>SSNS01000019.1:2223515-2336527 GCA_006937985.1 Aphyosemion australe | reverse complement strand
GATTGGCCCAACCAATCAATCAATCAATCAAAATTTATTTATATAGCACAATTCATACAATAAATGTAATTCAAAGTGCTTTACAAATTAAAATGACCCCAAATTCCCATAATCCCTCTCTCCCCTGAAATGTAGAGGAATTTAGAAAATAAAACCCTCATTAAAATCATTGTCAAACACCCACCCACACACACACACACACACACACACACACACGCACACGCACACAGAAACACATGCTAAAGGATATATGATAAAAATGTAACACACTGGGCTGAGTTCAGATGAGATAAACCATCTAAGTTAGGAAACGCCATCAAGGGAGCCATCTGCCCCGACAGCAGCAGATCCACATCGGCAGCCGAGGCGCTAACACAAAGCGCCCAGGGGAGGGAGGGCGGAAACCCCCACCTCCACCCAGGCCACCACAGCAGACCACCACCCCCAGGGCAGAGGGCTCCAGGTGGATAAAACTGGTGATGCTAAAAAACACACAGTAGTGGTCAGAGACAGCCAGGTCAACAACAGAGGACACACTGGTGGACAGGCCATGGGTGATGACCAGGTCCAGAGTGTGTCCTCTGTTGTGAGTCGGCTGCATGACATGTTGACTAAAATCCATGTAATTCAGAATATTTAAAAACTCAATTGAAAAAGGATCAGAAACATTATCTATATGTAGATTAAAATCACCGGCTAAAATGATCCTTTCAAATGAGTTGTGCAGGATTGATAAAAACTCAGAAAATTCTTGAATAAAAATGGCACTCTGTTTAGGAGGCCGATAAACTGTGACACATAAAATCTGAGGAGAGCTAAAAACTGCTGCTGTATATTCAAAAGTGGTAAAATTATGAAATAAAACAGGTTTGGCGGCAAGTATCGATGAACTAATAAAAGCAGTACCGCCTCCCCTTTTGCTACTCCTCGTTGAAAAATTAAAATTAAAATCTGGCGGAGAGGCCTCTGCGAGAACAACAGGTGCATCTGAACTCAGCCACGTTTCTGTTAAAAGCAGACAAAGAAGGTTATGATCTAAAATCAGGTCATTTATTAAAAACGTTTTGTTCAGCAGAGAGCGAACATTTAAAAGAGCCATATTAATGGTAACTGGTGACGGAGTGACTGTATTAACTGAAGGTGGGACTTTTATTAACTGTTTTAGATTACTGGGGTTGCATTTGTTTGGTTTATGGGTGTTTGTCCGCTCTCTGCTGATAAGAACAGGTATAAGTGAAGTATTGCAAGGTCCAAGTCCGATATGTGCGTTACTGTTAAAACCAGAGCTGGGTTGGTAGGAGCAGGGACCATCTACACATCAGGATGTAGGAGCAGATGGGACTGGTAAAGTAGACAGGGGAGGGCGTGGGCAGGCCAGGCCCAACCAAAACTATAGCGAGTTGTGATTGGATAGACACAGCAGTGGTTTGGGCTGCGAGGGTTCCAATGAAGCGTGCCTAGACCAAACTCTGCAAAGCAAGAATTGGTCTAGTTCACTAGGCTACCTTTCACGGTCATTCTGGCAGAATTATGGTACAATTCCAGCCAAAAGTGTTACAGTAGCTAGCTCTTTAAACAACCCAAGAACTCATGTAAATAAACATATAAATTAAAACTTCCGCTGTTTAAAAGATGAGGTTAACAGCAACTGCTGTGAAGTATTTTACATAGGTGTTGTTTTAGAACACCAGAAACACTTTAAACTGACCAGACTAGCCATCTATCCAGTCAGAGCTCATCTCTATTTCTCCAAACTGAGGTTGTTCAGATAGACTACAGGTAAGATTTTAATTGTTCAAACCACTTAACAAAAACATTTAAAATAGCTCAAATTAACATATTTTACTTTAGTTTTAGGATTCAACTATCTCTAAAAGTACTTTTTATCTTTTCCTCCTTTGGGAAATCGAACTAAAACACAAGTTCTCTTATCGTGGCCTTTATTTATTTCTATGGTGGAGGCAGTGGGGATGTCGGTACGAAGCCAGGCATGTTCCTACCTGCACAGAAATACAAAACAGTCATTGTGATCATTTGAATAAACTCTTCTGGTTTTGCATCTTTCAGCTGGCACACCTAAGTCTGATCAGCTTTCTACAAAAATGTTTAAATAGGTGATAAAAAGTAAATTTAGTAGCCTCTCATTTAAATACGTCAGTAAAAAACAAAGGAAATAAAGCAGGACTTTAGTTTTTAAGTCAAACATGTTATTTATTAGACAAATTAAAAAGTAAAAAGACTTTATTTTTAATATAAAGACGCTCTGTGGGTCTTTTAACTGAGTGTTTTTGATTAAACTGATTGTCTCCTTGTTGATGTGTGTCCCGTGTGCAGCTGCTGGAGTATGTAGGGAAAGGGAAGAGCATCGTAGACGTGGGCTTGGCTCAGGCTCGCCGACCTCTCAACACGCGCTTCCACTACTATGAGCTGGAGATCACAAACTCTGGAGAGAAGTGTTACATCGCCCTGGGGCTGGCACGCAGGGTGAGCGCCTCCTCCTCCTGCGTTTAGTCAACACAGTAATGATCACATGTCACCGACACCCATACAGGGCATAATTTACACTACACTTAGCTCCTCTCGTTCCTCCCGGAGCGCCTCGTCAGCCGTCTCCCTCGGCTGCTCTCACTGTTTCCAGCGTAAGTGATGGATGACCGAAAGAGGAAAAGCTAACAACTGAATAAATATTGTCTCATTTTACGCCCATGTCCGGTTTTCCATCCAAAGCAGGTTGTTCCGTTTAGGTGTTAATCTATCACGTAAACTAGAGCAGGAACGTTCTGGATGAGATGAGATGAGAACATCTGATTGTTTTATTAGATTTTTCTAATATCTGTTGATCTGTTTCCGTAGCCAGTGTGCTGATAAATGGTAAAGAGAGGAAACCTCTTCAGGCAGTTTTTAACATTATAACATCCTAATTAATTTGTCTCAGGTATTTAGTGTTTATGCATACTTAAAGGTGTCAAGTGATATATTTTTTCTGGAAGCGAGCCTTTCTGAATATTTGCGGACAGCCGCTTTCAGCCTCACATGAAACCATCATGAACATCCTGTTTAATATAAATAAAAGCCTGCAGTAATTGCTGAGGGTGCAGTTATGGTGTCATGTGGATGACGGATCTGAATCCAAGTGCGTCTCAGATATTGTTGCTCTGCTGTTGCATGTTGGTGCTCGCCGCTCTCAGCTATCGGGCTCTAATTGATCGAGCATCAGTCATCGATGTCGCACCGCCGCTGCGCCAGCTGGGGTTGCGCGCTCAGCCCGGGAGATGATGAATTATTGCCCTTGATGTTGAGATCGTCCCCTTCTCTGGCGCTGTTGCTTACTGTGTGTGTGGGCACGCCGCGCCCCCGGGGTCAGACTGTGGAGAATAGGCCTCTGTCATTTTGGCTGATTGTTTTCCAGGAACTGTTTTTCTTGGCATGTCTGTGGTTTGATGGAGGATTATAAATCCATCAGATGGTCATTCCTGATGTTTAGTTCCCCCCTTTCTCCTGTAGGATGCATCGGTGTGCTGATGGGAAGCATTACGTCTCACTACAAAAATCTAAACAATAGCATCTTTTTCACCTGTATGCAGTGATTGTTTTTGGTGCATTTCATTCTCTTTTATTACTTTAGATCGGGAATGTACTTGCTGTTTTAACGATGCGTACGCGTGTTTAAAATGGCTGCCTTGCGTAACTTGCATTGATTTGAAGCATTGTTTGTGCGTGCTGCCCCGAAATTAACGCAACGCGTTTGCAACCTGTAATATACGAGTAACCAGTAGGCGGAGTTGACAAAACGAGAGAGACACACTCACCATGGTCACTCCTTCTCTGGTTTAGAGGTCTTTCTTACCATCTACGATACCGCTGCTGTCTTTTTTCCTGCCGTGATTTAAAAATTAACCAGTTACCGATCTCTTCTATTGACGCCATGTTTGTTCTGGTCGTTCCCCACAAACCCAGCTCTCTATCCAGTCTAAGGTCTGTTGCTTTGTTCCAGAGTTTATAAACATTCTTAAACCACCAATCTTTGTATCTTTGATGCTATCAGCTAACTTCTCTTTTGATTTCCAGGACTATCCGAAAAACAGACACCCAGGTTGGAGCAGAGGATCCATAGCTTATCACGCAGGTAATAAATGTTTGATCCTCACCTGTTGACGGAAGAACCTTTCAGTTAGGAAGCTGCTTGCTAGCAGCACTTGGAAACTGAAGCCAGAGTGTTTTGGAGACTGGGTGGATGACATCACATGCAAGTGGCTGGTTAGCAACAAGAAGATGTAAACAGAACCAGGAGGACACGTGAAAACCGGCCCCACAGGTTAACAGTTCAGTTTGACCAGCGTGGCAGCAGCTCGCTCGTCTGTTTCCTCCGTCTCTGATTGATTCGTGTTTGCTCAGATCATTGATAATAACAGACGGGTGTGGAGGAAAACCCGCCGTTAGCGCTCTGGGAAAAGATGATCGTATGAAATCCGGGGATCTCTGAGTTCGTGACTGTGAACCTGGTGTCAAATGTTTTCTTTAGTGGAAATTTGGCTTCTTTTTCTTCACATGCCTTTCTGTTTTTGATTTGGACATCCTGGTAATAAATATTGTAACAGTTGAAGGTTCCTGGATCCTGTTTGATTTTTCTCTCTTCTACTGGAAAACTATAAACATCTGCTTATAATAGTTACCAGTGAACTTGGGGTTGTTCATATTTAACTTGTGTTTAGCTTAACGTCGGCGTGAGATTCCTGTAGCTGCCCCGATTTTCTCCTAAAGTTTAATTCATGCAGACCAGGTGAGCTGGATTTTCTTCAGGTCCAAGTGAAAAAATGAATTGTTGGTAACAATTTGTGCAGTAGTACACACACACGATCTAATGTGGCTACATTGTAGCTCGTCACCACCAGGGTGTGAATGTGTGTGTGCATGGGTGAATGACTCATTGTGTTATAAAGCACCCTGGGGGGTTCTAGGACTCTCAGATACAGGCCATTTACTATTTACAGGCCAAAAGTGATGGTTCCATCTCTTTGTGTTTAAACTATCATGATGATGATGATGATGAAGGTCTTACCTGCCTTCTACAGATGATGGCAAGCTGTTCCACGGCAGTGGGGTTGGAGACCCTTTTGGACCTCGCTGTTTTGAAGGAGACATCATGGGCTGTGGCATCATGTTCCCTCGTGACTTCAACCTCGACGGTGGGGCGACCATCCTAATATTTATTTATTTCCTGAGCACCCCCACTCAACAGGTGAACCAACTGGCCGCTTTCTTTCAGATGATCCAGACGAATGGGACGTGGATGTGGTTCCGAAGCCCAGGGGGGTTCAGAATGATTTGTATGCAAACGATGAAGAGGATGACGAGGAGGAGGAGGAGGAGGAGGAAGGAGAAGATTTAGAGAGGAGGAAGGTCATGGTGAGATGCTGTCACAGTGCAGGTCAGTAAAACGAGTGTCTCATAAGTTAAATACTCAGCTTGGTTTCTCCATCAGGTGTTCTTCACTCGTAATGGGAAGGTGGTGGGGAGACGGCAGGTGTCCTTACCAGCGGGAGGCTTCTACCCCACCGTTGGTATGATGAGCACCGGGGAGAAGGTCAGGGTGGACCTGCACCCCCTCAGCGGCTAAATCAGAGCAACGCTCTGGGAACGGGACAGTTAACAAAACCGTCACATCAGAAAGCTCCAAAGTGTCACTTTAATAAAAGAGGTAGATGAAAAATCACTAAACATGCTGGCAAATGTTATAAAGAGTGATCAAAGTAATGTCATTACTACAGCTGTGCCAAAAATTGTGCTTTATCATAAACAATATTTTTATACTGGTAGCTTGTAGACGATTTAGTCACTCGGTGGAAGGTTTAATAGGAAGCCAAAATGCTTCTCACCTGAATAATGAATGTAAAAGTCTGAATAGAGCATAGCTCAGCTGACAAAAGGATCTTTTTTTAAGCAGTAGTAATAAAAAGCAGCTAACGTGACCTGACAGGCTGCAGCGTTTCTGCTCTGTGAGCTGATGGAGTGTTACTGACACTCAGTGGTCAAAGAGCCTAACAAACCAGCAGCTGGTCCGGGTCGGAGTCCTTCTGTAACTAATCTAGACGCCCTGAGAACATCTTCATGTCAGCAGATTTAAAATGTAAAAATCCAGCTGGAGGTTTGTTTTCATGCTATAAAGACCCATTTAGGTCAGTATAATTTAACCCAAACTGGTAATAAAACATAATGATCCTATAGAAGTCAGAGTTAATAATGACAAACCCACTCCAGCTGAACACGTTTGAAACATCTGAAAAGGTTTTGTTCTTCTGTGTTTTGACCCGTTTATGGAAGTCATTTATTCTTCTAAACAGTAAAACGATGCCAGACAACTTCTCTTGTCAGGACGAGAACTAAGGGCTGATCACTACAGAGCTGGACTTTTGTCTCCAACATTAAAACGTTTGATTACCGTAGGTGTCTGTACGTTGATATTAAAGCCATACTGTAATGATTTTGTGCTGCTCTCAGGTACGTTGGAGATGATAATCAAAGGTGTCTTTTTGCCATTATATGTGTTTTATTTTGAACTCAGCTGTTTTTGCCAAAATGCTTCTAAATGGAATCATGTTTTATTCTTACGGCCACTCTTTTCCATTTTTTAACAAATTCAAGGACTGTTGACAATCTTTTGTTTTTGTTTCTTTTGTGTCAAACTTGAAAACATTTTAACTTTGTAACTTATGAAACCATGTCCGTAGGCCTTTCAGAGCGTTTCTCACTCCTGAGTCTTATCGAGTCGGGCTGCTGGTAAACAGAATGTATCTATGAAACATGAAGTCTTCCTTTATGAAACATTTGACATAAATAGTGTTAAAATAGACGTTGGTTCATGCAGATGATGAGGGTCGGTGCAGAGATCCATAGACACGCTGCCAGATCCTTGTTGGGTTCCAGACCTTGCAGGAATATTTATTAGTGATGTTAAATGTTCCGTGCTCAGAAGATGTTTTATTTTTCCAGTTGGTTTCATGCAGAGTTGCTGCTATCTGTGTGCTGAGAAAAGGTTTGCTTTAGCCTGGACTCTAGAGGGTTTGTTCATCATTAGTTTCTTCTAATTTAGTTTTTTTGTCTTTTTCAGTTTGGTGGTGAAGTTAATTGTGAACCTTAAATAGTCTTCTGTGATCTATCTGCATCTTTTTAATCTTTGTTCACATCTTGTATTTTTTACATTTAAAACAATCAAGCCAAAAATGTTAATAAATTATTTAAACTTTTGAGTTTGTAGTATTTTTCCCCATCTTTTTGGTGTCTTATCAGTATGAAGTAATCTGATACAAATCAATCGTGTGGTTTAATTCTGATTCCAGAGCTGATCCTGGGTCTGTTCACCTGCTCAGGTACTTTGAGGCTTTTAGTGATTAGAATTAAGTTGTTATTGTTTTACATGGTAGACTGATCATACAGCCTCAATGACTTTGATTTGTAGAACCAGAACTGGTGGAGTTCATGTAGAACTGCTGGCTTCTCGACACAAACCCAGTTTGAGTCAAGTCCTTTATCCAATCAGAAACCAGCTGTGATGTGTGGGCTTTGTACTTCTGAAATGATGTCCGAGCTTCCTTCATCTCATGATTTCAGGTGAAGTTGGAGAACGGATCCCCCTCCTTCATTATTCTGTCCACTGTGTGTGATGTACCAGTACCACAGCATGATGCTGCCACCACCATGCTTAGTTCAGTGTTTCTACATCTGAAAGCCTCACCTTGTTGTCATTGTGGTCAGATAGCTCCATCTTTGGTCTGTCTTCTCCAGAAGATGTTTCTCTTGTCCATGTGGACAGCTTAAGCTCCAGCTTGATGGTGAGGAGCATCTTTACTGGACCTCACTCTCTGAGTCCATGGTGATGTTTAACTAGCTTCACAGAGATGCTTCAGTAGTTTCCACATCATGGTAGGCTTGAGTTATGGCTCCTGAACATCTAAAAAATTATCTGAGGGTGACAGATGAGTCAATCCAATAAATTCTTTTAAACAAATCCTCTTCATGCAGCAAAGAGGAACTCAGACTCAGCTACAGTAAATCCTGTTTCTAGATTCGTCAGCACCACTTAGTCAAAGATTTGGGTGAACCTTTATAGTTTTGACCGTGTGGAAAAAAGAAAATTCCACAATAAGAAAATCTGGAAAAATCAGTCATTAAAGCCCAAAATTAACATGACCATCATGTAAAACACTCTGAAATGTGATTCTGTTTAATCTGAAGAAAGTGTGAAAGTCAGACCAAAATGGCTGTATGAGAGTAACTCTGGTCATGGTGTAATGAGTTCGTAGGTAAATTAATTCTAAGGTATAAAAACAACAAACACCAGTCTGAATGTTAAATGTGTGTGATAAATACATACCAACAGAGTTTGAAGTCCAATATTTTATTAAACTGTTGTGCAAACATAATTCCATTCCACATGAAACTGGTTATACGCGTTTCATCTACAACATGGAATACATTTTAGAATGTTTGTCTTCGACTTGGAAAGCCCCGAGAGACGATCTCAGCAGATAATACACTAAACCGTAGCACTGTGGTCAAAGCTTTTTAAGAGACGGATATAATAATCGCAGACATAAGAAACATCGCAGAGAAAAAGTTCTGATTGTATAAGTGATTCAACAGAAGCTGAAACATGTGAAACATTCGAGTCAGAGCAGAGTTTTTAGTGTCGTTTCAGCTCCTGCAGGAGGAGATGGTACGATCAGAGGTCTGCTCATCATCCCAGAGGAGAAAACTCAGACCGAGATGTTTAGCTGAAGTCAATCAGAACTGCTTTATAGATTTTTCAACTTAAAAACCATCAGTCCTCCAAAAGATAAATAATCAATTATCGATTTAAGACGTCCAAACGAAGGTTTGACAAAAGATTGTACAAAATTTAAAATGTCTTTAAAAAAAACGACACCTATTGCAGTGTGTGTGTGTGTGTGTGTTTAAAATCAGGCAAAGCTACTTTAATGATCCACCTAAGCGCTGAGCCGACACAAATCAAACACCTATACCACCGAGCCATCCTCATCTTCATCATCCTCATCATAATAGCGGTTCTTCTTGATCATGTCTTCTGCGCTCTCATCCTCAGCATCATCTCCTTCCTCATCCACTTCCTGTGAGGTGTGGTTCTCTTTTGGCTGTGGAGGAGGAGGAGGAGAGGACCTGTCAGGAGAAAGGCCTCTCAAAGAGCTCTTCACCTCCTTCTCTGCTGCTCGTTCATGTCTGTCCTCCTGCTGTTCAGGCTTCGTCTCACTTCTGTTCGCTGTGACTTCAGGAGCTGGAGGAGTTTCCTTTTCCTGCTGAACCTCTCTGTTAGTGGTGTTGGAAGTTTCTCCAGATGATTGCTTTTCCTCAAAAGATTTTTTCCACTCCTGCAGAGACCTGAGAGGACGGTGGTGCTCTCTGGGATCTACGGGGGTGGTTTTGGGAGCCGGGTTAGCTGCGAGTGTAAACGGCCGACAGCGCTCCTTTAGAGACTTACTCCTCCTCAGGCTCTTCAGCTCGGCCCGCTCCGTGCTCTGGTAAGAAGGATGCACCTCGTCTCCTGGGGGCCACTTGGCCCTCCAGGACCGGCTTGCAGGCAGGCCCTCTGTGACGGGGCTGAGCGGTGACCCGCTGTGGCCCTCCCCAGCCGGAGGAGGCCATGCAATCCTCAGCCTGTGAGTCTCGGCTGGAAGATCAGCAGGGTGATGTTGCTCTACAGAGTTGGCATGTTTCTGCCCGCGGGTCTCCAGCAAGGCGGTCAGGTCTGTGACCTTCACTGGAGGGGACGTGTCTCCATTTGAAGCTGGCTGTGTCTCAGGAGACGTCTCAACTGGACTCTTCACCATTTCTGGTTGGTCTTTTGGCTTCACAGTTTCCTGACTTTCTTCTTCGTCTGCTCGCGGTTCCCACAGCTCTTTATGAGGACGATGGCCGAAGCCTTCGTCGTAGTTCCCTTTGGCTTTGAACAGCTGGTTATAATGGGGCTTGCAGTACATCTTATCATGGAGAGAGGCATAGTTCCACAGACTAGAGACAGAAAACAAAGGTTCTACCAGTGCAGAAAGGTTTTATGCATCATAAAAAAGCAGAAAAGCAGACGAACCTCAGCTTGGTGGAGCAGTAGGAACAGCAGAAGCAGTTTTTGTGGTAAACCTGCTTATTAACCTCCAGCCTCTCCAGGGGATAAACTGTTGTTCCACAACAAACACACTTTTCTCTCACAGGCGGGACAAACCTCTACAAAAACCAAAGCATCCATGTGAATTTATAAAAACTAAACTCTAAAGGTTTGTGGTAAGGATGGCTTAGCAGGGAAGACTCACCCTGACTGGTCGGGGCATCTCGGCGCTCTCGCCTGAAACAGAAAACAAAAATCAGCTCGGCTGCTGACAAACCAGACATTTCTATGCTTTCACACGACGGCACAAGTAGGTTTGTGTTAAAGGTCACCGTTGCACTCAGGGATGGTCGTGTTCTCATGTGCAGATGTTCTGGGAGCAGACACATCTGGGATCTGACCCTGATAAAAGCACGAGGAGGAGAAAAGAAACGACATGATTCAAACATTACAAACCGTTTCTTAATGAGCTAATTTTATATATTTATTTGTTTTGAGATCTGTTTAGAAGATAAGCTCACAGAGTGAGGGGTGTCCTGCTGATGAGCAGCAGACTGGTACTTGGCCATCTTCATCCTCAGAGATGAAGACTCCAGAGATTTGTCCAACGGACCTGAAACAGGACAACAAATAAACACGTTGTCTGTGTTTGTTCTGCGTTAAACACAAGCATTAATGGGTGCATTTGGTGAAACCAGCTGATCGTTCCTTACTTCTGTTTTCCTCCATGTCCTCAGATGAAGTGCTGCGTATCGTCAACCGGCCGCCCTGCAGGAGGAGAGAGAGTCAGGTCATGGAAGGCAAATTATAAACATTTGTTCTCCATCTGTTGTGATAAAAAATAACATGTCAGAGTGTGACAGGACAGGGTTCCAATTATCTGCTGCTTTAAAGCTGATTTGCAGGATGATTATTTGCACATGAGCCATTACTAAGTCAGATGTCAGGTTTGGTGTCACAATCAGATCTCTGAGACCTACTTCCCAAAAATGCCCCTAAAGACTCCATGTCAGCAACTCTGGCATGAAACACGATGAGTCAAGATGACCTCTTTAATAGAAAAGATGAAGAAGTGAAGCTGATTTTGTTTCCAGGCATCTAATAATGAACGACAACCACAAAGAGACTTATAGGAGGCTTCTTTAAGAGTTTCAGGTCTCGTAAAGCTCAGTCTGACTGTTCTAGTGTGTCTTTATGGTGATGACAAAACAAAAAACACACACACACAGGAAAATTCCAGCAGGGGGCCGTCCAGACTACACTGAGATAAAGAAGCTCCTCAGAGGTGATCCTGTGAAGAACGAGACAGGCCTTGGTCAGGAATGTCCCTGCCTGCATTCCTCTGTTACAGAAGATGATGAGTGAAGTAGTTTTGTGAGGAAGAGGGGAACAGAAAAAGACCGTGTGTGTGTGTGTGTGTGTGTGTGTGTGTGTGTGTGTGTGTGTGTGTGTGTGTATGTGTGTGATGTGGGGTTCATGAGTAACCTCCAGGAGGAAAAAGAACTTTAGGAATGAAGGAAAATGGTAGAGGAACTTATTATAGAGGTAAATGAACATGGGAGGATGAGAAAAACACGTTTTACTTCTTCCTTTTATAAACTAAAACACTAAATTACACTTTTACTCAAGAACAATTTCGGAATGAAAAAGATCCTGAAGCAGGATTACTGGTGGATGTTTACCTTGACCGTGGAGTCTTCTGCTTGCTCAAACTTCATCTTCAGGTTGTTCAGTGGGACTCTGGGTTTCTCATGAGTGGCACATGGACTAGTGGGGACCTGCTCCTCAACCTTCTCCAGTTTCCTCCTGTACATGGGCTCCTCTCTCTCCATCCCTCTGTGGTCTTCACCCTCTGGAGCTGCAGGAGTCTGCTGGACTCTGTCGGCTGCACTCTGATCTCTCTGATCGCTCGGTGGGGCGGAACTCTTCACCGGGGGGACCTCCTCGCGGATGGGAGCGGATCTGGTCAGAGTTGAGCGGCTGCGGCGAATGCTGGAGCCTTTTGGAGGTGGAGCAGCGGGAGTTTTATCCTGACTTCCTGCTTGCTCCCAGCGCTTCTTCAGAGCGTTCAGGTTTCCCGAGCGAAGGGACGAGGATGCACTCTCAAAGGACTTTTAGGAAAAAGAAAAAAAACATTTAATTTAAAAAAATATCAGGGCAGTCACGAGTAAAAGTTTCATTCCATGCATGAGTTAAAGGTTTTAGCAGTGAGGCATCCGCCGCTCCACAGAGACAGCTTTATAACCTCGGCTCAGTATGAAGGAAATGCCGGAATCCGAACTTGGCTTCATTAGTAGATTTGGCGAACAGCTGTTTGAAGCTGCTCCAGCACATAGATATGTGCTGAAGTCACACACGTCTACATTATTATCTACGTTTCTTTACACCTGACGGTCTCACCTACTCTAACACACACGCTGAGGTTCTGTTTGTTCATCTGCTGCTGTAGAAAGACAAATAAACACTCTACAGCAAGCTGGAGCTTCCTTCATCCGAGAGGAACGGCACACAGAAGAAAGGAGATGTGGACATCAGAATAAAGAAACCTACAAGGCAGAGAGAACAAAATGGTTCTTTCAATCCGCGTTTCCTGACCAAAACCCAGTCAGTAAAGACAATTTAAACTAAAATATATTATTAATACCACAGCGTCTAAGAAAAGTAACTAGAATTTACATTTTACAATGGAAATGACAAAAAAGGACACAGTTAGTAAGAAAGAGACATAAATGTGGTACATGCAGAACATGGAGGAAACAAAGAACATAATTAATGTTTTAGGGAATAAAAACTTCAACAAAAGGGATAAAGCTGCAACAAGAGACACAATCACGGTCTTTGTGATGCCGGTCCGGCGTGAATGGAAGGAAACTCAGAAGATTGTTACTTGTTCTCCAACCAAACAGAAACAATAACAGGAAAAAGAAACCTTTATAAAAGCTGTAGAGTGAAGATGGGAAGAGAGTCCCGCGGGTTCGCTGTCCTCAGATCAGTGAGAGAGACAGAAGGTCGAGCTCCACAGCTGATTCCAGCTGTTAGACAGAACCTAGAGAGTGGGTCTGACCCTCCAACACCAGAAACACAGAGTCAGAACGGCCAGGAAACCAGAGCAGGAAATGATGCGTTCAGGGAAAAGTTAACTCTTTGTTCACCGTTTCAGCAAAAAGTTGCTTTTTTCCTCAGACTCCAGTAAAGTTTTAGACACAGCAGAGAAAAAAGGAAAAATATGAATGTGAAAAATAATCAAAAACAAATTAGTTAAAGAAAAATGCTGTGATTTCATTATTAAAACACAAGTTACGGGTCAAACAGTTCACAGAGTGAAACATTAAAGCATCAGCTCAGGAGCCAGAACAAAGCATTCTTCATTGATCTGCACCGGGTCAGTTAGATGACCCTCTGATGCTGACCTACATCAGTCTGACTGGTATACAGCTGCCTTTAAGGTGCTGTTTTAATTAAAATTACAAACACCGTTTCAAACGTCGTTTATAAATCAGCTCTTCTGATGTCACCAGGATCCTGGTCGTGTGTATTACTGTTCTCAGCAGTTTAACAAAAACCAGTCAGAGATCCATAAACAGCAACGCTGCTGTTTAAAACAGGGTTTATAAATTAGAACAGCTATGAGAGGGAATAACGAGGCTAAATGTGTGCAGATAACCCGTTTCCCCGCACTACAGACACAATCATTTCAATAACTTTATTCTACTTATGGTAGGCAATCTGCAAAAAATGAACAGAAATGTGTTGTACATGGAAATTCTTTACTTGTGTGTAATCACTGCAAAACATTCAGCAGCTGTTTAGTTTGGGATTATCCTTTGGATTTTATGGATTTTTTGAACACATAGCAGCCAATTTTAGTGAAAACTGATCAGTTCAGGAGGCTGAAAGAACGAATCTGGACAACTGGCTCTGAGAAACAAGCTAAGAAAAAACCATCAGTAGAGCAAGGAGTTAAAGTTTATCTTTTAGTTTTTAAAAAGTCCTGAGAATCTGTTTACAGATTCAGTAGTTAGAAAAACACCTGCAACATGTGATTTCACAGAAATGATCCGATCAGGAATGCTGTCCGACTCCACCGACCAGATAGGCGTTCCGATTATAGAGACAGGAAGTTGCCTTTGCAGCAGCTCTGAGTTTGTTGCACTTTGTTCACCTGGATTTCTTTTGTCTGTCATTTTCAAAATAAAGGTCACCTAAACTCACAAGAATAAAAGAAAAAATAACTCTACTGTATTAACGTTCAATCGATTTTTAATCTTCTGATTGATCGTTCGAAGTTTTTTAGATTTAGTTTTTTTTGCTCCAGTGCCTTATCATTTTCCAAGGAATGTATTTTGTTTACTTAGCCACATAACTGTGGTCTATGAATCACTCAGGCATCAAACGGCTCTGATGTTTGTGTTGACACATGAGTGACAATTTGACAAAAAAACAGTTTTGAATTGAATCTTCAAACACTTTGTTAGCAGCAGTCTGTCACAAGTGTGTTCCTGTTTCCTGCAGGATCTATGAAGAACGCTGAAGATAAAACAATCCGACATTGAAACATTGTTTTAGGCCCAAGAGAGAGATCATAGTTTAATATACAACAATCAACTAAAGGATGCTGCATCTAGCACGTCCCGTTTCATGTCTCTGATGGATTTTCTGTCCTGATTTATTTATTTATTTTAAGAGATGACATTTTTGTACAAATCTTTTCCACTTTCTATGATTTTAAACCCACAACACTATTTGGTGTTAACGGCCAAGAACTAAACACGATCAAACATTAAGACAGATGCCAAAGAAAAACTGAAAGATCTTCAAAAACCTGGCTTATAGGAAGGAAAACACAAAGAAATGAGTGATGCAAACTGTTCTGATTCTCACACCTTACCAAAACATGAGCTCCTAAAACAGATACGTTAATGACTAATTAATGTCATTTATCCAATGATTTATCGTCTCATGGATATGCTGGAAGAGTCCCTCCCATCCCCCAACATCCCCCCCTAAACACACACACACACACACACACACACAGACACACACACACACACAAACACACAGACAGATGGTCTTCCACGCGGCTCATTCAAACTTAAACTCAAACGTGTTTTATTGATTAAGTGATTTAGCTCCAAGTCTGCATTAGATCATTCTGGCACTGCTTTATAAACTTACGATGTAAAGTTTCAACCATAAAAAACCTTAAAAATTGATGAGTAAATTATCAATTTTTCATTTCTGATAGAAATGATTATTCTAGAATTACAATTATATCTAAGCATCACGTTAAAGTCACCTCGTATAAACTCCTGTCACGTTTCCAGAGGAATCTTTTTTTTTATTATCATCTGCATCAGTAAACAAACTATGAAGATGTTACATTTTTCGGAGCAGCTGTCTAACAAACTTCCTGAAATATTACAAACGACTGCAGCAGAGTTACCTTGTATTTCCTCATGCTTTGGGGCTGATCGCATACTCATTTGATCTGGGTCCAGGTTTGATTATCAGCCTCTCACGCCGACAGAACAGCTAACCTGCAGTTGGAGTCTGGGTGAGTTTTTACGAGGGGGGATTACACCGGAGTAGGATTATGGGTTTGATAGCTCGCCTGTCGCGACGAGTAGCCAATGAGAGGTCAGCCAGGACAAGACATTTGGCCCAGACAGTCGTGTGTTGGCACAGTGAGACTCTCTGTGTGTTTTTCATCTCTACAAGCTTTAATTAGCTCACCACCATGACAGGAAACTGAGCAAATTAAACAAGACACACACACACACACACACACACTTAATCATGCGGCTGCTGTTGAGAGACTCAAATCTAAACTGGAAGTTGTATCTTACAAATGAATCTGTTTATTCTGTGCATAAGGGTTAGTGTTTATCATGGTCAGAATGATATTTACACAAAGTTAGAGGTACTCCTCGACTAAAGTCACAGTTTCACACATTCATCTCTGCAAACATGAACACTTACTCCCTTTTTCTTCTCTGAACTTCCCTCCTCGGCTGCTTTCTGGTACCTGGAAGACAAAAACCAACACTGACCTCTGCTGACTCGAAACACAACAGACATTTATTGTGTTTATGACGGTCCAACACTTTGGGAGGTGGTCAAAAACAAACGCTACGAATGAGGCCGTTTTTAGAGGTTTAGTTTAAAAACTAAGTTTACATTTAAGTGAAATAGACTCAGGTGTTACAGACTTTTGGGAACGTTTGACAGATTTGTTAATAAAACTTTAAATTAGACTAAATCGTCTTATTTGTTCGTTTGTTTTCTGATGGAAAGATCATAGTTTGATCTAATTTTCAAGTGAAACCCATTTTTTTAGCACTATAATCATAACAAGTGCATAAATTATCTCAGAAAATCTCCTTATTTTAGGCTCCAGTGATGCTATCACCCTCGTGTTTCCCAGACAGAATCAGATTTCTTTAGTGGAATTCACTATTTTTGTTTTTCCAAGCACAAAACTTCACTTTAAACAAACAAAAAAAATGTAGATTCTTGTTTTATCTGCTTTCAAAACATGTTCCTACATCCTTCTTGCTTATCCGCGTGATCTTCTGCAAAGTTCAGACAGGAGTCTTGTTTTTGAGAAGCAGTATTTTTTTTTTCTTACAGTGGGAACCAATATTGCTCAGTGTTGATCTCAATGGTGGATTCATGAATATCATTACATCATTTGTGCTCATGCTCACTCTCTGGGGGGGGCTGGGATGGGAAGGGTTCAGGATAGGAAAACTCTTAAAGCATGTAGGAGAGCAGATGTGATGATCAGTGGTTCCTAAAGGTGGGACCAGGACTTTGTTGTGAGTAGCAGACATGTTCCCAGATCCAGTTAGACGTAAACATTTTAGTTAATAATATCTTCCATTATGACTATATCAGGTATTAAAATACCAATAAATACAACTGGTATACTGGTGATTAGTAAAGTTTGTGTACTTTGACATACAAACGGACCGGGTCACTGGTTTCTGCCATATTTTGTGGGTCAGAAACTGAAAACAACTTTTTTAAATGATTTCAAAAACATTCATTTTAAAAAGCTTCACAAGCTTTCAGCACCAATGCAGGATGAACATATTTACTTTTCAGTGGCGTTCGCTTCGACCCTTATCAGGATCAGAATCAAGGATAAACCAACATCAGCCATTCCTGAAAACTCACTTGGAGAAGCGTTCTGCGATGGCGTTGGCTTTCCCTCGCCCTCCGACCAGCGAGATCTCCTTGGCTGTGATGCGCAGGGACTGCGTCATCCAGGACCTCCGATTAAATGAACCACTCTCCATGTCTGCCAACCTGAAATAAAAAACACCAAATACATCAATATGTATTCGACCATGAGCTGAAATAATCCACAACTAAAACAAGATCATTTCTAGTTAAAGGGACACTAGTCAGTTTTGGCTTGTTTTTAGCACCCCCTAGTGTTTGTTGGCGAAAGCGAAAGTAAAACTTATCTCCTCGCTGTGCGTTTGTCTTTTTAACACCTTAATCTAACTGCTAAAATGTCTCCCCAGCCTTTATTAGTTTCTACTGGAGTGATTCATCACTAAATTAAACAAATCAGCTGTGTTCATGATCTAAAACATGCAGGAAACATGCTGGAGCCAGACTGCAGAGCCAGGTAGGTCAAGCTCAATTTTTCTAAGTCCCAACAGACCGGACCAGCAACTGTGAAGTTGCAAGTGGAATATTCTGGTCACAGGGGGCGGCAGGGGCTGGGTGGCCTTTCATTAACCCTGTAAAGGGTCATTTTAGCACATACTGGCTCATGAAAATGATTTAAAAATGTGAAAAAGTTGCAAAGTGTCCCTTTAAAACAGTGCTGACTGACAGCTGACTTCTAACTTCTGCAGCTTTCCTCTCTCACGACTATAATAACAGTTATGAAGTCATCTTTTATAAGTTCCACATAATTACCTAAGATGCATTCTTCAAACAAAATAAGTTTACTTAAATGTGGTTTTTTTCTCAAAGACAACTCTGCTTTTAATTATAAAACTAGCATTTAGGGAATCAAAAGACTTCTAACTGTTGCTTCTCGACAGCAAAGCTCAGGAACGCTTCAGTCACTCATCTAATTACACGGCTGGCGTCCGTCATACTGCATCATGGGAGCACATCTCACAGGCATCCTTAGTTAAATGATTAGATCAGAGGGAAACATGTCTCAGCACTTGAGCGTCCTGATGCCAGAGTCAGGGTTAGAACATGAGGAGGATCTGTCTGTGATTGTTGATTTACAAGTTTAACATGATGTCATAAAATACCCATAAAAGCACTGACTGCTCATACGGTTATGTATGCAGTCAGACATGCCAGCATGCCCAAACATGTAGGTGCTGCGTGATTGCAAACGGAAACACCAACCAATCACAGCTGAGAGGAATATGTTCTCATCAAAAGAGGCTGACGCTCTGACAGTAAATGTAAGGAAGCGCATTCACACTTCACACCCGTTGTTCTGTTTTTCTTTTAGCTTCAGACCCTGCACTTCATCTTCAGAGAAACCATGTTGAAAACCTCTAATCTAAATCACTGCCAAATGTCTCAGTAATGATCTCTTATCTCAGGACGTCTGCCTTCTCAGTCTGGCACTCCTGCAGGATTACATCATCAGATGCAAAGCAACACTTGTGACTAGAATCAGGACTTTGGACTCAACTCCAACATAACCCTGAACACACTAATAAACAGCTGCTGCTCGTTTTACTTCAGCAGTTTTGACTCAAACACAACTTCAAAATTGTATCATCCGTTTTGATTCTATGCAATTACCTCCTTTAAATAATCATATAGTCAGATATAAATATGAACAGGACATTGCATGCATTGCTCACACACATTAAAGTCCACATTCCTCATGGCAGGATGTTTTACTTTGTCAACTAACTAGTTTACTTAGCCGAGTGTTTTTAGGAACCTGAACCTTGTGCTGAACAAATGTCCTGTATTAGCTGATAAACTGTTCATCTGTTTACTTGATGCCAGGCCTGGAGCCGTTTCCTGCATGCAAAGGAAGGGACACGCCCTAAACAGGACACCTGTCAACCACAAAGACAACACAGTCTGACCAAGTTAGAATTCTTCTGTGTGAACCAAAGTTCTAAAGGGGTTAAAGTTGAAGATGGAATAGAAAAACTGTCTTTAAGACAGTAGGGGTTGTAAGTCAGACCTGTCTTTCCTGCTAGAAGCTCTGATTTGAACAAAGATCCCCTGTCATCTGCATATTAATAGACAGCAGTAAACAGATAGGGCGTGGACACAGGATGATGTTTAAATCAGCAGAAACAGCCTCACAGCTTTAAGATTTCACTTATTACTGCATAATGCAGGTTTTTATGATATTGTCTTAAACAAAAGTCAACAATTAACTAAAAAGATCCCAAAACAACAGTGAATGTAAGCTTTTAGCATCTGTCACATTATCTGCTTGGGGTAATTTTGTTTTCCTTTTCAGTTCCATCATCAGTTCTGAGTGTGAGCTCCATAACAGGAATGATGAAATTCACACACACACACACACACACACACACACACACACACACACACACACACACACACTTAAACTATAGAATATAACATTTCTGTCAGACAAGTTAAACACAAATTTAATGGCATTTAACCTTCGCTTTTGTTTTGCCAGCACAAGTAGATTTAGATCCCAGATTAAATATAAGAAGGGAGGAGGTCCAATTTGCTTAATCCATAATTTGACTGTTGAGGATTTTATACAAAAGCAGCTCAAGTTGATTGTTCAGAAGAACAAAGGCGAGTCTCATCTGAAGTCATTACTGAAGAATGTAATAAAAAAAGAATTGGAGAGGAGCATCTTAGCTCTAAAGCCAACATGTCACCTGCAAAAGGCTAATTACAGGTGTAACCGTGTAGAACTTACTCAGGAGCAGGCCCAGAGACAATATACCTCACACACTCTTACAACACACCAGGTACTGAATTTTCTCAGGTGTTTTCATTCCAGAGGCTAGAAGTTCCGACTCAGCTGGACTGATCTGACATGGATTACATGTTAAACACATCGGAACCTTTCTGAGAACATGGCCGAGTGTCCGCATGTGCGTTTATAAAAAAAACCTATCAATGAAAAACAAACCATTTAAGGCTCGCGCGACACTTTAGAGCGCACATGACCACTTTTTATTCTAGTGGCCTTAGTTTATTTACGAAAGTTTTCATGTTGTTGCGGTGAGAAACGCTCCTACCTGTGGGAACTTCCGTTGACTCGCTGCTCACGGTGAAACCTGAAAGACACCTGACTCTGCTGCTGCAGCTGCGTCACCAGCAGTGGACGGTGCGGAGGAGGAGCGCGAGCGCAAAGGTGAGTGGTTCAGACGCACCACGTGATCTTCTGCACCAATGACCTTAGGCGTAGCATTACACTTACCTGGCACATTTATCTCTCTATCTCTCTCTGTTGTGTGTGTGTGTGTGTGTGTGTGTGTGTGTGTGTGTGTGTGTGTGTGTGTGTGTGTGTGTGTGTGTGTGTGTGTGTGTGTGTGTGTGTGTGTGTGCGTGCGTAAAATTCCTGAAAACAGGTACACCTCACTTGTTTTTCAGTGACTGAGTCAAAATAAACATTGAATTTATGTTTCTTCACATTTGTGAAAAGATGAAAAATTTTAAAGGAGCAACAAATCTCAGAAGAGGAAGAACAAACGATTTTCTAAAGCGCCTCTCGAAATAAAAATCAGGAGGAGCTTCACAAAAACAAAAACTAAAAACAAAAAAATATATCATAATAAAAAAATGGAAAAAGGACTAATTTAAAATGTGAAGGAGACACAATGTAAAACCTTAGAGTTGAGCTTATAAGAAAATCAAATTTGTTGATGTTTGCATGACATTTGCCTTCTGAATGGATGTTCTCAACAGAAAGAAATCATGGAAAACACCTTGAGCAAAGCATTTTTCAGCCCCAAGGCAACCCAGTATGGCAAGCTGTTGTTACATATATTTAAACTACACTCACTTTCCTTGTTACCTTTTGAGCAATAGCATTACTAGTCAAAGCCAGGCCCATGCATACTTATCAGAACAGAACTGAAATATATCTAAACTAAAATTCTTACCTGTAAAATATTTAGGCTGATGTCTCAAAAACTGAGATTCAGTAAAGAAAATTAATGTTTGATATGTAAAATCCCTACAAGGTCAACATCTAATGTCCATGTTGAATATTTATTACAAATCCCAAAATATATTCTTTTTTGCAGTCAAAAGGAACATTTCCAATACCTAGAAAGGCTTTATTTTCTCTATCCAGTCTGAATTTCTTGTATCTTGAAGATCTTTGTTCTGTGGAAAAATGTTATCACCTTTTCCATTCCTGTGTATTATGCTATCAGCTCCACAAATCCACTTTTTTCCTCAGAATTAAGATATTTTATATCCAAAATAGAACTAAAATAAACTCAAATTTCAGACATCTAGAATGTAAGGGACACATTTTAAAATTATTTGATTTGTTTTTTTTAAACCATTGCATTTGTCTGATTTACAGTATTCCCAAGGCAAAAAAGAAATAAAAAGGGCACCATGCTTTTTCAGTTGCAGGCCTGAGGCTGTACGCTCAGCCGTTGAACATCAGGAAGTCTCTCAGTTGTGACTATGCTAGCTTTCATGCAGCGTGCACAATCAACAGTTTTGCTAATAGTGTTTTATTGTTTTAGTAGTTATTTATTAGGGGTTTTAGTGACTATTCTTACCTGCAGATGTAATTTTGTAATTGTTTTAATTGTGTAGCGTACAGCGCTTTGGGTATCCCTAGGATTGCTAAAAGTGCTAATAAAACTGATGATGACGGTGATGATGACAAAATCACAATCTTTATTTTATCTGTTTTATGTTGAAACTGCATCTTATCTAATGATATCTATATACATTTTTGTTGCTCTCTTTTTAATTACATCAGTATTTTTAGACATATCTGGTTAACTGCTAATGGGCCACAAGATTCTGCGTGCATCTGATGTGTAACAACATCAAACAGTACAGTACACACCAAATGCATTGTGCTGCAGTGTTGTCCATTTCTTCAGCCATTGTGCAAATCCTGTTTATACTCCATTTACTTCACTCCCATCAGCATTTGTTTACTATTTGTGTGACATTTTCATCCAAAAAGAAGAATGCCATCACGAACGAACATGTCTGCACCACCTACCGTCGCAGAGAATCAGAATCAGAAAGGTTTTATTGCCAGATGTGTGAGAAATCACAACATTAGGAAATTGCTGCGAACTTCATTCAGTAATTCAATATTGTGGTGATGACGTTCTCAGAAGACCGCTTCTGCAGCATCATTCCCCGGAAGAGGGAGCGCCCAGGCCATAGCTCAACTAACCTGGGATGTCCTTTACATGCAGAGAAATTCAAAATTTGAACATTACAAATGAAAAAACTTTCAACATAAAAGAGTTTAGCATTTTTTTAAATGAAAGAAATCACACTTTTAGGGCTCAGGGGTTAGACATTTGCCATGTAACCCGGCTGTTGGTTTGAACCCAGGCTCAGTGTTTCTTTGGGCAAGACACTGCACCCTCCCTGCCTGCTGGTGGTGGTCGGAGGGATCTCTGTCAGTGTGCCTCAGTGAAGCTGTGGCTACAAGGTAGCTTTTCACCATCAGTGTAAATGTGTGTGTGTGTGTGTGTGTGTGTGTGTGTGTGTGTGTGTGTGTGTGTGTGAATGGGTGAATGACTGACATAATGTAAAGCGCTTTGGAGTCCTCTGACTGAGAAAGGTGCTAAACAAGAGCAGGCCATTTACCATTACTGTTGTGGCCTGTGAGGGCTTTGAACTCAATCATTTTGGCGCTCGTCTTGAAGATTTTGGACACCCTTGCATTATGATAACTTCTATAGCGCCTTTCTGAGTCAGAGAACTTCAAAACGCTTTACACTAGTGAATCATTCATCCATTCACACACACACACATTCACATGCTGATGTGGTGATGAGCTACAATGTAGCCACAGCTGCCCTGGGGCACGCTGACAGAAGCGATGCTGCCAAGCACAGGCGCCCTCTGACTAGCACCAGCAGGCAAGGAGGGTGAAGTGTCATGCCCAAGGATACAACGACTGACATGCCTGCAGGAGCCTGGGTTAGATCCTGCAACCCACTGATGGCAGGGAGAGCTCCTAACCCCCGAGTCTCCGTCATGTTAGGTTAGGATGCCTCTTGGACGCTTCCCTGATGAGGTTTTCCAGGTACGTCCAACTGGGAGGAGACCTAAAGGAAGACTCAGTACACACTGTGACTGGAGGGACTATTTCTCGGCTGGCCTGGGAACACCATAGTATTCCCCTGGAGTAGCTTGCCCAAGTAGCTGGAAGTATGGGCACCCCTGCAAAAGCTGCTGCCCCCACAACCCAACCCGGATAAGTGGAGGAAAATGGATGGATGAATGGACTGACCCTTGCTTTAAAGAGTACAGAAAATCCAAATTTGAGATGTTTTGCAATTTGCAAAACAATGTTTTCTCAAACAAAACAAGAGTGAAAACACAGAAATGTAATAAAAATGTAATTTTAATCTATTTGTACCCTGATCGCATACTAGGAAAAATAAAACTATCATAATACTAAACGCTTGTACAATAACAATTAAGTAGTTGAGCCCATGATCGGTTACTTGACCAAGCAGGGTCAAAGGGCAGCGCACAAAGCCCCCCTAACCCCCCCCCCACGTCCACCCAGGCTGTTTATTCACACGTCCCTGTTTTCTGTCATTCACTCCCTCTTTTTCTTCTGCGCCTCTTCACACTGGATCTGCTGCTGCGGGGATAGGCCACAGAGACCCCAACGACATGTTAGTGGGCGTCATATCTCCGTATCTGTGATGATAATGGACAACAGTTTTCTCCGCTGTCGCAGGTTTAATTGATGCCCCCTTGTTCATGGGGAGCATGAAGATGATGATTCTTTTTTTCTTCGCCTGAGGAGGGTTTTGCTGCTGCTGCTGCTGCTGCTGTGTGGGGGAGTGGGCTACATCCTGTGGCGTTTCCTGTGTTTGTAAACTAGACGGTACAGAAAACGTCGGCGAGTGAGGCTGATAGGTAGGGGAAAACACTCATTTTTAGACGGTCGCTTAAGTGTAACTGTGCAGGTTGCTTCCTTAACATGGGGATTTCATGTTCGGAAAAGGCAACGAAGGGATTTTCACATTGTTACACCGTCAGTGTTAGCCAGTGCTAGGCGGCTAACAAATGTTAGCTTAGCGTTAGGGAGGGGGAGGCTCTCGTAGCGACGGCCATCACGAATGTCTTTATTGCCCAGCCTCGTCTAGAACCAGTTGAGCTCGTCTCTTTATTTAGTCTGGTGGAGAAAAATATGAAACTGTACCGTTTGTGAGACAGTTTTGTCATGCAGCTACGTTTAATCGATGACCAGGTGGGGTAAAGGTATTTTGTTGATTATGGGCTTGAATGTTAAGAGTGGGCGAGGGCGCCAGCTAGCAGCTAGTTGATGTTAGCACGCTTGCTAAACATCAGCGAAACTAACGCTAGGTTAGGTGGCAGGGTGAAGGCCACTTCAGCCAGTGTTATAAAAACGACATTTTAGATCAAACAATTAAGACGTTTTCCCATTTTCTTCACCAAATACAACTCTTAAGTACATTTAATAGTACTATTTCCAAGCACGAATGTGTTAGCTTCGTCCCAACGTTACATTATCAATGCTAAAGCATTGTAGCATTTATCTGTGACTGCATTGGGTTCCGTTAACTTTTATGATAAACAAGAGTTGCATTTTACTTTACTACACGAGACATAAAGAGTTCAGGTACTTCGTAATATTTATCAGCTAACTAGTCATTGTTTTACAGCTTATCAGTAAAACAAAACACGACACAATGCTAAGCATACCTGAATAGCCTTGTGGCCATGCAGATTTTAAATGGTTTGAGAAACTTGTTGAACAAAACAAATGATTTAGGTAACATAGTTGGTGATAGTTTGAAGTGCTTGGCAGGGATCCCCAACTCCGTTCCTCGTGGGCTGGTATCCAGCATGTTTTAGTTGTTTCCCTAATCCAAGGACACACCTGATTCACCTGTTCAGCAGATCATCAAGATCTACAGAAGTCTGTAGATCACCTGCTGATTGAAATCAGGTGTGTTGAAGCAGGGAAACCAGTAAAACATGCTGGATACCGACCCTCAGGGAAGGGAGTTGGGGAGCACTGCACTAGAGCAGGGGCTCCCAAATTTTTTTCCTTGGGGACCCCCTTGCCTGTGTCCAAGACAAGCCAGGACCCCCAACCCCTACACGCATACACACGTTAAATGTGATAATTTGCAAACTTTCTACAGACATACAGAGTTATAACTTTTATATGGAGTTCTGATTATACTGTAGGGTGTGTTATTGGGATTTATAAATGTAATTTTTACAAATAAAATCTTGCTAACCTCACAACCTCAGCAGAGACAACATTATGTGGACCCCCTGTAACCTGATTTGGGAACCCCTGCACTAGAGTATAAACAAGCATTGTACTTTCTACAGCATTTGTGTTGTATTATTAACCAACGCTGTAATCTGGGGTTAATTTAAGATATTTGGCTTGATTGCAGCTCCTAGAAAAGTATTTCTATTTAACACCTTGTAAACTGTTGTTGCTAATTAGTATCAAACCCCTTCTGGCCTTAAAGCATCCAGAAGAAGTATTAGTACTTTCATCATAAACCTGCCATATCCTGTCCTATACATGTCCGCTGCCCTCTGGTAGAGAATCGACAACTGGCAAGAGTCAATTTAATTTTTTTATATTGCTAGTATATTGTTTTTTAATTATATTATAATGGGTTAAACCTCTTACATAGATGTATTAAAGTTTAAATTACCCTGTGGATAAATAAATATTCAATATAAGAGCAGATTTGTTGATTCCCATGCCTACACTAACCTACTATAATTATTTAGACCCTGACTTTTTTGTGATGGCGTGTCTTTGCATTATTTATTACCGCTTGTGCTTGAGAAACAGATTAAAAAACTTAAGCAACAACTGAACTTCAGTGTTAGTTTTAATACTCAAAAATTAGACATTTACAATTTTTAACTTAATTTATTTCTCATTTTGTTGTAAAAGTGAAGTTTTAATTCAGTAGCAGTAAATGTTTAACTACAAAAAATCAGTCGTAACAAATTAAAGTTGTCAGAAACTAGAAAGAGTTTATGTTTCTCCTAAATCTGTGGTGGGTGGTCATTACGGTCTGTAACTTAAAAGTTTGTAACTTGTAGGATTTGATAAAATTAACACTATAAAACATTTGCCTACTGTTTTTGCCCTGAAAGTTTCTAAACACACAGACTTTGATGCAATTGAAAAACAATGTCATTTTTAACATAATGATTCCCTAAAATTTCATTTTAAATAGCTTAAAGCTGTTAATTGGAAGTCTAAACTTATTACGTTTTCAGTTCTTGCTCCAAAAAGCCTGAGATTCTCAATCATTTCTGATCGTTAGTTTTGTGCATGCATCTTGTTGTTCTGGATTGTCTGATCATAAAGGCAGCTAATGAAGCAGTTGTAATTGTATGTTTGTCTGTTTCATCCACATCCTCCTCTTCCTCAGTTTTAATACTAGATGAGTGAGGTGGGTGTGGCTTCCCACCGCCCGACCATCCTGACTGACGGATCTCTGGATGACCTTGTCCCCACCCCTGTCCCTGCGCTCACATACACCACAGCAATGTCACATCTGCCCAGCAGCTCAGTCCGCGACCATATGAAATGGGTTTGTTTTGACAACACCAAAGTGGTTACAAATGACTTGCAGTCTTGTGTCACTCAGGATGTTGTCGTTGACGACTACCTTGGCAAAAGCCGTGTCACTGGCACTGTTGTCTTAGATAATCACAAATTGCAGATCCTTTAGTGTGTTTAGATACGGTGTGTAAAGTGTTACTCTTTTCTTTTTTCCTCTTCTTCCTTCCAGGCGGGGCTGCTTGGCTGTGAGGCTGTCCTCTCCAGTATGGCCCTGATGCAGGCCAGTACGATGGCTGCTCCGCCGAAGAAAATGATGGCTCCGCTCGGCCATGTCCCGCCTCAGAGAGAGGGCCCAGACCGTGCTCCCCAGAGCCACATGATCCTCCCATCTGGAATGAGCTGTCCACCTCTGGTTAGCATCCACATGGGAATTGGGGCTTTTATTAGTGGGAAAGCTGCAAACCCTTTGATTTGATCAGACGTCAGTGTGGAATATTGAAGGGAGTTTCATTGTAAATACTTTGATGATTGTATTTCTTGCTTTGAAACAACTTCTGTGTTTGTGTTGAGTTGTTGTTCTGTAGTGAGTTATGCCCTTTTTAGATTTTGCTTCTGAAAATGAGTAACATCAGCCTCTAGCAGAAAGGCTCATTTCTGTCATGCCAGACTCTTTGTTTACAGTTTTATAGTAAAGAAAGTAGAAAATAACTGACTTTCTCCTGTTCTCCAGCTCATCCGGAAGGAAGGTGAATTCCCGGCCCCCCGGTTGCTGGACGAGAAAGAAATGAGGGCCAATGAAGACATGCAGCAGAAAAAAAAGAACAGGAAATCAGTAACGCCCTGCAAAGTGAGAGAACAGGATGGGAGGGTTGGGAAGGTCAGTAGCTGGAATCGTTAAAACTGGGATTTATTTTGCCGATTTCACGTTCCACGAATGGGCCTTCGTTTCTCCTTCTAACCGCGTTTAACTTCACAGAAGTGAGACCGGCTCGGCTTGTTCGTGGGTGCACATTTTTGTCTGTGTGGGGGTGGAGGGAGGAGCACAGGAAAGATGTGGAGGGGGTGGAGGTTCTCTGGAGAGGAAGGGGGGGAGGGGAGTGAAGTGGAGCACAATAAGTGCAGTTGTGAGAATAACAGGGAGCAGTAACATGAGGGCATTAGGCCCCTGGAAGGGCTGCTGGTGCATTTCTCACTTCAAATACCGATTACACAGATAAACAAGACAGAGTTAAAATGGTCTTATAGCAGAAATAAATGAGACGTTGTTTAAAATGTGCTACTCCCTAATGCTATTTTGATTTTAAATGTTTGTGTTTGCCGTTCCCCCGTAGGGCGCCGATGGAGATGAAAATGGCCCCTCGTCCAAAGTGCAGAAAAATTTTATTTGTGATCACTGTTACGGAGCATTTAAAAGTGGATACCATCTAAAAAGACACATCCTGATTCACACAGGTATGGTTAACGGCTGGAACAGCTTGAGTTCACATTGAAGCCAAAAGCAGCTTTTTATTCACTGAATATTTGAATGAATTGTTGGGGGGGGCTTGAACGCTTGAGCTGGACTGAGTCTAGGAGTGTGCAGCAGCTGTGTGCGTTTGCAATGGCCTGTTTGAAGCCTTGTGTGGTTGTAGCTTTGCCTCACAGCTGACTGGTATCTGTGGGGACTTGAACTAAAACTGGTGCTCTTCGGTTTAGGGGAGAAGCCGTATGCTTGTGCCGTTTGTGACATGAGGTTTATTCAGCGTTACCACCTGGAGAGACACAGCCTCATTCACACGGGTATGCGTCCTTCAACCGTACCCATATTACATAAATCTGACTACGCATGTAGTCTTTCACATAAACCAAGGAACAGATGCTGAGGAATCATTTTTTGTCTGTGGACAGTAACTTCCAACAAAGCCACCCCCTAAATCTCTTCATTTCAAAACATAACATGCAGTTTTTTTTTTTTGTCCTCAACGTCAGAAACAATCAGTAGAATCTTGTGTGGTCCAATTGTCTTTAGTCCACTATTAAAAACTCTTTGGGTTGTGTTTTAAATATTTTTATTGCTGTTTTTGAGTTGGACATTGCCATGAAAGACATAATTTATATTAGCATTAGCATTTTATACTTTAAAAATCTAAACTTTAAAGGCTTTATTTCTTTTAACCCCAAGGCTGTTCTGACTACTGTGGAAGCTGCATTTCCTTTAGACGAAGTTAAACAAGATTTTATTATTTATGTGCAGTGTTTGTGAAAACATTACCGACGTGTTGTAATAATGTCCGATGAAAAACTTTAAGTTGTCGAACATTATTACCAACGTGCCTCTTCTCTTAACTTCCCGGGGGAAAAAAATCATTCTGATAACCTAAAATTGCAGACTGTTAATAATTTGCTTGACGCAGACATTTTTTTCAATAATCCATCAGAGATCATCTCTGGTCTCAGCTGCAGGAGCGCTTCTTCTGAGCATTTTAATTGATCGGTGCACCGGAAGCTTTAAGGAGCTGCATCACAAACGCGAGGTAACTTAAGATCATTTCTTATTATTGTGATATTTGTGCTGAACTAAAACACCAGACAGAATGACATTTTGTCCTTATCAGCGGTTTATTAGAGTAGTTCAACAAACAGCTGAGATAAAACCGCATCTCCAACTTTCAGTTTCACTCTTTAATCAGCCACAGCGTCTCTTAAAGGAACAGTAACCCCGTATGAACCATTACAACATTTAGAACTATCTTCATTTGTATATTCTGGTGTTTCATAATAATTCCTAATAAAAATCTCATAATTTCCTGATAAATTCTGTTGGTTTATTTTCTAAGCAGAGGGACTGTCTAATCCTCATTTTCTGAATTTGGCAGAAAATCACACTGATGGTTCATTTGTCAAATTATTTCAACAGATCATTGTCACAATAAAAATATGTACAATATGTAAAGGTCAGAGGTCACTACAGAAGCCAATTTTAAATGGTTACAAATCTGAAGCCCGCGAGGACATTGCATCGTCCTACGTGGTTAAAAATGTCCTGCGTGAAACACTCTCATGCTCAAACGTTTTCGCAAACACTGTTTATGCAGACATGGGGTCAATTTGAAATTTCGGTTTGTTCCTGTAAACTTGTTGTATTCTCTGGTCCTGAGGTGATGTGGTCACTCTGGGTTTACATTCAAGTTAATTAGTAGTTTTCTGTTATCAGACAGAAGCCTAAAGGGTTCATTCATGATGGTTCAGTCTTATTTTCTTCATAGATATTAGAAACATGTCAGATTTTAAACTCATCATATAAAACTGCATTTTTTTAGTGGTACATGTTTGCCCCATTAGCTGTAGCAACAACCATTTGGTGCTTTTATTTACCAGTTATTCTGTTTTAACGTTCAGCTATCGTTATCTAAAACGTCTCTACAAACAGTAAAGTCTTTTTGATAGTGGACTTTAACCCAAACCCAAAGTTGTGGACACCAAATTGAAACCAAATTCAATACAAAACAACTTTTTTTACTTTGGGATTTCCAGATTATTTTTGTTAAAAAATCTGCATGAAAATAAAATGACTCTAAAATGAAACTTTAGGGGTTTTAAAGAAAAACTCTTTCATAGTTTCAGTATTTGTTGTTCATCTTTTCACACATTTGTTTTTTTTTATTTAAGAAGTGCTGTGGGTAAGTCCATTTATGTAATTCTCCCAAGTTAATCACTGCTGCCATATTCTCCACGGGAAAAAAAGCATTCAAACTTCATTAATGCTGGACAAATGCCTACGTTGACGTGGTTTATGTGTACATATGTAGGATTTTAGGATATTTAATTAAGCACTTCTTTCTGTCAACACTGCATTTGTCTGTAATTCCCATTTTACACTTTATACGTTTGGTGGATTTAATTTTACCGGTTATCTCGAACTCACCGCACTGACTAGCTAATAATTGTATGCTCTGTGTGTGTAGGGGTGAAGCCGTACGCTTGTACCATGTGTGACATGAGGTTTTTCCAGCGTTACCACCTGGAGAGACACAGACTCACTCATACGGGTATGCGTTCTTTTACCGTACCCAGGTTTTTAAAATATTCATTTAATTATCTGGTCAGAACAGTTTCCTATCTGAGCAAACACCAGTAAACACAGAAAGAGACCTCTGACGTCCGCACTTATTCTTCCAGCAGATAAACACTTCTGAACTTTAGATTCTCCAGCAGTTTGCTGTGGAGAACAAATAAAGCAGGTTTTTGTGGATAAACACACCTAACAGAAAACATTTGCTGTCAGATCTCACAATAGTTGTATATAAAACCATTCCAGCTTACGTTGGTGTGAAAAGGGTTTTGTGGTGGAGTGAGTTAAAGTTTCAGGCAGCTAGTGTCCCAGATGTTTTGTGGCAACACAGCTGCTGAAATCTGTTCATTCTTGCCTGAAACTTTGCTGCTGCTTTTGTTTTTCCGATGTATTCCAGTAGACTTGACAGGGAATTCTTCAAACTCTTACGTTTTATCAACTGGAAGTAAATCGTTAAAGTCAGATCAGTGTCAGATGCTGATGATCTTGTTACTAGTAGATTTGTTCTGCTGCTAAAACAACGCCGTGGCTAATATGTTAAAAATCTGTGTATATAGGGGTGAAGCCATACGCTTGCTCCATGTGTGACATGAGGTTCTTCCAACGTTACCATCTGGCAAGACACACCCTCACTCATACTGGTATGCGTCCACTTACCCTAGTGTCTCACAGATGTTTCAAAAGTCTCTAACTTTCCAATTCAAACCAGTATAATTGGGTTTACTAGTGAGTGTAACTGCTTCCAAAATGCCAACTTTTCAGATGTATCCAAACGTGTTTTACAATAAATATAAAAACTTTTAGTTCTCATCTTAAACATGTGCACAAAATAGAGCATCTGCATGTAAACTACTTCAGCTTTTCCCCCTGTTGAATGCTCTACTTTGTTCTTGTCAAATACCACTGCAGCGCTAGCAGTTTTTAAACCCGCTGAAATAAAATTTGTAATTTGCAACATGCATAACCACCGGACAAATGAAAGTCTTCAAACAGATGTGTTTAATCCTCTGGGTGTTAGTATTTGTAGAACCTAAAGAAGAGCAACTCTAAGGGAAGAGTTGATGTTTATATGTTGACACGTATTCCTTTCTGTTTTCTAGTTCATATTTATATACTTCTATGTGTGTAGGGGTGAAGCCATACGCTTGCTCCATGTGTGATATGAGATTTTTCCAACGCTACCACTTGACAAGACACAGCCTCACTCATACGGGTACGGGTTTGCCCTCCTTTACTTCATTAGTACCCAAATACCCACATTTGTTGGTCTCTTGTATGTGAAATTAAGCATCCATAAGCAGGAAGTTGTCTTAACTACTGAGGCGTTTTGCATTTTGCCCCGATCATTAAAAGTAGTATTTTTGACAGCTTAATTATTAATTCAGCACCAGGGAAACATGCCTGACTGGAGTCTAATAACCTCTTTTGATCGTGAAAAGTTAAGTTCTCCCTTAAACGAATGTTGACAGATACTTTAGGATACTTTAGTTGAATGTTTTTATTTTTCGCTCCATTCTGCTGCCTTATTTCTTTTAACCATAATTGAATGCACAATACCCGTGATTGTGTCTTAATGAATTCATTGTATTGTAACTTTAAGTTTTTTACAAAATCCTTTGCTCTGTGTGTGCAGGGGTGAAGCCATATGCTTGCTCCATGTGTGACATGAGATTTTTCCAGAGATACCACCTGGCAAGACACACACTCACCCACACTGGTAGAAGTTACTTGTCCCTGTTTCTTTGAAAATATATATACGTTAGGGCTTTTAGATGTTTGTCCTTGTTTGTGTGACTCTTCTGTGCAAAGCCAGTTTCTTCTGGGTTGTGACATAATAGCTTTTAAGTTCCTGTAGCCTTTTTAGTGACTGTATTTTACTTGTGATGCCTCGATTGAACCTAAATTAGCTGGTTATTAAAATTAGTGGGACCCTGTAATGATAAAACAATGATCTATGTTTGTAAAATGAAACATTTTGTGCACACAAGAACCGTATTTGTTTTTAAAGTTTGGTACTGTATACGTTTAGGGGTGAAGCCATACGCTTGCTCCATGTGTGACATGAGGTTCTTCCAGCGTTACCATTTGGCAAGACACACCCTCACTCATACTGGTATGACTGAATTATTGTTCCCCTATCACTCACCTTTCACATAGTCAATTTAAACTTATTTTTCTTCTTTTTTTGCATTCATAAGCCCATCTACATACTATAACCTAATTATTGTTGAAGTATTTATTAGAGATTTTAGGCTTTGTTGGAAAACTGTCCACTAAAAAAGTGACTCTCAGTTACCTTGAGTTGTAGCATTTGCATGTGTATTGTTGTCTCTTATATTGTTTTCAGTGAAAGACACGTTACACTAAAAAGTGCTTTGAGTGTAGTCGGTAATGATCTCAAATGTTAATTTAACAGAAGCAGAATTTCCTGGATTTTGATCAAGTTTTAACCTAAAATTCAAACTGGTGTTTTGTCACATTTCTGCCTTTTGACTGAATATTAATAAAACTAGTCTGAGCTCCGCTTCGTTTTTGCACTTGAATGGTACTTTTCAACCTTTTTAGTGTAATGTGTGAAACATAATTACATTATTATTGAAGCATGCCAAGCTAAACAGTTTTAACAACATTTATAATTGTAATGTTTTCACCGTGAGTTGAAACGTTTCTAATATTGTTGTTTTGCATTTAGGGGTGAAGCCATATGCTTGTACCATGTGTGACATGAGATTTATTCAGCGTTACCAGCTGGAGAGACACAGCCTCACTCATACAGGTATGTCCTCTTCTTCTTTAATGTCTGACATCTTGCTTCCTGGCTTTGATCTTGCATGTGCTGCATATTCGGTAACATGGCTGCTTCAAACTCGAGTTTGTCTAGCTTTTTGTCTTCATAACCACCTGTGTTATGATATCCCCCATACTTTGTCTATGAAATGACATGACAACCATGAAGAAAATCTCATCCCTGATTAACAAGAAAGATTATATTACTGAGAGCCTGGGAACATAAACTCAGCTGGGTGTTGTGTTGTAACAAAACTTTTATTGTCACTGATTTAAATTTAAACACAATCATCTTTTCAGATAATTAATTAAAATATCTAATATATGGACTACAACTATTGTAAATACACTTTATTATATGGCTATAAACTGTAAAACCATTTTGACAATTATTTTTGTAATCAACGTCAAACTGTTGATTTTCAAAACAGTGGAAATAGCCTGAACAAGCATGTTTCCACTATTGGAACTTATGGGTATTTCACTGTATGCGCATCTCAGTTTTACAGAGCCGGCCTGAAGGGACCACTTTCGAGGCCGTTTCAGGGACCAGCTTGCATTGGGGTATTTAGTCAGAAACGCCATAACTTGTGCTGAATTGTGGTTTCATACAGAGCACTGTAAAAAAACGACCTTATGGTCATTGAACGCTCCTCTTTACGTCACACAGCTCTCCCCATCCCCTGAATGGAATAAATTACAGCGTACTTTGACAGAATAAAACATCTTTAAAGTGTGAGTAACACCATGGGTGGAGACTTATTGCAACCACACTTCCTGTTAGAAAAATACTTTGAAAAAAGTGCGCTCTCAGAGCTTCTCATTCGGAAAAATGAGTCGTTAACAAGTGTGCACACGAGCACACAAACAAAGCAGACTTACCGCTCAGAACAAGCAGACTCAGAAGCACCAGCATGCTGGAGGATTTCCTGTCCACTGCGATCACTAGAAAAAAAAAGGGGGGGGGGATGTTTTTCAAGGAGGCGAGCGGCTCCGAGCCCTAACGTGTCATATCGGCAGGTGAGTGGTTGAGCCAGGTGGAGGTGCGGCTGAGACTCAGCTGGAGTTCAGTGCAGCGCAGCCACATAGTACGGTAGAGACGTCACCCTGCAGCTCTATAGCCATCAGCTGTGGCTGATTCTAAGTCAGTGTGGAGCAGAGTTTTAACCTGAAGATGGAGATAGAATTATAGTTTTGGGCTGAAATATAAAATTTTAATTAAGTTGGACTAAACTGCCAAAATAATGATTACACATGTCTACAGCACTATTAGACACTCATCTATACAGGTTATCACCAAAAAAAAGTTGATTTAGGTGGTTACTCTTTAATGTTGATGTCCGTGGACGCCTTTTGGCACAGATCAGTGGTGTCACTCATGGCCGAAGCAGTCGTGATATGCTGACATTTTAGCAAAGTCATAAAAGGGCTGATTTTGTATGGAGACAGGACCAAGACAGCGTATTTTCACTGTCGCCTTCCCCCCACCCAGAAATGTTCCAGAACTTCTACAGTGGAAACGCAGCTATTGCATAAATGATGGAAGAGTTAAAAACTAATCCAGAAAACAATCACGTAAACATTAAATTAGTTAGATTAAAAACACATTTGTATGTGATTGATTTTATAGTAATCAGTCGTAGCCCTGTAGCTACCAAAACTGTGTTCATTTATTAGTTATTAGTGAATTTCAGTACACAGAGGCAGAATACGGGTTTTAGCTAAAAGACTTGGATCCAGTTCTTTTCTTTCAATAACAATTGATGATTGGGCTCAGAGGTACATCTGATGAATTGGGGATTAAACATATTTATATTTGTATTTTTTGTTTGTTTAAAAAAGCATGTTAAATCTGACCTCACTACTCACACAACTTTGTCAGTGTGTCATTTCACATTCAAAGGTATGGTCAGGAAACGGCACGTCTTCTGTTTTTAATCTATAATCTTTACAGGATATTTGATGTTTTGTCAGTTGGTTCTTATGTTGAATGTTTTTTATTTTAAAATGAAGTGGTTTAATTTTGCTCAAACAAAAAGCCAAATCCATCTTACTTGTATTATCCTGTTAAAGTCCTACTGTTGCTTGCAAATGTAAACTTGTGTTGAACGTGGTTGTTTGCCAACTGCCTAAAATTGTCTTACCTACTGCGATCAGCGTGACAAAAATAATTAACCAATTTATTTAAGATTGTTTTTTTTGGGTGAGTGTTGGAATCAGGATAAGCATTATTAGCATCATGTTGTGCTAGTTAGCATGGGCCCTTTGGGCCTCAATTGCTGGACTGGTCATATAGTGGCTTTTGTTTTGTAGTGAGACAATATTGCTTTCTATGTGGGAGAATTTTATTTTATAATTCAGTGTACACTTTAGCCCAAGACAATCAGCAGTCACAGACTCAACACAGAGATGGAAAACCAATTCCTAATTGGAATAGCAGATTGTGGAAGCATGCTGGAATTTCCAGTTCAAACAAAGCGCTGATGAGTGCAGCCAAACTTTACTAAAGCAATTAGTAAAGTTTAATGTCGATCATTTTTGGCAGTTGAGTTTATTTTTTTATGCTAAAGTTGGTACTTTGTGTGCATAGGGGTGAAGCCGTACGCTTGCACCATGTGTGACAAGAGGTTTTTTCAGCGCTACCACCTGGCGAGACACAGCCTCACTCATATGGGTATGCGTCTGCCAATCCTCAACCAGTCACGAGATTAGGATGTTACAGTATTCTTGACCTAGTTATATTTATATAAATTTCTGTATGCATACACTGTATCAGATGGTGTAATTACCATTAGATCTTAAAGCTCTTGTGTAATAAAGTTGCCCTCATTTTGTAATTTAAAATCAGCGTTTAACCCATATTGTATAGTTTATGACATTGGTTATTAACCACAGAAAACAATTTCATATTGGCTTTTTTAAGGGATTGATTTTAATTTTTGTTGCAGAGGTACAACAATAATTCTCTTAAATGCTCTGCATTTAGGTGTGAAACCTTTTGCTTGCACCATGTGTGACATGAAGTTTTTTCAGCGTTACCACCTGGCGAGACACAGCCTCACTCATACGGGTATGGGGCCGCGCATCGTACCCTTGACATTCAGTGCTAGGCCTCATTTTGTACTTGCTCTATAATTGTATTTACTCTCATTTAAACATCTAGTTCATGTCAGCCATTGTTAGTCAAAATAAGATGAATGAATTAGCTTTTTTGATTGTTTACGTCACTAACTCACTAGATAGTGACTGATGGCCACACATGAACAGAGTTCTCGAGGGAGTTTCCAAAATGTCTTCAAGAATTTCCGAGGGTTCTTAATCTACTCTAGCGATTCTCAGGACTCTGAAGATTTTCATGTTTTCTCCCAACTTTTTGTTCCTAACTAATCTCCAGTAGTGGCAGCCCAGTAACAGGATATTAATAAAGGCTTTGTTAGGAGAACATTCTAAAAAAAACATGTCCTGTTTTTGTAGGAATCGGCAATTGTGTGTGGTTAATAACCAATTCTGTATATTATTATTTTTAAAGTCAACACTGAAAATTCAGGCAAAGTAATATGATATTGTTACTTTGCATTTAGGTGTGAAACCTTATGCTTGCACCATGTGTGACAAGAGGTTTTTTCAGCGCTACCACCTGGCGAGACACAGCCTCACTCATATGGGTACGCGTCCGCCCACCTTACCCATGTCACAAAACTCAAACTGTATTCATGCATTTCTATTAGATATGAGGTACATTAGTCTGAGGTAGCTGTCAGTGTTGTCTCTAACCAACTACATTACCTGCAAAAATGTTACACTTAAACTAAACACAACCAACTACATCATCAGCTCATGTGATGTGTTAAACTGTGGATTTAAATTGGTTCATAAACTTTTTTCTATTTTTCTGGAATTGGATTTTTTTTTTTAACCAAAAAACCCTAAATTTATTATTTTTATTCTGGTTAACAACCCATCAATTTCACTTAGCTGCAGTTAGTTGACTATTGATGGATTGTAAACACATAATCCTCTTTTAATGCTTAATGCTCTGCATTTAGGTGTGAAACCTTTTGCTTGCACCATGTGTGACATGAGGTTTGTTCAGCGTTACCACCTGGCGAGACACAGCCTCACTCATACGGGTACGCCTCAGTGCACTCGCCCTCTCACAATACATAGGTCTCTGTTCAATCAGCACCAGGAGCAGCAGCAGACCAGCTGACATGACTGACGTTCTGTAGAAATCTAATAATACAACAAATCCTACGTTTTCAATAAAAAGGATTTTATTCCATTGCTGTAACTTTCACTATTGGTATAGTTTTACTTTTTTCTTTTGCCTGGAAGACATGGCTGTAGCACTGATTATAGTTTTCATAAATAATTCCAGTGTCTTATTTTTGCATTGTTCTGATTTGCTTGCTTAGATGTTTATGACATTTTTGTACGTTATTCTGATTTTGATCATTTATCTAAATTCAGAGTTAATTAAAAATAACAGTTTACTTTTACATCATAACATCTTTTTATTTAAACCTTTGTCTGTCTGGAAACATCTAAACAAAAATGAAGGTTAAGATTTTTAAACAGGTCATTTTTCATTTTTTTATACATTAAAATATGAAAATGCAAAATGGAGCAGGAAAAACCTTATCTACATTCTCTGGGTCTAAAATAAAAAAGGTAGTAATTGGCTATATAATGTTTGGGATGAATAAAGAATCTCATGTATTGATGTCATGACATTATTACTTTTCCTAAATGATGGCATTTTACAGCATATTAAAAAAACGGTAAATAACTACATATTTTTCTACTTTTAAATGATAGATCTTGTAAAGTTAGCTTGAATGTTATTCTGTTCAAGAGGTAGCTTTTCTGTAAACAAAATCCTTTAAGAAGGGGTCCTAGAATTTAGAGCCACATTTACCTTGTTGTTGAATGTAGGCAGATTGGGGTGTGTAATGTAGCATACCAGCAAGTCTGTCGTCTCCAACCTGCTTTCCTATGTATGTTAGTAATGTTAAAATGGCCACGGAGAAACAATTTGGTCTGAGAAAAGCTGGTTTATCACATAAGCTTAGACACACCACCTTAAATTAGCATGTCCCATCCCACTTCTTCATCAGCAATATATAAATGTTAATGGTAATGCTAACCGCAGAGCAAGGCTAGCCTGAGCCACTGCTAATGCTAGTTTTAACTACTAGTAATGCTAGCCCGAGCTACCGCTAATTCTAGCCCAACATACTGCTAACATCCTTGTTCAGCGAGAGAGGAAAAAAACAAAGAAGAATGACGGAGCACACATGTAACGGGATTCCAGGATGTAGTGGGAATATCCAGACTAGGAATGAATGCCAGATAGATCCATAGCTTACCTATTAAGTTGTCCCGATACTGTACACAGAGTTCATATCTTTAAGCAGTGTGATGGAGTCATCGTGGTAAACTGGCCAGTCAACATGCAGCTCATTTAATCATGTCCTGGCCGAGTGGGCGGAGTCAACCAGTCTTTCCATTGTAGGGCTTATATGGGCTTGTGTTCCGCCATTTATAAGGGCTCCTGGGTCATTTTGAGACCTAACAAAATTTCATTTGTTGTATAGAGTCTCAAAGATCAGTTTCCAATTGTAAAAATAAACATTTTTTCTTGGACCCCTTTAAGTTAGCAACAGACATGTATCATTAGCAAATTCGTATGTGCCTTGAGTAGCTCCTTACACCTGTTGCACTTTCTTTTTATTTAAAACACTTTTAAAAATCTTGACTTAAATGTTTTTCCCATCAAAACCTACATAACATTGGGCTATTGCTAGTGCTAATTAGCTGCTTGACTACTAGAAAAAAACAATTTGTGCATCCCTTCTTACCGATGTTATTATGATGATTAAAATGTGTTGGTTAGTAAACCTGTCCCGACATACGTACGTGATTAAGTAGCCTGGTTATTTCTGTAGTTTTTTAGTGGCTACAGGTAAAAATAAATCAAGCTAAATCTGGCATAGTTCTGATGTATAATAATGTGCATTGAAAGCACATTTAATCTACCACATGTATATTATTAAGTTAGCATTTGCTCTTGTTTTGCATGACTTGGCCAATGTGTGGTTAATAACCAATTATTTAGGGTATTTTTGTTAAATAATGGAGAAATGGAGCTGAAGTGGTGTAATAATATTAATACTACTTTGCATTTAGGTGTGAAACCTTATGCTTGCACCATGTGTGACAAGAGGTTTTTTCAGCGCTACCACCTGGCGAGACACAGCCTCATTCATATGGGTACGCGGCCGCCCACCTTACCCATGCCACCGAAATCGGCTGTTCTCACATTATTACAGATGCTGCTTCATTTCTCTAAGGCCATTCTTGCTTTTAGAAACCTGAGATGCATACTTGTATCCAGCTACCATGCATGGTGTGTGAAACAATAAATGTAATGTAAACCTAGTTTTGTAAAATCATCAGCTCATGAGATGTCTAGATGTGGAGTCATCATTTGGGAAAATTTAATTAACTGCATTTAGAGAGCACCAGATTGTTAATGGCTATCTTTTAAAAGTTTTAACAGATAAATAAAAAGGTTAACAACCCATCAATTGTAAATAGAAGTTAAGACACAACTGATTGATGGATTGTGAATCAAAAGTTAAGCTCCTGAAATTAACGTATTGATGCTCTGCGTTCAGGTGTGAAACCATTTGCTTGCACCATGTGTGACATGAGGTTCATTCAGCGTTACCACCTGGCGAGACACAGCCTCACGCATACGGGTACGCCCACCTGCATCATAAACAGTACTGTGTAAAGGTTTTGCTCACTAAAACGTGCAAAAATAGACTGATTTCATTCGAATTACTGATAGTTATAGGAAAATTTACCAAACAAAAATTTTTTAGATGATCCTTAGCTCCCTGTTTAATGTCAGGATCAATTTCTGATAATTCAGGTCTGTTTGGAACAAATACTTTAAATGAGAAGCAAGCTGCTGGGCTGAATGATGTGATCATTCAGAACATTGAAGCTTTTTCACAGTACTGTAAATCCTTGTTTGTGCTTTACTTTTCTACATGGAGGTTAGCTGATTCTGACAGCATAAAAGAATAGTCAAACTTTATCAACAAATATCTGATCAACTATTCATTTACACACATCTCCATCTTAGTTTGCTAATCCTAGTCTAGTTTAGTGTAATTATTCAAATTTCTACAGTATTCAAGTGAAAAATGTTTGAGTCTATTTCAGTGCATTTTAATGTTTGTCTTTTTTGTCATTTATCTTTAAAACTTCAGATATAAGGCACCAAGCTTGACTAAATCATTAAAAATCACTAAATGTACCTGTTTCTAATGCCTTATGAATAAAAATTAAATGTTAATTTTAATTTTGTAAATCAGTCTAAAAATAACACAAATCTGTTTCTTTTTGTTTTTCTTTCCATTTATTTTGGCCCCTGCTTGCATTGTGCCCCTGTAGCAAACAAAGTTAAATCTAGATCATACAGATTCAACCTTTTACCTTTGAGAGACAACATGAGAAAACACATCTTATAAATAAATATCCCTTTTCCTGATTTCTGTTCATTCTCAGTGCTGTGCAAAAGTCTCAAGCCCTTAATTCTTCTAGGCAAAGTCAAATAATAAGGCTGCCTAGCTTTTGTCTATTTTAATATATATTTCTTCTGTTTATTAGGCTGCTTAACCCTAATCTGAAGGCCTCTAAGCATAAAACTTGAATCGCTTTTATAATTTATCTTTGAGCACGCATTAATGCCAAAGGTAGCAGCTTGATTGGATAAAAGAACATTCTTAATTTCATCATCTGGAGGTAATATGTGATCCAAGAATATCATCCTTTATGTTTTATGCAGTTGTTCATTTAAGCCTCTGAGCAGATTAGCTCAAAAGATGGATGAAAACATTTTTTAAATCACCTAAGATGTTGAAAAAGTTGAAATTGGGAAAAAAAAACATATTTATGGCTTAAAATAACAAATATTCAATAAAAATCCAGCATCTGTGTCAGGAGCATCATAATTACACGGGTGATCCAAGACTGCAGCACAGCACTGGCTAAAAGTACAGTTAGGGTTAGGGTTGCATGTTTGATCACATCACATCACCCATTTCTACATGTGAAAATACACATAACTAATTATTCTGCCAGGTAGCTGTACACTAGGGCTAGCTGGAGCCTAAAAGTTGTGTTTCTTGCTCTTGTGGGTGTTAGGGCTAATATGTTGCTCTGTGTGTGTAGGGGTGAAGCCGTATGCTTGTTCCATGTGTGACATGAGGTTTATTCAGCGTAACCACCTGGAGAGACACAGCCTCACTCATACGGGTATGCGTTCCTCTACCGTACCCTTGTGTTACTCAGAAAAGGCAGCGTTGCTTGAAGGATTACCACAAACTCGAGTTTGGATTGTCAAGTCAGTTGATGGGATGTTGAACCAGCCTTAAAACTACAAATTTGCCCCATTTTGTTGGGCCGCTATGCTGCGTAGATCTGGGCTGTGAGAAAATGAATGAATTCCACTCTGATCTACACATAATGAGTTGATGACGAGGCTTCTGAGCACACTGATGCTTGAACTCTGATAGATCAGTGACTTTTCCAGCTGATTTGTAACTGTTGGACATGCATTTATTGAAAGGAAGATTATTTGATGTCAACTGCACGCATTTTTGTTGCCGCAAGACTCTAAAATTGATGCATTGACTGTGTATCTGTGTGCTCTTTTAGGAGAGAAGCCATTTGCATGTGACATGTGTGATATGAGGTTTATTCAGCGCTACCACCTGGAGAGACACAAGCGTGTCCACAGTGGGGAGAAGCCTTACCAGTGCGAAAGGTGCCAGCAGGTATGAACTCAGATTAGATCACAGCTTGAGTTTGATGCTTAGAGATGTTCAGAATTAAGATTATTGGTATTTTATTTGTCTTCCTGATTTATTGTGTCTGATTTGTGTCGAAGAACTTTTCACGCACAGACCGGCTGCTGAGACACCGGCGGTTGTGCCAGGGTCGCGGCGTAGCCAAAGTGGAGAATCAGCCGTGCTGCGAGCCACGCCCGTATCCCCAGGAGCCCCCACCCGCACCCCCGACCTGGAGCCCCCTGCATCCTCCCCCGGGGCGGCTGGCGGTCTGACATTCCGCCTTCTCTGCATCCACATCTCCACCGGAGACGGGACAAGCCATGCAGGGTTTTCTCCTCCCACCTCTGTGCAGAGTGGCACCACATTCTAGCACAAACTGATCTCGCAGCTCCAGGTTTGGGATTTATAACGACAGTTGGACATTTATGTGTTTTTGTCAAATTTTTACTGTGTTCCCCTTTCTTCCTTTTTTTCTTTTTAAAGAAGAAACATTTCTGTGATGAACAGTGGTCCTTTTTTTACTAAATCTTTTTTTTTTTTTCTTATTTCAAAGTAAGAGTTTTTACTGGTAAAAAAATACAAATATTGTCATTTAGTGGTACTCGGGAAAAGAACTGGCTATTGTTCGTCCTAATGTCTTTGTGAAAAATCGGATGAAGAAAAGCGTTTGAGCTGCTCTATAAGTTTTTTTTCCTAAATGGTCCATTTTGACTCATAAACATGTCAGTCAAGTTAAATGGATTAAAACTGACATTTTCCTCTGGCTAAAGGGCAGAAACTGACCTGAAACGATCTGATCAGAGGGAGTTCAGACTTAATCATGTTTTTGTGTAAATATAAAAAAACTATGGAGCTTGGCTGAGAGTTTTATGCACAAAATGGGCCAAAATAAACCTGAAAAGGTTCAAATATATTTTGTTACCACTGTTGCTGTTGAGACCTGAGGGAACCTGAGTTACTGTTATAAAAAACTCGCTATATGTAAACCGGAGGTTCCTGCTCTGACCTCGGTCTGTCAGACAGGAAGGTTTGGGTCACGTGGTTCTGTTCTGGAGGACAGACGCTGTAGGAGTTCTACACGCTACTGTCCACTCTGTAAATATCCAGAGGTCACAGGAAAAAAACCGTCACTTCCAGTGTTTCTGATGAACTCCTGGTGGAAACGATGCAGGTCGGCCACTTCGTTGTTTGTACAGATTGTCACATTGTGAGATTAGCAACAGTATACAAAATCTTGTGGCCTTAGTATGTTCCTTTTCCCAGTTTCTTCTTCTTTTAGTTGCCTTTTTCCAGCTGTTTTATTACTGAGAATCAGATGAACTGACACGCCTTTTTAGTCGCGTTTTTGTTTTCCTTAAAGCTGTCGAGGTTTGTGAATGTGACAGCTACGGTGGTGCTGAACTGCGTTCTCCTGTTGAGAGGTGGACTTTGTGCTTTATGGGGAAAGTGAATATTTAAGGTTATTGTCACTGCTAACTGCAGCAGCTGTAGTCCTGAAGGCCTCCCACGTTGAGTTTGGGTCTGGTTGAGAGCTTTGGCTCAGCAGAACCAACACCCACTTGGCTCTGCTGCACACCAACGGTGGACGTCTTCATGTCGTTTGGGTTTGGCCTTAAGGAGCGATCACCAACGATGAGCCTGAATGGAAATCCCTCTCCGGTCAGTCAGACGAAAGAAAGCCGGTGGGAGCCCCGTTGCTGGTGGTTGAACTTCTCAAACGTGACTTTTTGTTACTGATGAGCTCGTTGTCACATCACAGGTGGAAGGGTGAGGTCCAAACAACTGCAGTTCTGTCACAAACCATGTGGAGTAATCCACAAATTCACATCAAACCAGTTCTGATCAAGATGAGCACTTTCATCACAAACCTGCAGCGTCCTCTGGCGGAGGAGCTGCAGGAGCCAGCTTCGTTCTTCATTACTATTCTATAGTTATGATTTAGTAGACTAGAGCTGTACTGGGGAGGTTTCAGACGGGTTTCATGTTGAGGTGACGTGATTGCAGCTCAGTCCAGCAGCAGCAGCAACGAGATGTTTTGGAAACACTATTCCCACTCTGGAAGGGACGTCTCCAGTGTGTGCACATGCAGGGAGAACAAGGCAAAAGGGCAATACAGTATATATAATAGTAATACCTGTTTGTCATTATTTTTAGTATAATTTTCGTTAAGATGCAATAGAAATCATCAGTTTATAAAAAGAATTTCCTTTTGTTTTCAGACAAATCTCATTTTAATGATTGTTTCAAGGACCTTTTTTATTATTCTGATTAAACTGTACACTGGAGTGAAAGGAAAAAGACGAGAGAAAGTTTTGGATTATTTTCCCCCTTTAATTAGATTTTAGTTTTAGACAAAGCCTTTTTTCTGCTCAACTTGACCCAGAAGGTGAACAGAACAGTTTGGATCGGTACAGTTGGGAGCCCAGTATGTTCTGTAATTCTTGACATTATGGGATGTAGTACCACAGGAAAATGTTCTGTTTTCTTATACAGTCCCTGGTATTTGTAGTAAATTATATTGATAATGGTATTAGATGAACAGCAGCATAACAGTAGCTATCACAGATTAGTTGTTTTCTTTTATTAGTCTTGCATGCGGAGTTATGGTCCTCAGTTAAGATAGGATCTTGATATTGATTATTTTGTGTAGGAAAAAGAGTGCATAAGAATAACTTCCTAAAAAAATGTTACACTGATTATTGTAAAATGGGCTTACTAATATGTACCATTGTGATCCAATTAGTTTCAACTGTATGAAAATCAGAAGAGAGGCTTCTTACTATTATGCTAAAATAAAGAATTTGTAAAAGACTTGTATGTTTTTTTTCTAACAAAAGTGTGACAGAAAAATGTGATGAAAATAAAAATGTTAATTAAAAAAAATCCATTTTCAGGTAAAATGATGTCCTTGTTTTTTGAAGTGTTTGAAAAGGAGTGTTTTTGCAGATGGTGACCACAGACCACTTCTCAGTTCCTCTGTTTTCTGGCTGATGTCATGAGGGTGGTATGAGGGCCACAGGTGGGGGTTGTGCTTACAGCCCAACATCGTGCAGGACGTTTGGTATTTGCCAGAGAACACCAAGATTGGCAAATTCACCACTGGCGCCCTATGCTCTACAGATGAAAGCAGGTTCAGGTGAGCACATGACAGAGTCTGGAGAACGTTCTGCTGCCTGCAACATCCTCCAGCATGACCGGTTTGGCAGTGGGTCAGTAATGGTGTGGATGGCATTTCTTTGGGGGGCCGCACAGCCCTCCATGTGCTCACCAGAGGTAGCCTGACTGCCATTAGGTACCGAGATAAGATCCTCAGACCCCTTGTGAGACCATATGCTGGTGCGGTTGGCCCTGGGTTCCTCCTAATGCAAGACAATGCTAGACCTCATGTGGCTAGAGTGTGTCAGCAGTTCCTGCCAGATGAAGGCATTGATGCTATGGACTGGCCCGTCCGTTCCCCAGACCTGAGTCCAACTGAGCACATCTGGACATCATGTCTCGCTCCATCCACCAACGCCACGTTGCACCACAGACTGTCCAGGAGTTGGTGGATGCTTTAGACCAGGTCTGGGAGGAGATCCCTCAGGAGACCATCCACCACCTCATCAGGAGCATGCCCAGGCGTTGTAGGGAGGTCATACAGACACGTGGAGGCCACACACACTACTGAGCCTGTAGTTTTTTTTTGACCTGTAGTTTTTTTTGTCAGCTTCATTGAGATAATGTGGCTAAAATAATCTCTATGGTTTACAGCAGGGGTTCCCACATTTTTTTCTTTGAGGACCCCCTTGCTCGTGTCAAAGACAAGCCAGGACCCCCAAACCCAACTAGTTCTAGTTTTTCGCCACTGGAGGGCGTCAATTCCCCTTGTCGCTCATTTCAGGTCGTTTTAAAACTGCACTTGGGGCGCTTTCGCTAGGGGATTGTGTAACTCTGATTAACCTTTTTCTCAGCGTGAGAAATTGGAGGTGTGTTGCGACAGCGTGTGAAGACAGCAAATGCGTGTGTCTCACTGAGGCTCATTGCTTGAGGCAGCCCTGACTTTGTTTTTGTTTTTGGTTGTAGTTACACTGATGTTGCTCTAGGGGGCAGCAGAGGCCTCCAGGTGTCAGAATGCCAGGCAGAAGAAGAAATTACCCTGTTGTGTTTAGGTTAAAAAAACAAAACAAATTGAAAATAAGGAAACAACCGCTGAAAGGAAAACCCCGCTGTCCAACATAACTTCATGCTACGGGTTAGTTGAACAAATAAAAGTTTATTTACTACGAAAAGCGTTAGATATGTTAGCAAATACAGCGGCTTTTACGGAGGGACTCGCTGAGGGAGAACCAGAACCGGGTCTGGTCTCCAAACCTGTAAACGAGACCCCCGCCTCCCGGTTCCTGCAGGCTGAGCTGGAGCTAAACGCCCACCTCCGCCGGCTCTCATTCACCGAGCCGGTCCGGTACGTTTACAACCCGCTGGAGTACGCCTGGGACACCCACCGCTGCTACGTGGAGAAGTACTGTCTGCCCGGACAAAGGGTCTTGTTTCTGGGGATGAATCCCGGACCGTTCGGCATGGCGCAGACCGGGGTGAGCTGCAGTAGGATTACTTTTCTAAAAACAAAACACATAAAACATTTAAAATAATAAAGGCGCGCCTGATACCTTTATGCATCACGACCCTTATCTGCTGTCAGAAGGTGTACTATAGGTTCCTGGTAGTGTATCTGGTAAAATCCTCAATTTATAAAACATTTGTCCCACATCCTCCCCCAAAACAACGAAAAGAGGTCAAAATAGAATTTCCTGAGGTTCAAAAAAGAAGAAAAAAATGCAATTAACTCTATAATGTTCTTAAAACATGCATCATACATGTTTATAATATTTGACAATAAACAGGCCTCTTTTTATTTAATCCTTTGTAACTGCTTATTAATGACTTATGACACGTGTACAGCTTTAAGTGTACTAATAATTTTGAATAAGTCATTTATAAAGTAGTTTTATTGTAAATCGGAATAATAATTCTGTCCTTTTGTCCTGTGTTGTTGTGTTTTTAGTTTAGATTAAATCTGTGTTCTTTTTCTGCTCCACAAGGTCCCGTTTGGTGAGGTGAGGTCAGTGGTTGACTGGCTGAAGATCTCTGGAGAGGTGGGTCATCCTGATGATGAGCACCCAAAGCGGCGGATCACGGGCCTCAGCTGCACTCAGAGTGAAGTGAGCGGTGCACGTTTTTGGGGTTTCTTCAGAAAACTGTGTGGTGAACCCACACGATTCTTCCAGCACTGCTTCGTTCACAATCTGTGCCCGCTGATTTTTATGAGCGCCACTGGGAAGAACCTGACCCCCCCTGAGCTGCCTGCAGCCGAGCGGGAAGCCCTGTTGTCCCTGTGTGACTCAGCTCTGTGTCAGGTCGTGCAGGCCCTGAATGTTTCCATGGTGATCGGTGTGGGGAGGGTGGCTGAGCAGCGGGCGCGACGAGCTCTGTCTGCTGCAGGTGTGGACGTGCGAGTGGAAGGCATCATGCATCCGTCGCCCAGGAACCCGCTGGCCAATAAGGGCTGGGAAGAAGTAGCTAGAGCCAAACTGGCAGAACTGGGTGTTCTCTCTCTGCTGAGTAGCATCTAACGAGCACAGAATATCAGCATCATCCTGACAAGTGATCAGGATGCGAGGAGATCCAGCCAGAGACGGATGGTTCCCTAACTGTCATTCCTTCTCACAGAGCAGACTGTCGCCACCCTCAGCTCGAAGGGTCCAACACACACCTGTTACTCCAGTCGCAGCAACACACAATTATAAACCACATTAATGCATGAAATGAAGATGAGTTCATTTCAGGAGGGATTTTATAGATCGGGGGCACAGTAGGTGATGCAAACCCTTCACAGTACTGTATCTGTTACATGCTTTTTATATGTGTTCGGCTTTGTGTGTGTGTGTGTGTGCATGTGTAAATACACTATTTCATCAGAAACTGACTTCTGAATTAACTGAACAGATTTCTTAACCAGTCTCATCATTTATCAGCTGATGAGTGTCTCCAGAAACACGCTGCAATTATAATGACCCTTAAATGAATGCTAAACATTATTAACATCTGATCTTTTCCAGGTTTTTATGATGTCTTCACCTCAGAGTCTACAGAAGTTTTGTAACTTTACAACTTGTAAACAATCCAAGAAAAACATGAATGTACAGCTTAATACCACTCTCCCTTTTGTATACACTTTATTATTGTTATTATTACCTGTACAATGTATTTTTGTATACATTGCTACTTGTATACATAGCTCAGGGTTTATACTTTTGAAATAAAAAATCAGTTTAAATAAATGTTTCAACCTGAGTAATTTAACATAAAAATGTATTATTTAGCAAACATAAATGCAAAAACTCCCCCCAAAAAATCTAAATATTATTTCAAAGGAAATCAGTCTTGACTTTGATGAGATTATACTAGAAACAACATAAAAAAGAACCTGCAATTCTTTATTTGTAGTTTATAATAAAGTGAGGGTTGGCGCTACACTGCCATCTAGTGTCTAAAGACGGGATATGTCTCTTGCTCAATCTCAGTAGAGTCTGAGACGAGGAAATGTTCTCTTTTTTATCCTAAACATTAAACATAAGACTTTTCAGCATTAGGATTAAACACTAATAAGATTTTGCAGTTTTGATAATTTGTTATTATTTGAAACATCGATGGTGTCACACCCCAATGACCCCCACCTCTGTCATCACTGTGAGTTGCAACATGCAGTAACTAAAAGCAGCCGACCCCCCCACCCAGGTTGTGCTTTCTTTGGGAGTTGAAGTCTAGAGGTTTAGTTTTCAGGGTGAGGAGCTTTGTGTTCATGAACTACATTTCCCATGAGCCTTTGTGCATCAGCTGTGTTTCTTGGAGTCCACATGGTCCAGAAGGTGTTGTGAAACTTTTGCACCTGACAGGGTTTCTCATCACTTTCAGCAGAATCATCCACAGTGTTCACGAGAAAGCTGGAAAGATTAGTCTCTCATCAGATTACGGTAAGATTTACCCAGATTCAAAATGAAGTTTTTCTAATTCTTTTACTTAACTGCATGGTTTGAGTTGAAGCTGACTTTAGGTCTAGATTGTTTTATAAAGGAGCCATAATGTTAAGTTATTGGTTTTAAAAATTAAATGATGTTTGTCTAATTAATGCCTTGTTCTTCAAAGGGATTTTTCCATTCGAGGTACATTTTAAATACAAATAACGTCATTTTTACATTAATTTTCATCATATTTTAATTGTATTCATCACCACTATCAAAGCTTCTCTTTTTCATATTTCCATCTGAGTTGCAGCAGTCAGTCAGTGCCTTGTTTTTAATCCCACTGCTCAGCTGTATGTCATAAGCTTGCAGCCCTGCTATCACCTTTCACCAGCTGTTCTCATCCAGAATGGAACAGGCACATGTCAAACTGGATCCGTGTGTTTTCCTCTTCACCAGCAGAGCTTCCTGGTACGATGGATAAACAGTCCACGGTGGTGTTTCGAAATGTGGGGCAACTGTACTTCCCCCAAACCCGAGTGGAGTGTCATTACAGTCTGACGTCAGAGCATCAGTGGAGCAGCAGTGACTGGATTGGGATTTTTGAGGTAGATTAACCACATTAGTGCCCTCCTAAACAAAGATTACTTCATATCTGAGGAAATATTGAGGGATTCCAAGTGTAAGTAGAAACAAAAATCAAACAGAAATGTTAATGCTGTTGCCACTGGCTAATTAAGGTGGCTTATTATGGTCACTATAGTACCCACCGGTGGCTCGTTATGGTCATAGTAACAACCAGTGGCTCATTATGGTCACCATAGTAACCACCGGTGGCTCGTTATAGTCACCATAGTACCCACCGGTGGCTCGTTATGGTCACCATAGTACCCACCGGTGGCTCGTTATGGTCATAGTAACAACCAGTGGCTCGTTATGGTCACCATAGTACCCACCGGTGGCTCGTTATGGTCATAGTAACAACCAGTGGCTCGTTATGGTCACCATAGTACCCACCGGTGGCACGTTATGGTCATAGTAACAACCAGTGGCTCATTATGGTCACCATAGTACCCACCGGTGGCACGTCATGGTCATAGTAACAACCAGTGGCTCGTTATGGTCACCATAGTAACCACCGGTGGCTTGTTATAGTCACCATAGCACCCACCAGTGGCTTGTTATAGTCACCATAGTACCCACTGGTGGCTCGTTATGGTCATAGTAACAACCAGTGGCTCGTTATGGTCACCATAGTACCCACCGGTGGCACGTTATGGTCATAGTAACAACCGGTGGCACGTTATGGTCATAGTAACAACCAGTGGCTCGTTATGGTCACCATAGTAACCACCGGTGGCTCGTTATGGTCATAGTAACAACCAGTGTCTCGTTATGGTCACTATAGTAACCACCGGTGGCTTGTTATAGTCACCATAGTACCCACCAGTGGCTCGTTATGGTCACCATAGTACCCACCAGTGGCTTGTTATAGTCACCATAGTACCCACTGGTGGCTCGTTATGGTCATAGTAACAACCAGTGACTCGTTATGGTCAACATAGTAACCACCGGTGGCTCGTTATGGTCACCATAGTACCAACCGGTGGCTCGTTATGGTCACCATAGTAACCACCGGTGGCTCGTTATGGTCACCATAGTAACCACCGGTGGCTCGTTATGGTCACCATAGTACCCACCGGTGGCTCGTTATGGTCACCATAGTAACCACCGTTGGCTCGTTATGGTCATAGTAACAACCAGTGACTCGTTATTGTCACCATAGTAACCACCGGTGGCTCGTTATGGTCACCATAGTACCCACCGGTGGCTCGTTATGGTCACCATAGTACCCACCAGTGGCTCGTTATGGTCACCATAGTACCCACCAGTGGCTTGTTATAGTCACCATAGTACCCACTGGTGGCTCGTTATGGTCATAGTAACAACCAGTGACTCGTTATGGTCACCATAGTAACCACCGGTGGCTCGTTATGGTCACCATAGTACCCACCGGTGGCTCGTTATGGTCACCATAGTAACCACCGGTGGCTCGTTATGGTCATAGTAACAACCAGTGTCTCGTTATGGTCACCATAGTACCCACCAGTGGCTCGTTATGGTCATAGTAACAATCAGTGGCTCGTTATGGTCACCATAGTAACCACCGGTGGCTCGTTATTGTCATAGTAACTACCAGTGGCTCGTTATGGTCACCATAGTAACCACCGGTGGCTCGTTATTGTCATAGTACCCACCAGTGGCTTGTTATAGTCACCATAGTAACCACCGGTGGCTCGTTATTGTCATAGTAACAACCAGTGGCTCGTTATGGTCACCATAGTACCCACCGGTGGCTCGTTATGGTCACCATAGTACCCACCGGTGGCTCGTTATGGTCATAGTAACAATCAGTGGCTCGTTATGGTCACCATAGTAACCACCGGTGGCTCGTTATGGTCATAGTAACAATCAGTGGCTCATTATGGTCACCATAGTAACCACCAGTGGCTCGTTATGGTCATAGTAACAACCAGTGTCTCGTTATGGTCACCATAACTCAGACCTGTGTCTTTTACTGCCTGATTGTAATCTCCAAGTTAAGCATCAAGCAAACTTTCCATGTACAAAATCTCTGGGAAAATGTTCAAGTTAAACAAAACAGTTCACTGTTTGGTAGAAGTCTAACGTGCCCATCAGTGTTTGGGTGTGTACTGTCTGCATTCTGGAGGGATTTGAGAGAAACTGACGGATACATGATGTTTTTGTCTGTCACAGATAGACTGGTCTTCACTCAAACAGTACCACACGTACACTTGGGCTCTCGTTCCTGAGGGTTACTCTGAGGGAACCAGTGTGGACGGCTGTGCAGGTTTTCAGGGTAAGAACTCAGTCTGATACCAACTGGACCAGAAACATGCTGGAACTGCAGTAGTAGTAGTAGTAGTAGTAATAATAATAATAATAACATTTAATTTATGATAATGTTGAACCTATTTTCAAACATTCCAATATTTTCTGATTTTTATATTGATTGTTTTTTGTTTATTAGTTTTTTCCTCTGTAAAGTCTAAATAACACAAAGGGGTACAACAACATGACGGAGTCTAAAAAGCTGCTTCTTTTAATGAAATTTAGTTAAACATTGTAATTCTTTTCATTCTGTTATGATAAAACGTTAAATTGTTGGTCATCTTAAGAACATAAGAGCTAAATTACAAATGTAATACAGGCTTTTCTAGATTTCTGCTTCATCTCAGACCTTGTCATTAGATTTGTAAAAATTCATAAAAATAAACAAAGGATAACTTCTTATGATCATTTATCTATAGTAACCCTATGTCTGTAACAATAAACTAGTTTTGTTGTATTTCTGTAAATCTAATAGTAATTTAAAGATTGCATTAAATCAGATGACAATCAGCTGTACAGAGGGAACAAAGTCTGGTTATCACATTATTATGAAAGTGTTTCAAGTTGGGAAAAGAGTCTTTGATGCTCATCTTGTCTCTGTCAAACACGGTGGTGGTGGTGGTGTAATGATATGAACCAGTTTTGCTGTATTATGGGCGAGATGACCACGACTGAGTAATAAAAACTAAATAAAAGTGTGTGTCTGAGGAAAACGGCCAGGAGATCTGATGTGTGAACATAAACGCAAAGCATCAGAGAAGTTACAAAAGACTGTCTGACTTTGTAATCTGCACACGTAGAAAACCTGTTATTTACTGAAGGATTATTGAAATCACTGACTCACTTAAACCAAAGTGAAAGACTTCTGATAGATTTGCAGAAATGAAACTAAGTAGGTGTTCTTCCACAGCGTCCTACTTGCCTCGGCCCAGTGCTGCGGAGTACCAGTTTGTTTACGTGGACAAGACGGGAAACGTTTGCGCCCGCAGTCGCTCCTTTACTTTCTGCGCTCCCAAACCGCTGGAGGAGCTGGAGACACTGAAGGAAGAACAAGATGAGGAGGATGGAGGAGAGGAGCTCCTCCTGGTCATCCCCAGGGCTCAGCTGCTACAGGTCAGGGAGGAAACGTCATCACACACACATCATTAAAGTTGTCCTAAAAAAACGCCTGCTGTTCTTTTTGTTCCTCGAGCAGAGCCGACTGGAGGAGAGCTTCAAAACACAAGCAGACCTACAGCGAGCTTTGGAGGCAGCGAAGAAGGAGGCCGAGGGCGAAAAGGAAAGCTGCAGGAGAGCTAGGATGGAGTGGGAGAGTGAACGAGATGCAATGAAGGAGGAGATCACGGAGCTCAGAGACAACCTGAGACAAAGCTGTGAGGTGCTGAAGAAGTTAGAGGGAAAACACAAGGTTAGTGATCAGGTCGACCCGAGTAACTGGTCAGCCCCCAAATGAATAAAACGCTATATTTTCTGTTTTGGAACAATGACAGGATGTGAAATACAGCCAGGAGAATCTGAACTCTGAGCTGAGCAAACTCATGGCTGAAAAGGACGAGAGTCAGCAGCAGATCAAAGAGCTGGAGGAGGACATCCAGGTTCTGATGGACAGAGAGACAGAAGCAAACAAGGATCTGGAGAGGTGGTCAGGATGAACAGCAGCTTAGCTTTGTGTCGTCGTGTGGGCCTGAAACTGAGCTGATCTTTGTTGTCACAGGCTGAAAGACAGAGTGAAGAAGATGTCCAGCCAGATGCAGCATGATGAGGAGAAGAGGAAGTCTCTGCGGGTAGCTGATGTCATAAAACACACATCACAGGGTCCAACAAGTCACTTCAACCAAACCTTTAAACCCGCAGGTGGAGGCGGAGGCCTCAGCAGCGGAGGTGAGAGGGCTGCAGGAGCGTCTGGAAACCAGCGACCATGTAACTGAAAGTCTGCGTAGGGAGCTGAGAGAGCTGGGCACCCGGCAGAGCCACACCCACGCCGAGCTGCACCAAGCCAGGCTGCAGGTGGCCCAGCTCACCCTGCAGCTGTCCGACCAGGACCTGCTCCTCCGAGAGGAGCGGGCCAACTCGGCTCTGGAGAGAGAGGCGTGCAGACACGCAGCAGAAGTGAGGGTCCAACAAGGATCTGGGGTGTTAATGCAAGCTCATCCTAATTCTTTAGTTGTGTTTCTGTGCAGACTGACAAAAAGAAAATGCAAGATTTGAGCTGTGAGCTAAAAAAGAAGGAGGAGTGGCTGCAGGAGGAGAGGATAGAGAGAGACATCCTGGAGGCAGAGCTCGGGAAGGAGAAAGTAAGTTCTTATCATCATCAACTATTTAACACGCAAACATCTTCAGCTGCAAACCTAATTTAGCTCCAGGATATGTTTTTGGAAACTGGAGAGGTCCAGCACAGCGCTTTTATTACTCACATGCTGGCACAAATAGAAAAGCTTCCATGAACAGTGAGTAAACATTTCCTCACATCAGCATGTGATCAGCAGGGAGGAGGAAGAGGAGGAGGAGGAGGTCACGATGTGGGAAAGTGTAAAGTTACTGTTGCCTGCAGGTGCTGCTGAGTGACGCCAAGCGAGAGCTGCAGGAGCTGATGGCTGCTCTCAGAAAGCTCCAGAAGGAGAGAGAGGAGGAAGAGCTTCACACACAGGCAAGTTGTTGGCATCAGAGCAGGTAAACAACAAACAGAAGAGTCATCATTTCCATCCCTGCTACAAAAATAAAAGTCAATTCTGTTTTCTTGCATTTATCAAAAAACAAAACGAAAAACAAGCATCTTGATGATCCTCACGAGAATATATCAGGACTGAGACACTAGTGGAATGTCTTGGAAGGTGTGTGTCCTGTTACATCTGGTGTAAAAATAACACACACACACACACACACACACACACACACACACACACACACACACACACACACCACACACACACACACACACACACACACACACACACACACACACACACGCACACTTCAGACACGGTGGTGGTAGTGTGATGGTCTGGGGCTGCTTGGCTGAATCTTGAATTCTGCTTTGCAGAAGGAGAATATTTGACCTTTGACCTTAAACAGGACATTTATGCTGAAAAACCCCTCCGGTTTGGCTGAAATATAACAACTCTGTAAAGATGAGTGGGACAAAACTCCTCCGTGGTGATGAGAGACTCATTACCATAAATGGTAAAGGGTTTTTATTGTTATTTCTCCACTCAGGACCAAGTTGGTTTGTTTCTCTTGATAAATAAAATCATCATTTTTAAACTGTATTTTGTATTTACTCAGATTATTTTTGTCTGATTCTGAAATTAGTTATTTTATTTGAATCTTATAAGAAAACATTTTCTTTTTCCCTCTTCGTTAAACCTCCAGGATCTGCTGAGCTACAGTCATCAGTTGGAGCAGAAGCTGGAGGTTTTGGCTGACACTAAATCAAACAGCATCTGTAAGAAAAGAGAAAATCTCCCAGTCATTCGTTTCTTCTGTTAATAAGCATCAAATTGTCTCGTCTCCTTGAACAGCTGCCCACTCTTCCTCTGAGAAAGACCAGGATGCTCCAGCAGCTTCTCCCAGATCAGTTTCCTCGCCACTCTTCCTGCCGGCTCACCTGGAGGACAGACCCGAGACTCCGTCTGAGACTCAGAGCCAGAGCGGAGGCGACGAGTCGGCCTTTGACTCGCAGGTATTCAGGCGTAAACCAAACAAGCTTTAACACCACCTGCACTTGGTTCCAGCACAACCCAAGAGGGTAAATATTTGACTGATTTCGGAAGCGATTCATCAAACTCTGCTATCCCGGTTCTATTGTTGAACACCTGGGATGGTGCTGCTGCAGCAACAGGTCATGACAGAGCAGTAGCAGCTGGAGAAAAAATCTTGTTGGGCTATGTGCAAAAAGATGTTCCTTCTTAGTGCATTTTAAGTGAACCGTTGGAAAATGACTACAATTCTACAACAATCATTTATTTCTCTTCTCCAAATCAGCAGTTTTACAGAAGAAGCCAATGATCAGATTTACAGATAAATCAGAATAGAATTTTATTCAAATGCACAAGCCTACTGTGTACTCCTTTCTACCAATACTTCAAGAGCAATGGAAGTCCATAGTGTCCATTTTTGTCCTTATTCACTTTTTATTTTGACATTAGTTTGTTTTCCAGCCTGAGTCTCCAACAGCCTGTGTGCCGTACTGTAAAGCTGCTCACACATCTAGGCCAGTACGGTTGGGGCTCGGCCGCGTCAGTTCGGGCTAGAACAGGCGTTTGTTGTTGGGGGCACATGGATCGATACATGAGCACACAGAAGGGCGTTGGTAGAGATAACAGAGAAGCCAATCACCAGCTGCTGATAGACCGAACAGTCGCCCAAGACTGCAAAGCCCAACACACAAACCTATACACGGCCTGGATTGATTGCAAGAAAGCCTATGACTCAATGCTGCACTCATGGACCATTTATATGCTTGGATCTGTACAACATCAACAGGAGTCTGAGAGCCTTCATTGCAAACTTGATGTGGCTGTGGAAAACCACCATTGAAGCCAATTGCAAGCCAATTGCACAAGTCTCCATCAAATATGGCATACACCAAGGAGACGCCCTGTTCCCACTGCTGTTCTGCATAGGTCTGAACCCCCTCAGCCAAATAATCAACAAGACTGGCTATGGATACTGACTTAAGAATGGAACCACAATCAACCACCTCCTCTACATGGATGACATAAAGCTGTACGCCAAGAGCGAGCGAGACATCGACTCACTGATCCACAGCACCAGGATCTACAGCACTGATATCGGAATGTCATTCGGACTTGAGAAGTGTGGACGAATGGTGACAAAGAAAGGGAAGGTAGTCCACACAGAAGGAGTCTCACTCCCAGAAGGAACAATAGCAGACATTGAGGACAGCTACAAGTACCTACGTGTCCCACAAGCAAATGGCAACCTTGATGAGGCTGCAAGCTACAACGAGTAAGGTATAAGTCCTAAGAAGTCAGCTCAATGGCAAGAACAAGATCCAGGCAATAAACAGCTATGCCCTGCCAGTACTCAGATATCCTGCAGGAATAATAATCTGGCCAAAGGAAGAAATACAGACAATAGATGTTAAGACATGGAAGCTCCTAACCATGCATGCAGGGTTCCACCCCAAGTCCCTGAGACTGTACACTAGCCGTAAGGAAGGAGGCCAAGGACTAGTGAGTGTGAGAGCCACTGTCCAGGATGAAACATCCAAGATCCATAAGTACATCAAGGACAGCAGATGACGAGCTCAGTCAATGTCTCAGACAATGGCAAACAAAAGAGGAGGTGCTGGAAATACCATCATGGGAGGACAAACCCCTACATGGGACGTATCACGACAGATAACTGACGTGGCTGATATCAAGAAGGCCTACCAATGGCTAGAAAGAGCTGGTCTGAAGGACAGCACAGAGGCACTCATCATGGCTGCACAGGAACAGGCCCTGAACACCAGAGCAACAGAGGCCAAGACCTACCACACTAGACAAAACCCAAGGTGTAGGCTGTGCAAAGAGGCCCCTTGAGACAATCCACCACATAACTGCAGGGTGTAAGATGCTGGCAGGGAAAGCATACATGGAACGCCACAACCAAGTGGCCGGCATAGTGTACAGGAACATCTGTGCAGAGTATGGACAGGAAGCCCAAGGTCAAAGTGGGAATCACCCCCTAAGGTGGTAGAGAACGAGCAAGCCAAGATCCTGTGGGACTTTCAGATCCAGACCGACAAGATGGTGATGGCGAACCAACCGGACATTGTGGTGGTGGAAAACAACAGAGGACAGTCGTTGTGGTTGATGTAGCAATACCAAGTGATGGCAACACCAGGAAAAAGGAACATGAGAAACTAGAGAAGTACCAGGGCCTCAAAGAAGTACTTGAGAAAGCCTGGAGAGTGAAGACATCGGTGGTGCCCGTGGTCATCGGGGCACTTGGGGCAGTGACCCCCAAACTGGAGGAGTGGCTAAAGCAGATCCCAGGAAAAACATCAGACATCTCAGTCCAGAAAAGTGCAGATCTAGGAACAGCTAAGATACTGAAGAACCCTCAAGCTCCCAGGCCTCTGGTAGAGGACCCGAGCTTGGAAGGATGAGACCACCCATGGAGGGTGAGATGGGAGATATATATATAATATAAGTTTATTTTCCATTTTACATATTTTTCTCCCCTCACATCATGGGGGGCGGTGCCCTAGCTTCCCCACCAGGAACATGCACATTTAGACAACACTATATTTGGACAGATTACTTTAATATTAGAGGTTCTTTAGAAACAGGGCTCGGCATCACTCAAACGTTTTTCTGTATGAAATCAGGACGAGACGACACAGACCAATAAAAATCCTGCTGGTGACGGGAAACAGCTGATCCTGCCTGAACTCGTCAATCCTGTTCTGAGGTAACACACACACACACACACACACACACACACCTTTATGTGATGATTTTATTCAGATCTCTAGACACGTTGTCAGCATGCGTCATGCAGCCACAAAGACACTTTTGTCCCCTCTCCTGGCTGCACACTGAGCTGCTGTGGACAGAATTTGATTTAAAAGCTAAAGTCAAAGAAAAATCTTATAGAAAACCAAAAGGTCTTCTGCATAAGTTAAGGCTTAAGCAGAATGTTTTAAGATCTGCTGCTTGGAAACAAAATATTAAAAGAATCAGTGTTGGTTTAAACTTTTGCACTTTGCTGTAGATGTGCAACAATCCCTGAATGACATGCAAACTTCACCATAGATTTAGTGCTCTGCACATGTTTGTAACACTTTGATCTTGTCCCCTGTGCAGCGAGCTGGCCGACTCTCCGATGTGGTGACACTAAGAACGGATCTGCTGCAGGATGCTGTCGCACCTCTAGTTTCTTTGGTTTGTAGGAATGAAAATTCCTTTGTTTGGTGAAAAATGCACTTTACTTTTAACAAATCTGAAGCTCTAAACACATTTTTTAAACTGTAGCTGATCGTTTTACTTTAAAGTTGCATTTAGAAGCCTCTAGTGTTTTATTTTCAGTCACTGTTAATCCCCATAAGTCGTACTGTAATGTGAGAAATGTGAGTTTGGCCCGACTTACATGCTTCGTGTTGTTTTGGTGCCATTCTGGCTCCAGAGTTTTTTGCATGAGAGCGTGACTCCTGTAACCGTGTCAAATGTGTGGGTGTGTGTGTGATCACGGTCAAGTGTGAACTGATCTGTTTCAGCTCCCAGAGCTCCATGTGGGACTGGGAGAACACGGATGTTTGTCAGGAATCCTTAATGACCTCTGTTAGGAACAGACTTGGCAATAAAACCAAATGATGTAAAAACTGTGATTCTTCATGGAAATGAACAAAAGAGACACTAAAAGGTCTGAGAACAAAAAGAGCTTTTATCAAAATACGAGAACCAACAACAAAACATAAAAGCAAACAGTAAGCATTAAAAAAGCAAACATCCTTTTAGCTTCATATAAAAATGTAACCAGAACACGTCGACCCAGATTCTTGTTTCTCTGTGCAGCCGAGAGCCATCAGGTATTTTATTAAAGGATCTATGAAGACATCCCTGATCATGGAGACAAAGTGTTTGCAGTAAAAAGTGAAACAGAACAACAAAATTCAGCTTCATCATTTAAACAAAAAAAAAAAAAATCCAGCAAAACATCAAGCAAATGGATCATAACTCAGGAGCTCCTAAATCTGTCTTTGGTCTTTTTATTCTTACGTATTTTTTGTGTTTACATGAATAAAGAGCAGAGGCCTCAGTGACCTCTTTTAATGGCTAATTTATTTATTGCACCAACTCAAGTTCAGGAAAACAAACAGAGTCATTACAAATATCCTGATTATTATGTGATGTTGGAACATCATTAAATATTTGATATTAAGAGCAGAAAAGAGCTGAAAATAATAAGTCAGAGAGATGAAGGCTGATGCTTCAGTAAAATGCTGATTTAAAACTGGAACTAGATTTCAGTTGTTCAAGCTTATTTTAAGTTTATTCTTTCTATAAAAATGATATAATCCATAGTTTTGTTACAGCACCACTCACTAAGCACACCGCTGGAATCTGTTGACCCATAACCCGACTGACAGGTCACTGTTTTAGCTCCTGTAATTATTATTTTTAAATAAAACTGTCCCTTCAAATCATTTCTTTAACGTTCAAATGTTCTACATTTTTAGTTTTAAACTATAATTTATGTCTTTGGAGGAAACATTTTCTCCCTCGCTTTATGAACAGGTGATATTCAAATGCATCATGGAAACCGAATAAGGTTTAAGAAGGTGATCATTCAAATTATAAGCCACAAAAACTCTGTAAATGTCCACCACATTAATACCAGACGAAGTGAAATGTTACAAACATTTCATTTTCTGAAGCTGCGGGGTGTGAATTCATCATAACAAGAATAGAAATGTGCTGAAACTGTTTTCTTTATTTAAAAACACTGTTTAACAGCTGCTGCTGGCATGCTTTACACACACACACACACACACGCACGCACACACACACCTGAGTTTTTAATGAAAAGGTTAAAATATTCACCCTTTTTAGGATCTTTTATTAATATTATGATGTTTTTGCCTGTTTGCAGCTTCAGTCTTAAACAATTTCTTCTCTGTTGTGAGAGAAAGTTCTGATTTTTTATTTTGGGAGAAAATGTCGAACAGATACGTGAGAGTGAGCGATGATCATAAATCTACTCTTGCAGATTGCGAGGGTTTTCAGCAGGTCGGTGTTAGCCTGCATGAGTATTTTGGTCAAGAGGTGGAGATTTGTTGGGTTTTTTGGCTCTTGAGTAGCAGAGTTGCACCAGCAGCTGAAGACCCTGTCAGACTAACGTTGCTGAGTCCTGCTCATGACCTTGTGAACTTGTTCGATAAAGCGGAAAATTCAAACGTGAGCAAAACCAAGTGGAAGATATACGAAACAAGAAGGTCCCACGTGGAGGCATGAAGAGAAAAGTGTTACACGCTTAGAAAAAACACGATGAAAAAATAGTTGCATATCTCTGAGAAGTAATACAGGTCATTCTGAGAAGACTTTTTTTTTTGGCAGCACGTGAACGCCACGTAGAGTTCAGTCATATTTGCCATGGGTTTTATACAAAGCATAGCCCTTTAATGGTCAGCCGCTCTCGCTTTAAATCTGACACACTGACTTTGTTATCGGGGCCTCGTGGATCTGCTGGATGTAGTGCTTCTTCTTCAGGTTCCTATTCTGAATTCAACCCCTAAAGTCAGTATGTACAGATTACAGATTACAGATTAGAGACATCTGCAGGGACGCTGAGGCTCGGAACGACGCATCTCACTGTGTTTTCCCTGCTTTCTTTTGCGTGGTCGCTGACGCCTCCCCCCACGGCTCGCTGTCACTGTCCGCCCCCCACTCCTTCTCCTCTTCCCAGTAGTCGTCTTCCTCTTCCTCCTCCTCCTCCTCGAAGGCCGACTCGTACGTGGACTTGTCCTCCTGCTTGATGTCCTGAACGGCGGGCGGAGCGGCAGTGGCGCTGTCGCTGGAGTCGCTGCTGTCCTCAAACACGTCCGGGTTCTCCAGCATCTCCCTGATCAGAGGAGGCATGGGGCCGGGGATCTCCATCTTCAGAGTGATGGCTCTTTCTGCACCTGCAGGGACAGTCCATGTGCAAACAAAAGGTCAGTTTTTATTTATTATCTGAATTCTATTTTAATTTTCTCCATTACTCTGTACCCTTGGTGCTGATTCCTCGGAGGTCGGTGACCTTCATCAGCATGCGTGGGAACATGTGAGGCTTGTTTGGGCGTCTGCGGCGGGTGTAGATCTTCAGAGCCTCCAGCAGCGGCTCCTGGAGCTTGTCCACCTTCTCTGGTTCCTCTAAGTCCATTCGGTCTGGACGGAGGGAGGAGGAGGAAGCGTTAACGCTCTGACAAACAGCTGACAGGATGAGATAAACAATGCAGGCTGCTCTCCAACCTGCATCCTTCTCAAGGTTCCTATTAATAATCTTGTTACGACATGCAGATATAAGGTGAGCAGAAGTACCTCCACAGATCAGACAGATGGCACTGAGGAGCCCCGTCTCTGTGTCGTCCATCTCCAGAGGCAGGAGCTGACCGGCGAAGGCGAACACCAGATCTGTGAGTGGGCCGAAGCCAGCGTTGTGCATCTGGGTCCTGTTGAGGGTCAGCCCATCGGAGAACGTCATGGTGTCCTGTTCTGGGGTGTAGCGGGTGCATATCCTCAGCATCTGGGCCAAATTATAAAGGTGAAGAAAAATGAAAAACTCCACTATCTAATTAAATAAACAGAAGTAAACATGCTGATGTGGACTGTAATGACAGGTGAAGCAGCGTGAGGGATGAGGAAGCATGGGGGTGGGGGGTGGGTAATACCAGAATGTCCAGACATGCAGATTTGAGGAGGGTGATCTGGTCAGCGATGGTGAGCGTGGTGAAGCCTGGTAGCCGCTTGGCAAACTCCACAATCTTTATAATGCACTTAGTGGAAAGCTCACTGAACTTGTCCCACAGGCCCAAGTCCAGCTGCACCCGGTGGTCAGCGCTGGAATTCTGGGAGAGAGAGACAGGGACATGGTTGTCTGTGTGACTGGCTGTGTGGGGTTGGTCTTTTCCTGCAGAGCGGTGAGCTAATGCTGCAGCGGAGAGCGAGTGTGGGTGAGGTTCGGGTTAAAAACACTCACTGTGGTGTATTTTCCTAGCTGGCACAGAGACGGGAAGGTCTCCTGGTGAGCTTTGCTGACTTTGTTCACCAGTTCTTCCAGCTCTCCGCTCAGCTCGTAGTTCTCCGGGAGCACCACCTCCTCCTTCACATCCTTCTTCTTCTTGTTCCTGTCGTTACGCACCGCTGAAGACAAAATAAAGTCAACGCTTTTAGGACAGAAACCCCCTCTACGTTTTCAAACTTTATGTCCAACTGACCTTCTTTGGACATGCCAACCTCGAAGCACTTCTGCAGCCGGCAGTACTGGCAGCGGTTCCGCGTCACTTTGTTAATCTGACAGTTCTTGTCTCTGTGGCAAGTGTACACCATGTTCTTTTGGATGCTGCGTCGGAAAAACCCCTAAAACACACAAACGGGGCTTTAGAGCAGGAGACACAGCCCTCTAGAATAAACTCAGATCACGTTTTTTTCTTTCACTTTTAGTTTGTCCCCGACTGGAAACACACAAACGGTGGATTTTGTTGCTTGGCTGTTTGCTCATGTTTTCTGTCTTTATGCCAAATAACAGAAGGAAGAAAGTTTCCCAAAAACTCATCAAGGCGACGTGCAAACAGCTGCTTCCTGATTTTATTTAAAAGGTGTTGGAAAATCTGTGCTGAACATACGATTCCCAAACTATACCTCGACACCAATTTGCTGGTTTCTGTATGAAGTTGTGAAAGCCTGAACCTGATTTCATGCAGGAACAAAGCCTGTCTGGTTGAACCCAGGTTCACGGTGCAGTACCTGTGAGTCTACACCAGGGGGCAGCTCTATAACACCTAGACAACATCTATAAGGCTCTGGTTTCTTCTGCCAGCCTCAGGTGTTTGACTTTACACCCATCCTGTAAACTCCTCTGGCTTCATTTACCTTGCAGCCCTCACAGGAGCTCACTCCGTAGTGATAACCAGATGACTTGTCCTGGCACACGAAGCAGGGCTTGTAGACCCGCGGAGGGGGAGGAGGAGAGGGAGAGCTGGGCACCATCTCCTCTGAACTGGTGCTCTGGGTCTCCACCGCTGCAGAGAGACAAAAAAAGGGTCTCATTATCTCAGAGCATCTTGTTTGCATGAATTCTTTGAGCCTTTGAAACAATGATGAAAGCAGCTGATTAAGAGAGAGTGGTCAACAGCCCCCACCCCCCACCTCCAGCCTCATGCAGGCCACCCCGTGGAGCCAGGAGGCAACAAGCTCCAAAGCAGGCATTTTTAAGAGAAAAGGGAGGGGTGGGGGGGCACTGCTGACTGACAGGGACTTAAAAGGGACACAATTAGCTGATGGCCAGATGGCCCCGCTGATAAAAAGCTGATTGGCAGCTGAGATTTGATTGGCTTCACCGTTTATTGGAGAGATGGGGGATGGAGCGGGATGCCTCTGCTGACTTTTTGACTCTCATCAAAATTTTTTTTCTTTTTTGAGGTGTGTGTGTGCGTGTGTGTGTGTGTGTGTGAACAGGGTTTTATTTGAGAGGCTGTCCAAGCAGACCTGGCCGTATCCCTGAAGCCCCATGTGAACAAACAGAGGTGGGATGTTTACGAGACGCTGCTGTCTCCCCCGGGTGCCTCTCACCGTCTCGCTAAGGAAAATTTCACACTGTACAACAACATATTCTTGGCAAAAGGCCGCTGACTGGCTCTAGTGAAGACAGTCAACACACACAATGTCCAAAAAAAACGAGAGGGAATGTTGGAGTAAAGTTCACCCAGAAGACGCCTGGTCCACATTTAAAGGTGATGACTGAAGAACAACCAAATTCCATCAAATGTGCCTTTCAACTTTCACCTTCAGTCACCCCAACTTCACCTCCCCGAGCCCGCTCCCACCCCCCTCTCCCTTGTTTCCTGGCCCTAAATTCCTCAGTGCAGGCTGGACGGGGTTTAATAGTTGCCCAGGCTCATAACCAGCCCAATAAAGGTTGTGTCTCGGATGGGAAGGGGGCCCCGGCCGGGGTGACGGCCCCTTTATTGGGATCCAGTCACCTTGGGCCGCTATTCACATCAACAGCTCAATCCTTGGATCCCTTCCTTGTAAAAATAAAGAATCTGGGGGTCAAAACCCCCAAAGTCACAGCCCCTCCTGTCACCTTGAATGGACAGCACAGGACTGCACCAAATGTGGCCTCCAGCCCTCCGCAGCAACCCCAACCTGAACCCGTCATTAACAAGAGTGGTAAGGTTTCAGAACCAGAGCGGCACAAAGGAATTATCTAATAAAAACAGAGAGGGGAAAATGAAAAGAGAAGGAAGGAGGTGAGCCCGAGGACAGAAACTTCTCAGTGGCCGAGAGGTTAAATAAAACCCCGACGATTTCACTTTGACCTTGACTGAAGGAGGCCATTGCTAATGACCAGCAGCCTGCTGTAAACTTCAGAAATGTGAGAGAAAATGACCACGATCATTAAACAGAGTCAGAAGCCCCAATAAAAAACGGGTTTTCTGGAAATAATTGAAAACGTTTTTAACCAAACACGTTTTTTCTGTGTGGGTGTTTTTGTTTGTTTCTTCTGAACTTTGCTGGATAACGACCTCGCCTGAGATGTGGGACTCAAGCTGGAAAAACTATTTGTGGGATGTCAGCTGAAGGCTGGACAGGACTGCTGCTTCTCAGAGCAACCAGGCCGTCTGCACTAAGCATTTTAATAAAAGACGCAACTTCTTTACTTTGGAGATTTTGACAGAAACAAACACGTTGGTGCATGACTCAGCGGGGTGAGAGTTTCTCACATAAAACACTTTCTGAAAGCAAAACACACAACAGACCAGCTGCTAAAGAGGCAGGATAATAATCAAACCTAAATCTAAATTTCTACATTTTGAAAGAGGACAGATATAAACAAGTTTGGAGAAGAGAAAAATAAAAGCTTAATTCCTGCTGGGGATGAGTGAGCACAGCTTTCTCATCTCTGTGGTACTTCTGCATTTTTTGGCACATTTTGCATCAAATTTAATGTCAGATTGAATTAGATCCAACATGTAATTAGAGCAGAGCCTCTTAGGCTTTTAACTCTCGACAGGTTCATTTCATTATTTTTGTTTTACAAACCAAGAAAGCTTTAAGTTTCAAAAGTCTTCAGTGCTTTAGTGGAAACATGAAAGGGTTTGATCTTCAGGAACAGGCGTGATTATCACCTTTATAAATAGACGCTGAATGGTTTTGGTGCATCTGATTGGGGACGAGCAGGTGAGGCAGCAGAGCGAGCTGTAACCCGACCGCGGCTCTGTGTTTATATAGTAACAGCGACAATGTAAAAGTGCTCCTGAGAGAACGAGTGGAAAATAGCTGCGATTGAAATGGAGAGGCTGCATCTGGCGCCAGGGGAGAGGTAGTGACTGACACCGTCTGAGGGCGCTGAGAGCAGAGCGGGTGAGGAGGGACGTGACTCAGAAACATGACGAAGGGAGACGAAGAGGAGGAGGAAGAGGGGGTTTTACCTGGCGTGGAGAGAGAGGGCGAGGAGCCAGGAACTGTCAGCAGCTGTCATCACCCTGAACTGAGCTCACCCTCAGAGCCCTGGTTAACAAAAAAACACACCTCTCTCTTCTTAACCTGCAGCTCACCCCGGTGTGTGACACTCCATCAATCAGCACAGGGAACATGACGGGTGTGAATCAGCTGGTCTGGTGCAACCAGAACCACAGCAACATCCACGCTTTCAAACCTCACCTAGAAGTTTACTGTATCACTCCATCATGATTCCACGTGTTTGTTCCATCTCCTGTTTCCTCCGTGTTTGTTGTCGGATCAGCACATCCCTGTTTAGACAACAGAGGCCCCTCGGAAAGCAGACACCTTCCTTATCAGCTCTGCAGCTCCAGAGTCAGGATCAGGACTTTAGGCCCCGTTTAGAGAGGCTGCAGGGTGAAACCCGTTTCTGACTCTTAAATACAATCATATTACAGCTGCACACGCTGGGCTGTTTTAATCCTGCAGCTGGGAGGTTTTATCAGAGCGGTGCATGTGTAGGGATAACACTATCAGAGAGAAGAACTGTGAAAACTCATGCAGAATTAGCACTTTTACCCCTGAGTGCATCAGGACTAGCATGCATACAGAAGTAAACACTTTGATTTTATCCCCAAATAAAACCTATAGTGACTAAAGTACTGATGAACTGAAAAATTACCTGCAAAATTGAAATTTAAACATATTTTCCTGCATAGAATTTCATGAACTGAATAGTTTCTGAAAGAGTTTCTGATTGTAAACATTTAAGCTTCCTCCAATTAGATTACAAGTCCAGCAGATTTAACACATGCATTTACTCCCGCTAGAAAAACATTAAACTCACTTTTACTTTCTGAATGTATATGCATTTCTTAATTTCACTCTGTGCCTAACATCCCCACCCACAAACTGTTCAGTAGCATGCACAGGAATGCACATGGTGTGTGTGTGTGTGTGTGTATCCAGGGGTCAGCTGGACTGTGTGTGACGGCTTTCCGTGTGACTGCGAGTGCAACAACATTCACAAACAAGGAGATGAGATACGGGGCGGAAACGCTGATATAACTGTCCCGTTAAACAGTCACAGAACAACCAAAGCCGAGGTTCTCTGCAAAAACAGAGCTGATCCAAATAAAATAATTTCCGACTCTGACAGGATGCGTGACGCGTCTCCGGTAAAAGACGGACGTGTCATCCTCTGAGTTGCTGAATCATAAGCAGATAAACTCAGATATGCTGAGCAAGAAGCAGCAGGGAGGAGATGGAGCCCATCTGAGGGACAATCCCTTTCATCAGCTGTTCTAAGTTCACTACCAGCACCCCCCACCCCCCTTCCCTCCCCTCGACCTTCACTAATAACCCCCCCACCCCTCCTGTCCTCTCCTGCCTTCCTGCCCTGGCAGGAGGAGGAGTCCTTCCTGTCATTGGCAGCGCCTTTTAAAGGGAAGCCTGTGAAAACCAGGCTACTGTCCAGGAGATGGCTCCATAAAAGCCAGCAGCAAACACTTGGAAAAGGACACAAAAACACACAAGCAGCAGCAGCAGCAGCAGTGGACAGAGAAACAGAAGGTGTGAAGCACACAGGAGACACGACACGAAAGATCCAATGGGTTTGGTGATTTCATGCATGGAACATTTTGTGGAAGGAGGTAAAAGAGTTTGCACTGTGTTTATGTGTGTGTGTGTGTGTGTGTATGGGAGGGAGGGGGGGTGCATTTATGTGACAGGTTGTTAAATGTAGGTTTGTCCCTCCTGTCCCTTTTGTTCCTTTCTTTTTTTTACTACTCCCAATAAACCCAGATGTGTACGTTTCCCCCTCTCTGTGATATTAGCTCCTATAGCTTCACTCTCTCTCTCTCTCTCTCTCTCTCACACACACACACACGCACACACACACACGCACACACACACACACACACACACACACACACACACACACACACACCACCCGTCTGGTCAGAATCTGCCACCACTTCATGACTAAAGATGTTGACTCTGCATGGAAAAGTACTGAAAACTACCCACACCTGACCTTTAGAGCTTCTCTTATTAAATGCTGCTTGTTTTGATTTAAAGCATCATGAACGAGTGTGAAAGAATTTGAGATCCCACAACGAGGAACAAGTTCAAACAGGACCCAGCAGGATGTTGGTTTCTGTTACTCGGGAGCGAATCAGCAGAACTTTTCTGGTTTGAGGCAAAAACCCCAAAACAAACAGGAACTGCTGTTTAATTGACTTTAATCTGTTCACCACGTGTGACTCTAACAGGAGCCCTGGTGAAACCTGCAAAACCGGATCTAAAACACATTTAAAGCTATTATTATTATATGACGATGAATGCAGCATCTTCGTTGGCTTTTGAGCAGTGCAGATGAGGGTTGCTGGTTCAATCCCAGTGTCTTCACATGTCTCCAGCCCCAGAAATGAGCCTGTTGAAGCTAAATTGACTGTTTTACAAAAGAACCTAACTCTGATTTGACTGAAACAGAAACTTTAGGTTACTCTTAACCATCAGGCTCAGATGCAACCTGAAAGTTGATCTTTTGTTTGTTTGTTTATTTGAGGCACAAAGTCAACTTAGAAGAATTTTAAAGCATCATAAAAAAGCTCAGACCCGTTAGGAGAAATCCCAACAGTTTCACTAAAGCTCTTTAATAAATCACATCTTGTCTTCATCAGCTTCTCCCTATTGTGTTGTAACTAACCAGCTCCTCCTATCAGATGATAGAAAGGCCCATTGTTTGACAGGCTTTGAAGAGACAACCTTAAAGAGGATGCCAGGGGAAAAAAGAGATTATCAGAGAATGAAGAGGGGAGAAGTGTTTCCCCTGGAGGCCTAAAACACCTTGAATCCCAAATTCCAGCTTCATCCTGCCATTCTTCTCCCCTTTCACCCGCCCACACCCACTAAATCTCTTAATTGAGCCTTTCCAATTGTAATTGAACCATTATGAGTGTTCTGTTATCCAACACGAGGCGTGTGAGGCGACCCACATGAGTAGAAAACAAACATTTCTGCTGGAAGGTGCACAAGAGAGCGGGCTGCTTCCTTTAATTCCTCCTGACTACAAAACAAAGGAAGGCAGAGAGGTGATGAACTGACCCGCAGTCAGAAAAATGCAGGAAAAGATGACTAAGATGACCCCGTCAACACAAACACCCAGGAGAGACATCGCATGTCGGAAAGACGGGAGATAAAAACGAGAAGGCTCAGGAATCCAGAGATAGCACATCCAGCCAGCACGTCGTTCTAATTAAACCCAACCTTCTGAGAGCAAACTGCAGCTGATGCAAGGCTGGAAAGTTTTATATAATTAAAAATAAAAGGTCACAAGACCTCCATGGTGATGTTGATGTTTATCAGGACCCACAAAGTATTTTTCCCTCTCAAAAACAAACCAGTGGAGATTTATTTTTTAATTTAAGGAACAAAAACTCACAAATGTTTTACTTTAAAAAGTGAGATTATTCATGAAGCCACCAGAAAAGAGCACGTTTATCAAGAACTCTGACATCATCATTCCCAAAGAGCCAGGATTTACAGCTCACAGATATTTAGCTCATCAGCATTAACCATTTTTCACTCATTTCATTTTTAAAATGAACTCATGATGGAGGACATCAGGTTATTTAGGGACACAACCCTCCTTAAACCCTTCACCGAGTGTTTCTGTTTGTTCGTTAAAGTAAGAAAACCTATTTTTTAGTGTTGGACTGAACAACGACTCCCACCCTGAACTAAATTTCATCCACAGAACAAAAAAAAGAACAAATCTGATGATTAATGAGCATTTGTGGACATTTGTCTTTCAGGCTGGCATCTGGCAAAGCTCCGCAGCGAGTTAAAACAGGCCCTGCTGTGGTGTTTGTCATCCTGACTGCTCATCCATCATCATTAGTGAGCACCGCCAGCCTGACAGTGTTTAATGCACTGGTATCCAAATAATTACTGAAGACAAATAGACTCAAGGTGCTCTTTGGGAAAATCTCAGTTCAGCCGCAGAGGAGTAGGAAGTTTGATCTCCCAGCCTGGTGACACATGAGAATATAACGTCTTTTATTAGCTAGGTAGAGACAACAGAGCCGCTATTTGGTTTGGAAAGTCTTTCAGTGAGACATGAATGCACCACAATAACAAAAAAAACATTATTCCAGCAGACAGAGTGAGGTTTTGTCATTTATCTCCACTGTTTGTGCTGATTAGATTGGTTACAACACTGTATTCAGAGCCCTGATGCAATCTGGGCCTTCCTGCTCAGGAGCTATCAGAAGAATGTCCATAGCTGAGTGCTTGTGAGCCATGTGACGCTTATTTTATCTTCTTTAACAGAAGTCTTCTTATTCCTGCCGCAACTTCTTTACTTTCCTCTAAGGTTCAGAGCTAAATTTAAAAGGAGACTTTCTCCGGGAGAAAACAGCGATTGCTCATGTGGTGAGATGACTCAGCCTGCTCAGAATTCCATTTATCTTTTTGTAAACGATGAGATTGAGTGCCTTAGCCGGCGTGTGATTTCAAGGCCCGTTTGCCTCCAGTCAGTCAGTCAGTGTTGTTCCAGGTTTGGACGCTGGCAGGTTTCTGGTTTCTGGACACATCACCAGGTTAAGTCCCGGCATTGTTTAAAGGAGCTGTCAATCACGTGGAGTCATTCATAAAGAACACAAAAACCCTGTGATGTATAAATACACTCCCCGACTCACTCGCTCACTCGCTCGCCCACAAAGAGCATAAACAAACAAACGCAGGGTGAGAATGGGCACATGTAATCGAAAGGAATCTGACTCTTCCTGTGGAGAGGGAGCTCCGTGATAACAGAAACCTCACCTCCAACAACAACATCACCACACACACACACACACACACACACACACACATGGACGGGGTCAAGTACTCACACTGAATGCTGCCCGTCCCAGCCCAGGCAAAAGGGTCCAGCCTGGAGAAGTAAGGCGTGGGCTTGCTGAGCATGCAGGAGCCCTGCCTGGACACATCGAAGAGGGGCCGAGGACCCAGGCCCAGAGCCTCCATGCAGTCGAACATGCTCCCCTCAAATCACAGCAGCTAAACCAACAACTTCTGCTTATTGTTCTGCAGCTGAGCTGAAAGAACCCCCCAGAAAAGCAGCTTCCTGTGAGGTAACGTAATGCCCTGCTTTGTCCAGGTGTTCCCTGTCTGATCTGTCTGTCTGTCCGTGTCACTGCCTCCTGATCGCCCGTCTGGTTTCTCCTAAACTACATGGACTAAATCCTTTCTTTCTCCCGCTTTGATCCAAGTGTCCGTCTGCTCCTGGATCACTTTGCCTGCCCGCCCGCCTGCCTGCAGTAACTGATCTCAACTCCCCTCTTGTTGGATCTGTGGGCCTCTTACACTCCAACACACTCACAGCCAACTATCTCCCAGCACTGACAAAAAAAATAAAAGAGGAGGGGGTGTGGGTTCATGGAGAAGGAGCAGGGAGGAGAAATCCAGCCAGAGGAGGTGTGTCATTGCTTTCTGATTGGACACACACCAAACACCCGCTCCCTTCCTTCTCTTTCCTCCAAGAGTTCTCTAACTCACCTCTTCATATTTCATATTCAGAAAACTAATACTCATCGGCTCTCTTACTCCCTTCCCCCTTTTGTTGCACCAGAGCTGGAAAAAAACCCTCCATCACAAAGAGTACAGCTGGGCCGCTCTGAACAAGGAGAGAAAATCACAACTCCCAGTGCACGGTGTGTATTTGGAGCAGAACGAAAGGTACGCAGGGTTTCATGTGCAAATTTACACAAATTTCACTGGAACTGGGAGCATTTACAGGAACTCTGGTCCTGCAGGATTCTGCAGAATAAACATCAGATTATGAGAATTTACATTTACATAACATTAACTGATAAGATTTGCACAAAAAAGTGCTGCAAACGTGTTTGTTTCCAACTTTATCGATTGTTCACATTCTAATGAAACAACGTATAAAAACTCAATAATCTTAATCCTAATCCTGATTGCTTATCAGTATAAAGAGAAAGCTTGATTCATTTCTGATTTACTAACCGATGCAGCTCATAGCGCATCTGAGTTGAATTTGAAATTCCGTGACCTATTGAGCTCCTGCTGACTGAATTTGTGTAAAAATGTCATATTTCCTCTTTTGGCTCCAGTTCGGACATCAATAATCCTCTCTGCAGTTCATTTACTCCTGCTGCAAAAAGTTTTATTCGCCTCGTCCACATTTCTCTCCTGTTTGCATTTAGTTCTTGGTTTCTATCAAGCACGTTTTTTCCCTTTAGCTTTTCGAATGGATTCAGTTTGGTTCCCTCCTGGAGCTCATTGCAAACTTCAGTCACACCGAAGTGGAACTCAGCCGCAGGCGGACCACACCAGCCCCAGAGTCTGGACAGTTTGTATACGAGACAAACTCCCTCCTCACCTCCTCCCTTTTCCTTCCCTCGTTCAAGAGAGATGAACTCTGGAAGAAACCCCCACTGGGGCCTTAACACCCCCCTTCACACAGACACACACTCAACTTGTCCTGCCTGTGGCTTCGTACCCTTTTAACACGCTTTTTTCTTTGTTTTTCTCTGTTTTTTGTTTGTTTTTCTTCAAGCATCGTGAATCTATTATTAAATATTTTCCCTTCATATTAGGAGGAAAACAGGAGACTCCTCTGTGTTTTTATGGTTACTGATGCTGGCATGTCCTCATGTTCTCAGTGAGGAGGTTTTACCTGAATATCACACACACACACACGCACACACACACACACGCACACGCACACACAGCAGGGAGCAGAACAACACAACATCAGCCTGCTGAGCTCTCTCCACACCTTGAGACAATTAGCCTCCCTGCCTCACAGCACCCTGCCCCCTGTTGCTGCTTTGAGGGAAGAAATCCAAAGAGAGAACGGAAAGGAGAAAGGAAAAATTGTTTAAACTAAACTAAGGTCCACTTCTACTCTTTTATCCTGGCAAACTGCAGCTCTTTGAAACTTTTAAAAACTCCCTTCCTGCCTCTTTTGCAGACATGCAGAGCATTGAGTCACATCACTTCTAGTCCAGATCAGGTTCTTCGTCCTGTTGACACAAACACAAAGAAAGCTGAGCTTTGCTGAGCTGTCCGCACTAACAGCTCCTCCTGATCCACACTTATTCACACAAAGTCCCACTCGTCCCACCAGTAGAGTCACAAATGTGAAGCAATGAAATCTGAGCGCAGGACGGCTGTTTGCGATATTCATGGGTGTTGGAATGTGCAGCCTAAAAGAGTGGCAGTGGAAATGTGTGTGTGTGTGTGTGTGTGTGTGTGTGTGTGTGTGTGTGTGTGTGTGTGTGTGTGTGTGTGCGTGCACGCGCATGTGCAAACACATGGACAATTATGTGTGTGCTTAAAGAGAGTGCCTTTGATGACAGACAGAAAGAAAAACACACAAGTCCCATTCTGGGGCTTTAGGTTCAAGTTACTCACACACACACACACGCACACACACACACGCACACACACACGCACACTATTAAAAAGAACAAGATGTTACTCATGCACAAATTACAAAAGGATGTTGAGTTCACTTCATCGACAGAAGACAAAAATACATTTTTTTTAAATCCCAGCCCCTCACCCGGGGACTGCAGCAGACGTTTGCAGCAGATCCAGAAAAACAAACCAAGACTCAAATGTCTGTTTCTGCTCAATTCCCACTCAGGATGTGAGAACTTACTGCTGGACTGAAATACGCATCGGGGGTCTTTTGATGTGGAGATCCACTAATTTCAAGTCCGGGGATGTTTTAACTTTGATCTCATTAGGCAATAAAGTCCAGACTTGCACTCACGCTAAGAAGGACCTGGTTTGAATTCATCTGCAAAGTCCTCCATAAAACCTTCACTGTAGCTGGTGGCCTTTGGGCCAGCGTGCTCTAACGGGATAAGTGATTCACTCAGGCTAATTAGCTGCATGGTTGATCTTCATACCTTTAATTGGTAAAAGGCCTTTATTTGTATACCCTAATTCACTTATGGAAGCCTAGATGTGACATATCAGCTAAAGGTTTCAGCTTCAGCTTTATATGTAGAACAATGTGTTTGAGATGACAAACAACTTGTTGATTTTGTCTTCTTGCAGTGATGGGCTTGTGTACTCAGGGTGTGGTCGGTACACAATTAAACCAACACTGTGTGTGTGTGTCTTCATAGGTGTGACACACAAATGACAGATGATGTCATCAGCGCTTGTAGAGTTTAATATCTTAACTGTAATTTTTCTTTCCCTATAATAAAGTGTCCTAGAAACTCATCATGTGCAACAAAAAACTAAATAGATGTTGCTCTGAACAAAACAGCCCACAATGCATTGCAAACTGAGTCAACAGCATAATAATTTTACTCATTATTATGATTTTTAGACTTAAAACATATAAACAAATATATTCTACATTTTATAAAGTGGTTCATCGTTTATTCTGTCTGAGCTGCAGGGCGTGAGGACCCTTTGGGAATGTGATTAGTCTACTAAATCTTCTTTTTTAAATGTTTAAGTTTATAATATTAAAGGTGTTAAAGATACACTGAAAATCTCAACATAAGTGAGCCCAGTTTTCAACATCCTAATGCTTGAGTCTAATTATGTCTTTGTGTATCTCCAAATTAGCTATATATATATATATATATATATATATATATATGTATATATATATATATCCATATATATATCCATATATACTAGGGGTGGGACTCGATTTTAAAAAATTAACTAATTAATTGTAGGCTTTGTAATTAATTAATCTTGATTAATCACATTTTAATGAATACATTGCTGTAACCAGAAGGTCTATTTGATTACTTTGGTCTCATTATAAAGGTAACCATTGTGGGATTTGTAAATATTAGTATGTGTGTTATTGATGTAGTGTAATGGAACATTGTTAATGTGTACTGAACTGAACACTAGGTGGCAGCAGAGCAGTGCTAATATATATAGAGGTGTAGTGCAGAGTTCAGGGGAAGTTCTGCTGAGGGTTTCAAGATGAATGCTGCATGTAGGCTTGCCCCTCCTGCTGTAATAAAGTTCATATGGATAAAGTTAATGCCTGCCTGATTTCTACCAACTAGAAAACATAACGATAAAAAAGTAGGTTTTTTTCTTCCTTGCTTTTCTTCATGAAGAGTGATTTGTCATGATTCATTTAATTGCAGTTTTAGTCGTGTTTGGAGTAGGTAAAAAAGGTTTATATGGTCTTGTAGCCCAGGCTCTTTTGTCTTGTTAGAGGTGCAGCTTGATATTTATTGATATATAGGGCATACATTGTGATACTAAAGTTTTTCGGCCCCCAGTTGAGGGGCACTCGGGCTCAAAGGGGTAAAATGTTAATCACAATAACGCTTTGAATCATTTGATTTAACTTAAAGATGTGACATGCAGATGTGAGATATAGCCCCTTGTGTACATAAGAAGTGTGTAATCACACAGTTATGTAAACAGATGACGCTGTAAGATTTTGTCAGACAAAAGCTAAACGATACAAACAGAATCTGTAGTGTTTTATTCATATTTTTCCTCCTGGAGTTTATTGAAGTGACACCAGACACCACAAAATATAAAACTACAATTCAGTTTTAAAACCTCTTTCTTCTTTTTCTTGTAAATAAAGTTTAAAAGAGACAAATGTGACTGATCTAGCTGGAGAACATACCTGATGGCCTGTCTTTGCTACATGTGGTCCTTATCTCTCTGAATGGCTTCATGCCGTCTCCAACATCTCTCTATCACTGTCTGACTATCTGTTAAAGCTCCAGAGGCAACTTCTAAGAGATGCAATCACACTCTGAGTGCTAGTAGCCTGCAGAACTCCCACTTAAAGAATTCTCCAGAAAAATAGTGCAGATTGGGAGATAACAGCATCTACACATCATGTCACACTCGTGGACTCAGATTAACAGATGGAATCTCTACAGCTGATATTAGTTGGACTTCAAATCACATTTTAAGTATTCAGGATATGTTTAAACATGATAGCAGAAGCATTCAGAATGAAAGATTACGTAGATTATTGATGTAAAAACCTAGTTAATTTACTATAAAACCTCTAATCCAACACCTGTGATTTTTTTTTTATCGTTCAGTGGCACAAAACACCTGAACCTAATTAAATCAATTGAATCTAATTATTTAGGAACATATTGTGTCTTTCTGAACTCACACAGCTGGAACACTTCCTACAGAATAAAAACTAAATAATCACATTGGGGAAAGTTTCCAAATACCTGAAAAACAACAAAGATGAGAACACTCCTTCACACGTTTGATCTGCAGCTCCAGAGACTGAGATGTGATTATCCATCTAGTATTTAGGTCTCATCCCAACACTCAACGGGATATAAAAAGGTGAAATTCAAATGAGACTATTAGCTTAAATTGGTTGCATATTTTTAGATGTTTGATGAAAGAAAATTAACTAAATATTAAACCTTTTTTTAGAAAGTTAGCCATTTAAAGACCAAGTTCACTCATTTTTTCAACACATTTGCAGTGGTCTCTAGTATAAATGAATGCTTTGTGAGTCAATCTCTGTGGGTAAAAAGCTCTGGCACTCTTGTTTCAGGAAGTAGAAGTGAGCCACAGGAGAGGTGAGCAGCAGACGGCAGGATTTGGACTCTTACTTCCTGATATTTGGACATCTCGCCTCTGACTGCGACTCTACCACTGACTGGTTTGCTCTGCAACGCTGGCGTTGTATCTCCACTAGGGCTGGGCGATATGACCTAAAAGCAATATCACGGTATATTGAGGAGTTCACCTAAATAACGATAAATAGGCAATAACTACATGTTCATGTTCCAAACAGCTCTAGCTCTTTAACAGGATTAGTACTTTTCTCAGAAACCTGCCTACGCGTGTTCCGCCCTCTGATGGAGGATTTCAGTCATTCAGGACAATTTGTTTATAATTAAATATTTAATAGTAAAATATAATAAAACTGTGTACAGTGGTGGTGGTTGGAGGGACTGGTGGCACCTGGGCCCCAGGGCAGCTATGGCTACATTATAGCTCCTCATCATCAGTGTGTGAATGTGTGTGTGCATGGATGAATGATTCACTATAGTGTAAAGCACCTTGGAGTCCTCTGACTCAGAAAGGTGCAGAGGACGACCGATATTATTTTTTCTATTGCCGATACCGATGTCCATATGTGAAGGTCACAGTCAGCTGATTTGTGGTGCCGATATTTTAGGCCAATTTTCAAGTATTCTAAACAACTCCTCACATCCTGCACATGACCTGTTCCAACTGCTACCATCAGGGAAAAGATACCGGAGCATTAGAACTAGGACAAATAGACTACACGGCAGTTTCTATCCTGTTGCCATTAGGGCACTGAATGAAAATTAAATCCTCCTACGCTTATGTTAAATCCACTTCAGGTGTAAGAAGGATATGTGTTATTAGTGTCTCACTTCAACGAGTAATTAGCGCTTTTATTTTTTATATATTTATGTATTTATTTTTTAAAAAACAGTTTTTACTTATTTATTTTTTATCATGCACCAAGGAGTAGATGCAATAAGGCCCCATACAGGTTCCTACATTTTTTATTTTTTTTTTCTTAATATCGTTTTGTTTTTTAACCTGATAGAGGGACTGCACTTAATTTCGTTGTACTTGTTGCAATGACAATAAAGGATTTGATTGATTGATTGAAGGCCGATATCTAGACGTTTCCCACCTTATTTTCATGCTAAAATGTCACAGATAACATCGGTTGATGCACAACATTTCAGAAGCTGAATCAGTTTTTGAACACTGAATTTAACCAGCTGTTAAATCTTAATTTTGTGCACTACTCAGTGTGGAAATCAGACATCTAACTAAAGTTAATCAAACAAATCAGTAAACTGACCAAGTATTAAATATTCAAAACTGGTAAATAGAAAGAAATTTTAATTGGAAATAATTTTTAGAGCATTTATTTAAGCAGATGTTATTCAGGAACGTAAAAATACACGTAAATTAAATTCTGCAGCAGCACCAGACTGCCCGGGGATGTGCCTGACTTCAAATCGGCTTTACTAAGGAGGTATATCGGCCGATGCCGATAAAAAAAATGTCAAATATCGGCCCGATACATCGATCGACCGATATAACAGTCTACCCCTAATTTACAATAGTGTTAATTAACAGTTTACTTATAACTAATTGAATTTTTTCTTTTCATTTCATGTGTTAGCCTTTAATAATTAAAATGTCTTTATTTCTGTGGAAAAGTCATCTAATGCAGTAAAAATACCACAGAAGCATTTCTGCAAACAAGCCCTCCTCAGGGAGTCAAACTAGCGGTCTTCTTGGACACGACTCTCATCAAAACTAAGCCTCATGGGAATAATAAAGCTGGTGAGCAACTAACAAACCAGCTGAGTGAAATTCAGAAAAAGGGTCTAAAGAGGTCAAACTTTATAAAACCTGCAGAAGACTCTCCCTGTTTCTGAATGGATGCTATTGAACAATCCAGAGTGGAAAACGTTTTTCTCCACACTCTGGCAAAGATTCAGCAGGACAATGAGCTGCTGCAGACCTCCAAAAGTCATCAGGAAAACACCTGGACCAGCCCCGCCGGAGTCTGGATCTGAACCCAGTCAAGTGTCTCCAGGGGAGGCCTCAGCATGAAGCTCCCTATCAGACCTAGCTGAGTTTTACTCTCCTGCCAAAAAGTGTAAGAGAACCATCCAAAAGAAAAGATGTGCCAAGCTAATAAGATCATTCCTCAAATGACCCGAGGAAGTTAATGCTGCCAGAAACGCTACAACAAAGTTTCAAAAGAGACGTCTCAAAACGTATCGAATCAGGATGTTTCAGAGTTTAACTCTGTAATAAAATCTAAAATGGAGAAAAGTTGGAAACTTTCAAACAGCTTAAAAAAGATGAGATTACAACATTTGAGCATTTTTTACTTAGAATCATCTAATCTACACAATGTTCATATTACAGATAACTATTATTTATTATTATTATTAACATAAAGGCCTAATTAAACATTATGAAATCTGTTTGCTTATTAAATCACACATTTCTTTTCTTATTTTTTATACTGTATAAACTTGTAGAAGGCCTTCAGTGTGAAGCACAATGGCGCCCCCTGTGCCAAAAACTCTGAACTCTGTCACAAAAACACAAAGCAGGGCTCAAATGTGAACATTTGGATCATTTTCTTGGAAAGCTAAAAATGGCAAACAAAGACCACATTTTGCTGAGTGTTTTCTGTTTTTTTTATTTCACCCTACCTTCGCTGACATCTGTCTGGTGTACCACATGGGAAACAAAATCACTTCTCTTCTCAATTTAAGAGCTAATTATAACCTCGTTCTTGCCTCGAGGATGTCAGATCTTTACTGTTTTACACTAAAAAGATCTGGTCAGGGGGCAGAACCTGGTCATGTGTGCAGCAGAAAGATCAGGATTCATCACCTCCTGACGGTAACACCCCCCCACCGCTTAGCTTAGATTATATCTGATTAAACTAATTGTGTTTTTGGTGGCTAAAAACAAACGATCTTTCATTAAGTGGCTGCAGAGGTTATGTGAGCAACAAGGGATTGATTCAGAGCATCAAACTGATCCGGAAGACGAGTGTGCTGGTTTAGTTACTCACACAGAGCAGCCATCTCTTTGGGAAGGTCTGCCCCGAAGCGTCCGAACAGGTGGCTCCCGGCCAGCAGGTCAAACGGGGAGTGGCTCCTCATGGAGTTAAAGGCGAAGGGGTACATAGCGCGGGAGAATCCCGTCATGTGGCGCATTTGGTGCTCTCTGTTTGTTGCCATTGTGAGACTCAGGTGACTTCTCTGGGAATTTCCTTCTTGTTTCCTCTTCCTGTTTCCTCGTCAGGGTCTTACGGTGAGTCTGGAGTAGCGTTGTGCCATCCAGAACCACTCGGCTACTCTCCTGTCAGGACTGGGAGGGATGCTGATGAGGGAGGTCAGGAACAGAAAACAGGTCCTGTCCAGGTCCAGACTCTGCAGAGAAAAGATGAGAAGACGCAAAAGTCACAACCTGGTAATCACCATTCAGATTTTAGCGTTTACACTCATGAAACATGAAAATGTGATCAGAATAAAGAACAAAAAAGCTCAAACAAAGAGGAGGAATGGGGGTCATTTTCTGTTGCTTTTTGTCCGTCTTCCAAGTAATGTAATAATTCCAGGCGATGCCGTATGATTTCAATCAGCAGAAGTGTATCATAAAGGGCCTCTCTGTTCTCTGTGCCAACTAGCCGACCCACAAACAGCTAGCCACAACAGGACAAGTTTAACCCTTTATGAAAACAGACAACACCTTACGGTCACCTTCCTGATCAGCTGAGTCACAGAGGAGCTTACAACCTGGTCAGAGAGGCCAAGCGTGGAGCGTTTCCTCCATCTTTCTCTAGGACTCCTGCCCCCTTCAGTGAATTTATGAGTGGGTGGAGTTGAGTCCTCTGTGGTGAATCTGTGGTAAATACAGCTCAGCCAAAGAATGTCTTGTTGTTTTGAGCCTGTTTCAGCCTGGGAATCAAACACCCAGGGTGGGTAACAGGGAGTGGGACAGGATAACGAGTTTACAAATGTCCTACACGACTAACACTTTGACTACACGACCTCATTCTGAGGAACGTAAAAAACAAAAAAGATGCATTCGTTTTAAATTTGATATGTTTATGCTGCTAAAATAGCAGGAAGTGGGTCAGGCTCACAACAGCAATAAAACCACTCTGAGAATAAATGCTGCGTTAAAAACAAGAAAAAACTGGATTTTAATAAACTGTGAATGTGTCTGGGACAGTTCATAGGTCTGAAGTGAAGTAAACAATCATATCTTTAAATTCCCACTAAACTCGTCTCTGTGATGAGAACAATAAATAATGGAAATGATTAATAATTACAAGCTGATGTCATAACTAATATGTGTCTAATAATCAAACAGCTGAACCAACAAGAGAACTGGAGCTCCAGCTGAAGTTTAGTCACAAAAAGGATTTGCTGACTTTCTGAGTTTTGGCTTTCATGAATAGAAAAAACACATTTAGCTGTTTTTTGTGTTCATTTGCACATTTATGGCATGTTGGCAACAATATTACACCTCTAAATAAAGTACAACATTGTATGTAATCATTTTCAGGGCTACTGTATGGGGACTAATGTGTGAGGACAAACACCAGTCTTTAAAGCAGCATTCCGCAAGATTGCAGTTATATGGTCTCTGTCGCCCTCTAGAGGCTTGCTGCGTAACGTCACTGTCGTAACATTAAATCTCTCTCTCGGGCAAAAGTGGCATGTTTACATTCCTAATATCAGGCAAAACAACGAAAACAAACTTTTCCACCTCCACACATTGAATAAATAGTTTTATGAGGACTGTATAACAACTTTATGCCCGACCAAACACAATAACCCCGGTGAAATCATTTATTACTTACCTAGCCATTAGCAGCACGGCTAGGTCAGAGTCCGTAGTTCATTCCTTTCTTTCTAAAAGAGCTCTCCAGCGAGGAAAAGACGGCCCAATAATAACGCTGGTCTTTGCTCTTGCTCTATCATGTTCTTCTTTTCTTTTCCTAGATTCCTCTGATAAGGGATTTCTAGCTTTCTTTGGTGAATCTGCCACTGCTAAACCACGAGTCTACGTTATACAATTATGGCAAGCCAAAGGGATAAAAAAAATGCGCGTTCTAAACTCGCATTATGTCCGCCAAAACGCTCGTTCAAGACATGCGTTTTGGCGGACACAATGCTCGCTTTTAGAACACGCAAGTTTTTGCCCCCTTTGGCGTCAAAACGCGCGTTCAAGACGTGCATTTTGGCGGACCCTTTGGCTTGCCATATTCTGCCGTAAAAGACACCCAGTCAGTACTTCCGTCGCTACCCGATGCACAAAAACTGTATAGCGCAGTAAACAGACGTGGGACCCCCTAACACTATCACAGGTATAAAAATGAACATAATAGATAATACTATGACACAAAAACTTTACAAAAAAGCATAATTTTAAGGTGTAAAAGTTGCGGAATGTTGCTTTAATACAAACTGCTTTAAATTAAATTCTCACATTCTTAGTATTAGATTTGGTAAATATATATATATATATATATATATATATATATATATCCCCGTTACTCTTACAGCCCGTGATGCTTTGCGCGAAAGATGCAAGCACCTTCCGGTCTGTATTTGTTGACATGCATGAACACCAGCTGTCACAGCTCAAACGGGACACCGTTACACTCCTTCTGCCTACTGAAGTAGAGAGGTGGGGGGGGACGATCTTAAAGTCTGGCCAAAGTTAACGTGCAGTAGCATTTTAGCTACTTTCTAAACTCAGGAAACAAAATGAAAAAAAAATGAAAGGAAACATTTGTGGTGGGTTTCAAGTTATGATTTTTCAGCCACATCTTTCTTGGTTCATCTCTGGGGAGGCGGCAAAAACCGTACCGACACTCGCAGCCGCACACTCTTTACTCTGGAGGTGCATGTTCTAAACATCGCTCTTGTAGCCACAAATTTAATTTTCTCTGGTTGTTAGTACAAGCGCGAACAGTGCAACATCTTCCCAAGCCGCGTGAGTACATTTTTGGGGGGTAAATATTTTTTAAAATCCTCTTTGAATGTTCAAATAAACTGCTACTAGCAACGAAACCTCACAATGCAAACCAATGAGTATGTGCTACTTCCGGTATCTCACCGGCTGTTGCTTGCATCAGCGTTTCTCCATGAGGCTACTCAAAAATAACATGGATAGGGGGAGGGAAAACAGTTTGTTTTTACAATGGTGATTTAAAACAGACACTAGGGGGTGTTAAAGCACCCAAAAACTGCCTAGTGTCCCTTTAAAAGTAAGCACATGCATTTAATTGTCCATTTTGGTTTATTATGAATAGTTTTACTCTTATAGGCTATGTTCACATATTAAATTACTATTTTTATTATTAATTTTAGGTTTTTTGCAGTTTAGCTAATTTAGAAATATTTCATAGCCGTGTCTGCAGCTCACCGCTCCCCCAGGGGATGGGTCGAATGCAGAGAACACATTTCACCACACATCAGTGTGTGTGATGAATAATGGGACTTTAATCTTTAAGCTTTAATCTTGTTAAGAACTACTGTAAATATAAATCTGCTTGATTAGTATTATCTCCATAAATAATTAGGATGGTTTGACACATTTTTGAATGAGGAAACGTTATGAGAAAACTTATAAATGCAAAAAAAGTTATTCATTTTAGTATTGTGCATTTTAATTAATTTTATTTGCAAAATATTACAATCATATTAACCAATGATTATATTAAGTTAGCTGAAAATAAATAGAAGTAGAAGTCGACTGGATTAAATTCTAGATAAATGATGTTGTGACTGACTGACAGGAATTAAACCGAGTTATGATGAGAGGTGTTTCTATTCCTGATGAGAACAACTGGATTGGACCAAATTTTCCACTAATCTCCTTTACAGTCATCTGTGCTGCTATTATTAGAGTAAAAATCCTTCTTCACTCTTCCCACACACACACACACACACACACACTCACACACACACACACACACACACACACAAAGCTCAGAGTGTTGTTTTTAAAGTCATATTTCCCATATTGACATTTTCTGTAACTGCTCGGCTCTGCTGCGGTTTTTCTTCGCTGTGAAGGCCCGTCGGGGAGAGTCCCTGCAACTGTTTCCACAAAGAACCGTAGTGTTCTATGATTAAAGAACGTCAAACACAGGTTCGGCGATAAATTAAGTTATATAAAGCTCAATCACACACACACACACCCATGCTTCTTAAAGCAGACACAGAGCAGACGTGTACACAGATGTTCTGTGACTTTGTTCACGTTCATGGGTAAGTAATCAGTGGAAAAACACACACACACACACTGTTCACACACTCTGAAGCACCATTGACAGTGGCAATTGACCTTGAAGAATGAAGTAGTAAATACAAGACGGAGGATCCAACAACAGACGCAGAAACTCCAATCGAATTCAAAGAGCTCAACCTGTAGCATGAAAACCAGATGTATAAAAGAATTCAGATGAAAAAAATATTATGTGCTGAAAGCTGAGAAAAGATGTAAAAGAGGGAAACAAAGGAAAGGAAAGAGAGAGGGAGGAGAGGGAGGTTTAAACATCTGGTCAGCCATGTGTAAGACGTGAGGAGAGCAGAATTAATTAAAGCCACACTGGAGAGACGATTAATAAGAGAAAGAGTTGATTGTGTTTTAACGACAAGAGCAGAGGGGAAGAAAACATCCATAAAATACTGAAAAAATTTATTTCTACTAATAAACTATGAAATAATGTGTGCCCTGAAGAAATGGGTTCTGTCTCTCTAATGAGACACACACACACACACACACGCACGCACACACACACATACACACACACACTGCTCTCCCCACTAAGGGACATACACCTTGGGTTGGGCAACAAAAGCAGCGCTGTGTCTCTGGGCCTCCAGGCCTCAATGCTGCTTTTATGAGACCTCACCAGGTCAGGTCAACCCGGGTCACCTGGTCCTGCTGACACACACACACATGCACACACACACACACACACACAGCCTTATTTCTAAAAGGTTTGTACATGTGTTTTATAAGTCACGCTTGCACACATAATCAGTGCATCAGCTGAAAATAAAAAGAAGAAATATTTTGAATCACATGTTTTCAGTTTGCAGCATGGTTCTGGGTCTGGTTATTCTGAGTGTAAATGTGACTAAATTTCATGTTTTTTCCACTCGAATCAGCTTGAAGTTACGGTTATAAAACCACCCGCAACAAGAATGGACTGTTTCTGAGAATCCGTCCACACTGAGCTGGTGATTTTTAGGTAAAAACAACACGTCCACCGTTAGAAATCTGTTCCTGAGTGACATATTTTCCTTTCCTCTCACTTCGCCAAGATTAACTAACAAAACTCTGTACTTGTACAAGTCATTTAAGAATAAACGCCCCGCTGGCGCTGATGCAAAACGTGATTTTTAAACATTTCTTGATAATCTGTTTTTGTAAGAAAACACTGTTAACAGCTGCCTATAAACTACAAACCTGTGATGAAAGTTAATATCTGACCATAAGTTGGGCAGAAACTTTATTAAAACACAATTAAATACATTTCTGTTGACACATCAGGACTCAGGCTTTTCTAGCTTCTGTTTTGTGACTTCATGCAAACATCAAACTAAACAAAAATGATTACAGCTTAAAGGGACAGTTCAGGTCTTTTAGAGATTATGAGTATATTAGTATCTTATCTGCTGTAGACGGCCCTTTGAACAACCTGAGGTCTAGTTCTGACCAGCTAATAACTATGAGACCAGTTCTTAAGTAAATTACAGAACAAAATCATCTAAAAATGTCACAACTGCTTATTGCTGTAATATTTTTTAAATCCTTACACTGATGTACATGATTATTTAAATAATTCTATTTATAACTAGTAGATTTTAGTAGATGATCTGAATTACTTCCTGTCAGAATTTTATATTCCCGTAAGAATAATTGTGTATAATTCTGTAACTGATAAAGTGTCGAGGTTTAAATTCTTCACAAGAGCATATTAGACTATTAGCTCTTCAGTTTGGTCATAGTTCTCTAAACTGAGGTTTCCTACCTGCAACAGGTAAGAAGTGAAATGTTCACAACTTTCCCACAGAACCCAAAGATCTGAGCTATCCCTTCAAATGTGTTCCAGTTGTCGGTGGAATTCTGAATTCTGTGAATTTCCAGAAAAGTTTAAAATTACAAACCAGAGCATCAAAATCCAATATGGCTGCCTCTTACATGAGGAAATGCAACATCCAAAGTAATGAACACACATGCATGCACACACACACGTAACATGTTGCTACAGTGTTTGAGAGCAGATGAACACTGTTATTAGCGTGTATTGGTTACTGAGCCCAGTCAGCTAATCCTACTGGTTTTCTAACATACAACTGGAACATGGGGTTGACTTGGATCTCGTTGGATCCCAGATCTGAGTTCAGACTTGTGGGCTGAAAGGATCACAGCTGAAGATTGGTGTTTTTGTTGATTGGGTGCATTAGATTTGAAACCACGGAGCTTTGAGGCTAAACTCCCGTCTGTGTGCACACACTGGGTGGATTTCTGCAGATACACGACTCCAGTCGTATTATGGTTTCATGTTGCTCTGTAATTTCACTGCATTCCAAAAATGGCTCCTTCTCTGTGGTAGGAGGAGAAACTCTTGTCATCTGTGTGTCTGATTTTAATAAATCTCTGTTTGTGTGGATCTGATCTAATCTGACACGGTTACATCTGATTACTCTCACATTGCTGTTTCACAAGGACGTTACATAAAGATGAAACACTCACTATGAAGTAAATACGCTCCTTTCCATGTGAAGACACAAAGAAAACAGGGTGCCCGACTATTGTGTGGAGTCTATTTTGATCTGACAAACATGTAAACAACACAGTTGTCTTTCCCTCAAACCCAGTCCTCCCAGTCAACACTAAAACTGCAAAGCGTGTTTTTGGAGATTTATCGCTTTTGGACACCGATTCTGACAAACTGCAGCCAGATGATAAATTAGATAGTACACAGAATCCCCAACACACACACACACACACACACGCGCGCACACACACACACACACACACACACACACACACACACACACACACACACACACACACACAAGAAAGGCCTTTAAAAACATTCGGCGTCTTTGGGACGTATGTAATGAGCTCGGATTCCAACAAAAACTCGATAAATAATTCCAGACAATGTTTCTTAACTCTGTGGTCACATAATTCACTGCACCATAAATGACTCTCTCTGTTGGATACACTTTTCTAGTTAAGTTTGTTGTATTTATATAATGCAGACAGTGAAAATCTTGTAATTAACTTTTCTTGTTTTTGTCATAGCAGAAAAAAAGAAAGAAAAAGAAACCTCTGAGTGTGGTATTGTGGGCAGAGAGATGCCGTAGATTCAGGGAAAAATGAACCAGATGACCAGAGAATTAAACTTTACAGTTCATCGACTCCACGAGATTTAAAGTCTGTGTCCTCCAGAGTCAGCTCGTCTAAAAACAACAACCTCAGATTAAGTCTTCCACTCTGAATAGGTTAAAATATTCATCCAAGTCAGAGCTTCTACATTTCTGAAGAAGAGGTCATCCTGACTGAACCAACTGATTGTTTTACCCAGTTAGTCTTTATTAAATATACCTCAATTGGATCATTTCTACATCAAACAAAAAGCGCATCAGTTCATGAACTGTTTCGTACGTATTTCGTGTACAGTTCCTGCTTTGATGCCATTACGTCCATCCACTAGGCTTAAATAATAAATAATTCTCCGTTTTAATTTAGGTTTTTTTTACTCTCTACTTCAAATTTAAACACTTTCAATAGGAATTACCAAGATTTTCCAGCATCTTATAAAATAATGATCTACACATGCACCTATATAAAACACTAAAAACATTCGTTTCACTTCCTTGTCTTTTAAAAATAAAGATTATGGTTTATGAACCATTTAAACAGAAACTACAAGCACTTCAGTTAAAACTCAACCACCTTTAAAACCTTCAAAACACCACATGAAAAAGCCAATTTGATCTAACTGGTGAGGGTTGGATCCCTGTTGGTTTTAGCAGCGAGGTCATGGTGGATTATAGTCATGGTGGTCCCGGGTGGAGTGTGGTGGCAGTGTGTCTTGGTCTAGGCACCACATGCATGGTGTGATGGAGTCGTAGCTACATCCTGACGCAGCCTGAGAGCGCCGTGCCAGGACTGGGCCCACGGCGCTGAGGGATTGTGGAGCTAAGTGGAAAGTTTTTAGTTGGAACGGGCTGCCGTGGATGTGGTGAGCGAGTCTTAATCCTGTATGAAAGAGGCCCAAACTCTGAGCAAAATCTTTTATTTTTGCACCTCTACAATTACTTTTGTTTTCCGCATGCATTATTTTCTACAACATCTCTTTGCCCATTCTGTCTGGATAACTAAGCACTGACATGCGTCACACTTTCATTCGCCAAAAGAAGTTGGCTGCACTCTTTATCACAGTACTCTTCTTTCCTTTGATCCAGTCAACGTGCTTTTAATTGAATGAGGTAAATGCAGAATTTTCTTTTCTTTTTGGCAAAGCTTGAGGGAAATCTGAAGTTGTCTGAGTTTTGAGAAGGTTTAATTGAAAACACACTTTATAAATTAGTAGAAGTTGAATTTGAAATACACTTTTTGGACAGTTTATGGAGTCATTTAATGCTTTATGAACGCTGCGCTCCACATCAGTGATGTCATGTTATTGTCAGCTGGATGAGTAGAACCAGTCTTAGCATCATAACTGATCAATTGCACATTTAGGTTTATTAATGTGTGACACAGTTTGAAGACCTGTGTAAATCACTGTTTGTCTGATGATAAACACACTGGAAAAAGTTTTCTTTTTGGATTTTTTTCCAGTGATAAATAGTCCCTAAATCCAGTTTTGTTCTCCCAGCTAATAAGTGATAGATCTGTCCAAGGTGGCCTTTATTAACTGGAAATTATGGAACTGCAGATTTACTTCAAGCTTTCCCTTTTTGAGTCTGTTTATTTGATTTTTATTTAGATTTTATTTGATTTTGGTCTTATCAGTCATTCTTTTAGCCTAGAACTCCAGACAAAGCGTCTAGCCTTGCCTATGGTTGCTACCACTGGCCTGAAACGTTTTGCGTCTCGCCAATGATAAATGACCCGCTCTTGTATAACGCCTTTCAGAGTCAGAGGACTCTAAGTGCTTTACACTACACAGTATCATTCATCCATGCACACACATTCACACGCTGGCAGTGATGAGCTACAATGTAGCCACAGCTGCCCTGGAGCACACGGAAAGAGGCGAGGCTTCCGAGCACAGGCGCCATTAGTCCCTCCGACCACCACCAGCAGGTAAAGGTGGGTTAAGTGTCTTGCCTAAGGACAAAACAGCAGATTTCTCTGTGAGGAGCCGGGATTGAACCTGCAACCTTCCAATTACTGAACATACCGCTCTACCTCCTGAGCTACTGCTGCCTCCATGATCACCTTGTTTGTTAAACGTGTGGAACACTGAAAAAACATTTTTTAATGATTATTTCTGATTATAATTGGTCACTCTGAGTTTTCATGCAGGATGAACATGAAAATAGTCTCCTACACCAGTGGTTCCCAAATTGGGGTCTGGGACCCCCCACGATTGCAGGGGGTCACCACAATTATGTCTTAGCTGAGTTTGTGAGGTTAGCAAGATTTTATTTGTAAAAATTACATTTATAAAATCCCAATAACACACCCTACAGTATAATCAGACCCCCATATAAAGGTTATAACTCTGTATAAAGTTAGTAAATGATCACATTTAATGTGTGTATGTGTGTAGGAGTTGGGGTTGGTGGTCCTGGCTTGTCTTGGACACGTGCAAGGGGGTCGTCAAGGAAACCACTGTTCTACACCTATCTCCTGCATTAGTTGCATTATTTGTTGGTTTAGCATCCAGGAAACAGCAGAAAACGTCTCAGCTAATAGAAGCTAACCATTAGCATTAGCAACTCCACCACACGGCAGAACTCCTCCAGGCTTGTGTTCTTTGTGGAGATAAAACATCAAGGTTGCAGAGCAAATAGAGTCAGTGGTAGAGTCGTGTTGCTGTTATCCAACCTGAGGCAAGATGTCCAAATATCAGGTAATAAGACTCCAAATCCTGCCGTGTTCTGCCACTCTCTCCTACAGCTGACTCCTCCATGCTGATTCAGGTGCTTCTGCCCCCCCCCCCCCCTCGAGTATGACTTACAAGGCATTCATTCCAGTTAGAGACAACTGCAAACGTATTGATTAAATGAGTGTTCAACACCTTTGACGCTAGAGCTGCGACAGACAAAAAGCTACAAAGATGGTGTCTGCTCAGAAACTGCATTTGAAACGGCTTTGGCATCAACTTCGACTTGAGCTTTTCGTTTAGACATGAGCAGATAGAGGTACTGAAGTCCTTTGTTTAGAAAAATTATGTATTTGCATCTTCTTCGACAGTGTATGGCAGACTGCCCCGTTGACTGACATTCTAAGTGAAGAATACGTCACGTTGTTTGTTGCTCTGAATGGTCTGATTGGTCCTAGCGCTGTCCTTGCCTGTGGAGGCAGTTTGAAAGACAATTGTAGATTCTGCCCGACTGGATTGTTTAAATGGCTTGTGGCCAGACTATATATTTACATATATAGGATGGCTTGCCAGGCTACCGTTCTTTCTGTCTTCTCTGAAATCTTTAACCTCTCATCAGTGAAGGTTGAAACATTTATTACACTTTTCTCTCTCATGAAAGAAAAACTCTGAAAAAGCTGGTGTGTGGATTTTGTGTTTTGCAGTAAAAAATAAAATAAAATAATTTGTTTTATTGAAAATCAAGCAGATAAATGAAGAAATGACAGCATCCGTGTTGAGAACTTCTCTAAAAATTATCCAAACACAAAAAAATGTCCCAGAAAACTTCAGCAGGAGCAAAAACTTATTCCAAGAAAAGGCAACTAGAGATGAGATGTCAAACACACTGAGGAGAAAATGCACCATTACTGTGAAAACACACACACACACACACACACACACACACACACTCACCCACAAATGTCATAATCAGATTTTCCAACAAATGACCAGCCCTATATTTCATGTCAAACTGACATGTAAAAAATGCCTTTAGAGAAACACAAATTGGCAATAAACCATTCGTCTCCGACAGCCATCATACGACCACATCATAAACAATTATGTCGTTAGCTTAGTCAGGAATGTAAACACGGAGGTATACGTTAGGCCTTAACAAAATATTTGATTTGTTTTCTGGGTATTGCTGCCTCAAAATATAATTTAAAATGATTGTTAGTGAAATATTTTCTGTTGGACATGATCTAATCGTTTCTTGAGCTTTTTGAGGATTTCGGAGGAAAAAGCGGCAGAAAAGCTTCACTCAAAAGTACAGAAGCAGAAATGTTTGGTGTCAGTAAGCAGCTCTAAAGCAACTTAGTCTACCAAGACCATGAAAACTATTATCCACAGCTCGCCTTCGCATGTATTCATGTCCGTCTTTCTCTTTTGTTAGTAAGATATCTCACAAAGAACTGGATGGACATCTACAACTGATTAACTTATGGAGGCAACACAGTTCAAGATGGCCACCACCGCTAATCAACCTCACCAAACACAAAAATGGCTACAACTCAGTCAATTTCACAGAAATTGTCCTATAATTCTGCAAATTTAGAGTCATCCACACCACATACAAGATCTTGCAATATTTTACAAAAGATTGAATATGTTACATTCAAGATTTGACCAAATCGAAGGTAACTCCATCGTTTCTGGTCAGGTGGAGGCTTATACGCATTCCTCTAAGGAATACCAGGCCTTTAATGTTTTTAAATGTTCTTTGGACAGCAGGAGTGATTTAAAGATATGAGGTTAGACTTCTGGACCCTGATAGCAGCAGAAGTGACAGTTTGCCTGAGAGAACAAATACACAGATTAAACTCAATAGATAATGGTTTTGAAGAGAGAGAAACATCAGAAATAAAAGTTGGAAATACTTCGTCAGATCGCAAAAATTCCCTAACAAAAGTAAAGTGTGTTTTAGCCCAACAATCCCTTTAAATTAATATGATGATCTGTGGTCATCATGGACTTGAGCTGGAATTCTAGAAAATGTCACTTTTAATGCTAATGACAGTGTGAAATCCATGTTGGTAGTATTATTATTGACGATGATAGCTTTGTTTAATAGGACACACAATGTTCTCATTATGTGGGGGCGACCCCTCCGGGCTGCTGAGGGTCTGCAGGTCGGAGCTGGAGGTCAGCCCCCGTTGCTCCAGGCTCAGCAGCCCCGCCATGGGTCAGGTCTTATTTAGGCATTAGATAGGCAGCTTTTCATTTAGCATTGAGTGACAGCCACACACACACACACACACACACACACACACTCACTCATCTCTTCCTTCAGATGGTGAATCAAAAGCGTCCTTAAAGGACCTGTAGCTTTTACCGAAGAGCAGCTATGATTAGCAGCAATCTAAAGAGACACTTAGGCCAATTCAGACGTGACTTAGAAGACAATCTGAAGGGAAAGTCACTCCAAAAGCCATAAGGGAACATTAAACTGGACCACAACCAGAACACGACTCTAACCAGTTCCCTCAAAATAATTCTGTGAACAATATGTAAGTCTGTGGAATAAAGAAAACACTGTGCCCTCTGCTATCAAGCTACAAGTGGTCGAGTCTTTGTCCTGAAACGTTCCAACCAAGAGAACAAACCCATAGAAAATGAAACTCAGCTGACACCAACAAACAGAAAGGAGGACAAAGAATTTTCCTTTTTTAATCCAGAGGAATTAAAGGAGAAAGAAGCCAGTGAAAGAGAACGAGAGAGAGAAGAGCCAGACATCCCTCTCAGCCTGAGGGGATGTCATTCTTCAAAAGTGAAGAGAACAAAGCTGAGATTGCAGCGCAGTTAAAGACGTTATACCCAACACACCCTAACACATGACCATGCAAGCACACTCAAACTCTTCCAGCAGTTTATTCACAACTGAATGCAAAACTAGCAGCAACAAATAAATGTTAGGCTAGGAAAAGCTGAGTTCGGGCTCTTAAAAAACCCACTGACATGGAAAATGATCAGAGAGACGACGAGAAACGCTGTTTTCCCCTCTGTGTTCTCCAATGTGCACGGTTCTCACCCACATGTTTACCCCCTTCTGCTAGACTCATCCGCTGTTCCCTGAGGCACGGTGATGAGCATCCCTCCAGGCATCAAGGAAAATTAATCTGGAATAGATTTGTCAAGAGTTTGCAAGAATAGCACGTAACAAGTCCTGGCGTGGTGCGAGCACTCATCGGTGCAGTGTTAGCTGATGGACACCGAGGGCTCAGATAAGCTGCGAGGAAGCACTTAGCAGACAAATAACATCTTAATCACTATCATCAATCAACCAGAGCATCTGTTATTTATGCACCACATGCCGCACAAAGGATACTATTTGAAATGAATCAGAATGTATAAAAGGGAGCACGTGTTTCAATGTGGGGGGGGGGTCACTAAGTTTGGTTGCACACACTTATTGTCTGGAGAACACACACATGATGCACAGCAGCAGCAGAGACCAGACACACAGCCGATTGTGATATCTGACAGTGAGTTTTGTAGTTTCCTTCGGGGGAGATGAGTAAGCCAGCGTGTACGTACTCAGGTAGACCAGACGTACCGGGTCATTTGTGAAGCTGATGGAGTGATCCATCAGCTTTGACAGTCGGTCTGTTGGCTGAGAGCCTTCGGGCTACAGCAGCCACTTCGTCTGCTGCAGGAAAAGGGTTTCATAACAAAGCTGACCAAATCTGGTGTTGGAGAAAAGGTTTGTTTAGTTTAGTTTAGAGGCTTTGTCTCCCAAATTCTTTTAATTCTTAAAAAAAGAGTCCAATTTAATCTACATTTTCTTTCTTCTTAGCAAGATTTTGATCTTTAAACCACTGTGATTTGGAGAGGAGCACAAACAGATGTGCGCTCATCAATGGAGCAAAGAAATACAAACTTCACATGATCTCACACAGAGCAGCTTTAGATTATAAAACTGATCGGCTTTCCCTTTCTTTGCTGTTTCTGTTCTTTCTGCTCCTCTCCAAAATCTCTGTTCTCAATTAAAGCCGTCCTCAGGAAACTCAATCTCCCCGCTCACGCTGTCCTACAAACACACGCTCACAAAGAGAGGCAGAGGGACAAGAGCAACACTTCTCACTCATGCTCTGACATGTCCTCTGCCTGTCCTCCTGTCTCACAAACCACCAACACAATGAAGGTATGAGGAAAATCAGACCGAAAGGCAAACTTACCAGATGTGGAAAGTCAACGCCACGCTGCGCGCTCGTCGGAGAGGAGAAGTCAGCGGAGAGGTGAGTTGAGACGGAGCGCAGAAGTTGCGTTTGTCAGTCAGAAGTCGGTCTCAGAGCGACGACAGAGCTCAGCCTGTTGCATTCCTCCTCCCTCTGCTTTTCCCCCGTCTCGCTTTCCCACTAACATACACCCTCTTTCTCCCGCTCCTCTTGAAATCCTTGTGTACTTTGATTCACAAACCCTGCCTTTGTCACGTGATCTAACACTTCAAATATACAGCACATATTTTTACCAGCCACAGAATGCCCCAAGGCAGGGAAAACAGGGTTCAGAGAGCTTAGGTTTCAACTTGCTGCCCCCCCCATACCCCCACCCACCACTCTTTCTTTGTCTCAAAGTCGCTCTTTACCTTCACTCTATCTAAAGCGTACCATCAGACAGCGTTATTGAGTGTACAGCTAGGTTTGCTTTAAACATCTCTATTTATCTCCTTTTGCTCATCACCCAAAGATAGGCCGACTCTAAGCAATGCATGCATGTACAAGCAGCCTGAGTAATGAAACAGTGATTAACTCACTGACATACACAAAAACACATCTGGCAAGGGGCTGCACACCTTTGGGGGTATCGGTGTCACTCCATAGCTTTCCTTGCATGTTTGCAATCCTTTACTTCTGGAGTTAAATGTGAGAGACAAGGTGATTGTGACTAAAAATGTCATCCGTTATCAGTGTTGGGAATGGTACTTAAAAAAGTAATTTGTTATAGTTACTAATTACTTTGTCAAAAAAGTAACTGAGTTAGTTACTGAGTTACAAAATTATAAAAGTAACTAATTACCAGGAAAAATAACTATTTCGTTCCTTTTTTTCATAAAAATATGCAAGAAAAATGGGATCCCCTCTTAACAGAACTGACTTAATTTACTATAAATTACTACAATACTAAAATATAAATGACTAAATAGACTTGAACATAATAAATGAATGTCCAATTGTTTATTATAAAGGTGAATAATTGAAATAAAAGGGCACCTAATGGGAGGAACTACAAACAGGAAACATGACACTAATCTAAACTATTCAAATGTGTGATATGAAACAAGACCCCAATCAATTAAAATTTATAATTGCAAATAGAAAACACCTGCAAAGGGTTCCTGAGCCTTTAAATGGTCTCTCGGTCCAAGATGAATTACTGAAATAAATGGACTTTTGCACCATATTCAAATTTTTTCCAGTTTCACTTGTAGGTGTAATTGGGTGTTTTTATTAGCATTTATTACTCATAATCTAGTAACAACATATCTATAAATAAAAATCCTTATAATGACACTAGAACCGGCACAAATCTGATCGAGGGTTTAAATTTACTAACTTGGGTCAGACCCAAATGAGGAAGTGCTGAAGCTGGGTGGTAAAGACACACAGTTAATTCTAGTAACACCTGAGAGCCCATGACATCTGAGACTGATACAGTCAGTGTTACAGCAGGACTAAGGACCATCAGCAGCATTGTCTCTCCTACCTCACCTACAGCCTCCATTCACTCTGATGGAGATTGTGAAAACTTCCTGTCTTACTATGTGGAAAAAGTCAATAAGGTTAGATTTAGCATCTCTCGTTCAGCTTTATCTCTGCCTGTTCCAACTCCAACCTGGCCCATCATCCTAGATAGTTTTGATCCTGTTTTCTCTGCCTGAGCTAACCAGACTAGTTAACTCTATGAAAACATCTGCATGCCCCGTCAACATCTTACCCTCATCTTTGTTTACAGTAAAAATGTTTTTCGGTCCATCGGTCCCAGTGTGCTCTCTAATGCTTCGCTGGTTTCTGGTCAGGTCCCTGCTTATTTTAAGAATGCTGTAATCCACCCGCTTCTTAAAAAAACCTATCTTGATCCATCTCTCCATAGCAGCTTCAGACCCATCTCTAAACTTCTGTTCATCTCCAATATCTTGGAAAAGGTTGTTTCTAAACAACTCACAGCTGCTCTTGATGAACATAACATCTACGATAGTTTCCAGTCAGGTTCACGTAGAGCTGATTCTACTGAAACAGCTCTTCTCAGGGTCTCTAATGACCTTCTGACTCACAGTGATGCAGGGGACTGTTCTGTTCTGGTTCTGCAGCCTTTGACACTGTTGACCATTACCTGCTACTGGATAGGCTGAGAGACTGGGTAGGCCTTTCAGGAACTGCTCTGGAGTGGTTCTCCTCTTATCTATCTGAGCGTTCCTTCTCTGTGGCCATTTCCAAGGTTCGGTCCTCCACCACCTCCCTCACTCATGGTGTCCCACAAGGTTCTGTGCTGGGCCCTCTACTTTTCCTCCTCTATCTGCGTCCTCTCCAGTACATCCTAAGCTTTTTTTAAAGGAATCTCCTACCATCTTTACGCAGATGACATCCAACTGTACATCTCCCTTAAACCCCTTGAGATGTCTAAGCTGCAGCTGTTGCACACCTGCTTAGACTCTATTAAAACCTGGATGGCTGGGACTTTCTACAGCTGAATGAAGACAAGACTGAGATCCTCATCTGTGCCCCAGACAAGCTGGTTCCCAAAGTCAGAGACTCTCTTGGTCAGCTTGCTTCTCACACCAAACCTTCTGTCAGGAATCTTGGTGTGACCTTTGACCCAGCTCTCACTCTTGATTCTCATGTCAGTTCTCTTGTTTGCTCTTCCTTCTTCCATCTCAGGAACATTGCTAAACTAAGTCCCATTCTGTCCCGCTCTGAACGGGAGATTGTAATCAACACCTTCATCTCCTCACGGTTAGACAACTGCAACTCGCTTTTCACTTGTCTGAGCAAAACCTCCCTGAACCGTTTACAGGTGGTCCAGAATGCCTGTGCTAGGCTGCTGACCAAGTCCTCCAAACACACCCACGTCACCCCACTCCTCTTCCAGCTTCACTGGCTGCTGGATCTTTCTTACATGGAAATTCCCGCTGTCACGTCAAGAAGGGAACGGCTGCAGACTCGCAGATTCACGCCTGCAGCAGGTAATCTGCAGGTCTTCAGGTCTGCAGCCTGATCACATCTTCCTCGTTGTTCACTGATGCACCATGATCCGCCCCTTTAGCTCCCTATCAGCTGATGACAGCTTCAACACACCTTGCTGCTGAATTACATTAATGCTCAAATGTTCTTATCGTGTAGAGAAACGGCGTTATGGTGAAAGAAGACAGTAATTAGATTACACGTTACTGAAAAAACTAGCTTCTGTTAGTAAGTCCATTGTTGTGAACTCAGTTATTCCATCAGTGCCCATTATACATTCACTTGCATTAAAAATTAGCTTGTAAAAAAGATTTAATAACATTTAAAGCAACAACTACCCTGAAAGTGAACTAACGTTACTACAAACAGAATGTACACTGTCACTCAAAAGTCTGGTATAAATATTAACAAATTTTGTTACAAAATGCAAATGACGACTTCCTGTTTTCCCTCTCGTCTAGCTTGAGAAGCACAAAGGGCCTTTCTCTTTGCTGCTTCCACAACTTTATAACTAATAAAGTGGACCCTTTTTTCCTACATGTGATTTTCCTAAGCAAACCAACCCAGTGGTTTTCTGGTAAGGAAGCGTTTAATGGAGTAGCAGTTGATCCGTGATGAGATCAAACCTGGCCAGTCAGGCCTTGAGGGGCAGGACGAACTGCCTCTTTGTGTCAGAGATAAAGCTGTCTGCATGGTTTCAGTGAGCACGCTACAGAGCCATCCAGCAACGGACCGCAGAAGTGCAGGCTGCAAGGCTGAAGCAAAAATAAAATGAATGCTTAGATTTTTACTTTATACAGTTTCACTAAAAATTTATTGTCAATGATGAATATTTAAATAATTTTTGTTCAAAAAATTGAAAGGGGAAAAAAAAATTAGTCATCTATAAATAAGTTTAATCATCCCATAAATCAGAGTGAATAAATGTATTTTGCTTCCAGAGAGCAGGCGTGACGTTAGAAAGATGCTGACTAATAGTTTTCCAGATTTTCTGGAGGACTTTTTGAAGTTCTTTTTTTTTAAACTGGCCAGTTTTGTATCTTGTTACCTTAAACAATAACTGTTCATGCAATAAAAATGGTCAAAGCATAAGAAACATACAAGGAATAACAAATAAAATGTATAGAAAACCACCATAAATCTGGCCATGTGGTAAGTAGCAGCTGCGCTATTCTGCGGTGACGACATAAATGTGAATTCTGATTTGCAGTATTTATAACTATGAATTTAAAAAATTCAAATTGAAATTATGTGGCAGACGTAGTCGTATCACACATCATTATTTATCATTTAAATTGAAGTACAACGTGTGTGATTCAGGGCGTAAAGCAAAGCAGACCAGAAACTAACTTTTATAGCCACATTCACTAACTTTTATTTATTTATTTTTTGTTCAGGGGACCCATGAGCCGACCGGAAGGGGAGGAGACTATAGGCTCCCCATAGAGGACAGGCTCTACCACACCACACAGAACCAAAGATCCAGATTGTCCAAAAAGGCCTCCGTAGAGAGTCCAGCACATAATAGTTAGATCTAAGATAAAAGCAGACAAAGTATACACAGAGCATCAGAACCGAGTGTCTGGAAAAGCGTACAGGAACATCTGTGTTGAGTATGAACTGGAAGATCCACTAAGTGGGAAACAGAGTTCTCTGGTACTGTAAGACTTCCAGATCAAAACTCACAGAGGTGATGGCTAACCAAGCACACATTAGCCAGCGATTCCATTAGTACCTACTCAGCATGACTCGAATCGGTTCGGTCTTGTTGGATGGCATATACCTGTGTCGAACGGGGTCAAAAGCTCAAAATCAACAATTGTCAGTCACTGATTGGCTAGAGGGTGGAGTCACTGGTTGTCCCAGAGATTTCCACCAACTGCATCCATGCCTTTTCCAGGTTCAGAGTCTGACAATAAGCCAGGGACTGAGCAGAATGTCCAACATCACCACCATTTCCATCATTGTTGTTTTGTGTTGTGTTTTTGTGTCACATCCAGAATGCCTCGCTCTATAAAAGCTAAGAGCTGAAAGCATGAAAGGAAGAGTCATGTCTTTAGTGGTGCCAGTGGTCAATGGGTCAATGTTCAGGGCTGGAACCCCCAAACTGGGAGAGTGGGTCCAACAGATTCCAGGAATGACGTTATGGATCCTGTCCAGCAGAGTGAAGTCCTTGAACAACTCATGGGTCTTGTTTGTCTGCTCAGTACATCAAACATGGCGTATTAGAAAGTCTGAGTGGACATCAGAGTAAGATAATAAATCAGAAAAAATGTAAAATCTCTGAGAAGATTGCTAATTTGATGTATTTTGTGTAAAAATAGAACCCTAAACGTGTGTGACTGCAATTTAAAGAGGAACAATTAATTTTTCTGGTTTCAAAATGTTTTTAAGTATATAATTCACTCACGTGGCTACTCAGTGTGAGTTTTTGGTTTGTTTCTGTAAAGTCCGAATCTGTAACAGTGCTAGGTTCATAACCATCTGTGTTAGCTGCACGCTTTTCAGTAACAGCATCAGTGAGGAAGGTGAAAGGTCAAAGCTGTTTGTGTTTCTGTGTCAATGAATGGCACCGAGAGGAGGGGAGCACTCCATACCTGACCGAGTGAGAATGAAATATTTGTGTATGTCTGAATTTAAATTCTTCCTTGCTCATGCTTCAACGTGTTGAAACAAGCCCTCAGACGCACCGAAATACATTTTCCTTTTACTTTAATTTCAGTTGTTAAAAGATACTGATGGAGTAAGAAGATTAGGAAGGGTTTTGAAGAGCCCCGCAGGTAGGTTTTTGGAGATTTGACTTCTAATAAAAAGCTTGGAGGTGTAGAACAAAGAGGGAAAAATGGAGGATAACCGAGGACAAAAAAGAAAGGAGCTTGTAACCTTCTGCAGAGCATAAAATGGGGCCCTTTTTGGCAGCAAGCGGAGGAGAAACCGCAGAGTGGTGCGACTCTGGAGTCGAGGGGTGGAAGAAGCAGAAGGGGGGTGAGGTAAAGGACGACGAAGCAGAGGAGAGTGAAAAAAAACTGGTAAGGCGGAGGGTGCAGACGGCAGGTTTTAATCAGCAACAGGCTGTTGGTAATGAGATCACTATCCCACTGCTCTCTGATTGATGTCATGTGAGGCTCTTTGGTGCACGGAGAAGCATGCAGTAGATGACAAGCATGCATGACATGTTCACTCTTTTTGCTCTGGGCGCACAAACATACAAACACGTATGCCGAATTGCAAAAGCAGAGCTAGACTCACACAGCCCACAGAGCAATTAACACTGGCACCACGACTCACACAGGAACTCCACTTGCACAACACACAAAGAGCCTTTAATACACCAAAACACCCTGTTATTAATTTTCCTCCAGCAAGAAGAAGAGCTGACACAAATATAATCACACCCACACATTCACTGTAAACACATTTCTGGTCCCAGGGCTCCTTTATGTATTTACTGTCTCTCCAACTGCTAAACATGCCAACACACAAAGAACATACTGTACCAGTGGCGAGGGCTGGCTAGACGCGCAGGCAAAAAAAGGAGGAAGAGAAAACAAGAGCAGTGTGGGGAAGAAAGAGGGAGCAAAATGAAAATGAGTGACACCGCAGTTGCCAATTTGAAGCTGTAACTCCTAATAAACAACTTGAGAAATCAAGGCACTGTGCCACTAAAACACAGGCACAAACTTCTGTGAAGACTCTCCAACTTACCAGAAACAAATCTAAATATTTGGTGTTTGCTGGAATAATTTGTGCTTCTAAGATGGGACAGAAAGTGGATAAAAAAGGGGGGAAAGCGGTTGGGGATACATGTGCATTCAATGAAGAGCAAATAGTTTTTCCTATATAAATGTTCCCCCAAATTCAACCATGATGTCACCATGAACCTGTTGTGAACCCAACTCTGTCAACTACCATTACCGTCTCATCCCCTCTCTGTTTCCACTCAGCCCCTCGCTCAACCTCTCCATCTCCATCCCCTTCGTGTTCTTGGACTTCCAACTCTTAATCTTTCGCCATGCAAAGTTGTCTAGTTACATTTTCCTTTTTCAACACAAACAGGCTGATCCCGCCCCCTCCGCCCCCAAAAAATAAAGCACAAACTGCACACAGACGTTTGGAAAGTCTTCTGTATAACAAGGAGAGTTTAATCAGAACAAGCTGGCATATTTTGGCCATAACCTGCACTTATGGTAATTCAATCAGAAAGAAAGGCAAAAGAGGGGAAGAGTTTTTTTTTAAAGGGAAAAAAGGGGCACACAGAGGGTAGCCGAGTGCAAGACGGAGAAATAAGAAAAACAGAGGGAAGAAAAAGGAGACAGTGGGCGGATGGGAGGGTAAGGTAGGGGTTGAGTGGCTCGCAGGAGTTTGATCCACATGTGGAAGCGATTGTCTAATTACAGCTGATACGTATAAGTGTTACTGCCTGCAGGACAGATGGTGATTGGAGGGTGCAGCATCATTAAAATGGGATGATTGGATGAGGAGGGAAATAAGACAACTGCGGAGAAGGAGAACACCAGAAGAAGAGTTGTGATGGCTCCAGCTTCATCTGCTGCTCATTTGCCTCAGACACAAACTTCTCCTTCAGTCACAATCTGTAGAGAAACGTCTCAAAGTGTCCTCTGACTCCCTGGCACTCTGTTAAATATCACGTGGAGAAAAAAAGTGGATGAAGGCGAGGCGTTCAGGGGACAGGTCGACCGATATTGTTCTTTCTATTGCCGATACAGATATAGAGGTCACGGTAAGCTGATGGCAGATATGTGCTGCAGATTTTCATTGCCAATACCTAGACACGCTCCACCTTATTTGGACGCTAAAATGTAACTAATAACATCAGTTGATGCACAAGATTTCTGAGGCTGAATCAGTTTTTGAACTGTGAATTTAACCGGCTGTTAAATCTTAATTTTGTGCACTGCTCAGTGTTAAAATCACACATCAAACTAAATTTAATCAAACAAATCAATTAACAGTATTAAATATTCAAAACTAGTATATAAAAATAAATTTTAGTTGAAAATCATTTTTAGAGCGTTTCTTATGCATATGTTATTCAGGAATGTAAATATACATTTAAATTAAATTCTACAGCACTACTGGGCTGCCCGGGAATGTGCCTGACTTTAAATCGGCTCTACTAATGACGTATATCGGCCGATGCTGATGTATAAAAAATGGTAAATATCAGCCTGATATATAAATCTACCCCTACTGTTTTTTCTAGAACTGTTGTGCTATTTTATAACTTGCATCAATTCTGAATCAAACTCTAGTTTCTCAACCCAAGAGAGACATTTCTAGAGTTATCAAGCGTTCTGTTTGACGTATAAGTTACGGCTTGCAGTGATTGGACAAAAAATACTCTTGTTATATTGTGCAGACACCAGCTGATAAAGCCTGTTGGCTTATAACCTCCCCACTAGCAAGGCTGGTTTGTTTAACTGCATCTGCCTCTGAGAGTTATTGTCTGAAAATAAATAAATAAAAAAGCAAAACTAGCATTTGTTTCTTCTTCATGTTATACTGAACCTTTACTAAACCATGACTTAGGCATAGTGGTACACCCCCTAGTTTTTAAAATGTGGCACAGTGCATTATGGTGCTTTACACAGAGGTCACAATTTCTTTGTTCCTAGTCAGAAAAGTCCAACAGTAGTAATAGTGACTCAGTGGTTACTAAAACTCTTAGAAGTTTTGCTTGTTTAAAGCCATATTATGCAACTTTTTCATATTTTTAAATCATGTTTGGGCAGGATCCAAATTTTAATACCGTTAAACTTCTTCCACTATGTACACGGTGTACGGTATTACCATGACTAATTAAAAATTATGACGTAAACTCAAGTAGCATTACCAAACTGTTGGCTTGAACCTCCACTGTTCAGAAACTGAATCCCAAACACTATCACAACTGAAAAAATAACAACATAATACACTGCTCACAAAAATTAAAGGAACACTTTTTTTATTGGGCCTGGCATGAAATCAATGAAACCTGTCTGATAATTTTCTGGTTGATTAAGCAGCTGAGGGCATTGTTAATCACTTTCAGCTGTATTGGTGTTCATGGACTTAACGACAGGTGCACTAAAGTGGCAACAATTACAAAACCCTCAAAACAGGACTGGTTTAACATGTGGAGGTCATTTCAAGTTTCTCCCTCTTGATCTTTTTTGGCTGGTTTTCCACTCGTGCTAGTTTTGGCTTGAGTAATTATCTCTACTGGCAGCATGAGGCGATTCCTTAACCCTACAGAAGTTGCACAGGTTGTCCAACTTCTCCAGGATGGCACATCCACATGTGCTGCAGCAAGAAGGTTTAATGTGTCTCCCAGCACAATCTACAGAACATGGAGGAGATTTCAGGAGACTGGCGGTTATTCTCGGAGAGCTGGACAGGGCCGTAGAAGGTCCACAACCCATCAGCAGGACCGATACCTGCTCCTTTGTGCAAGGCGGAACAGGCTGAGCACTGCTCGTGCCCTACAGAATGACCTCCAGAGGGCCACTGGTGTGAATGTCTCTACCCAAACAATCGGGAACAGACTTCATGAAGATGGCCTGAGGGCCCGACGTCCTGTAGTGGGCCCTGTGCTCACTGCCCAGCACCGTAGAGCTCAACTGGCATTTGCTCAAGAACACCAGCATTGGCAAGTCCGCCACTGGCGCCCTGTACTTTTTACAGACGAGAGCAGGTTCACCCTGAGCACCTGTGATAGACGTGAAAGAGTTTAAACGAAGACTTTCATCTCAGAATTAATCATAAACATAATCATAAAGCCAACCTGTACATGTGAATATACACTGCTCACAAAAATTAAAGGAACACTTTTTTTATTTAAGACAAGGAGAACGTTATGCTGCCTGCAACGTCGTTCAACACGACAGGTTTGGTGGTGGGTCAGTGATGGTCTGGGGAGGCATATCCATGGAGGGACGCACAGACCTCTACTGCCTAGGAAATGGTGCTCTGACTGCTATAAGGTATCGAGATGAAATCCTTGAACCCTTTGTCAGACCCTACGCTGATGCAGTAGGTCCTGGTTTTCTCCTAATGCACGACAATGCCCGGCCTCATGTGGCAAGAGTATGCAGGCAGTACCTGGAGAATGAAGGAATTGAAACAACTGAATGGCCTTCACGATCCCCTGACTTAAACCCAATAGAACATCTGTGGGACATTATGTTTCGATCCATTAGGCGGCGCCAGGTTGCTCCTCAGACTGTAAAAGAGCTCACGGATGCCCTCACACAGATCTGGGAGGAAATGCCACAAGACACCATCCGTTGTCTCAATAGGAGCATCCCCCGACGTTGTCAAGCATGCACACAAGCTCGTGGGGGCCACACAAGATACTGAAAAGCATTTTGAGTTGCAGAAATTAAGTTTTTGAAATAATGGACTAGCCTGCCACATCTTCATTTCACTCTGATTTTAGGGTGTCTACACAATTGAGCCCTCTGTAGGCTGAAAACTTTTATTTCCATTAAAAGACTTGGCATCCTTTTGTTCCTAAGACATTGCCCTGTCATTATTTGTATAGATATCCAACTTCATATTGAGATCTGATGTATCTAATGTGTTTCTTTAAAGTGTTCCTTTCATTTTTGTGAGCAGTGTATAAACAACTTTTATTAAAACTAAAATACAGTTTATTAAAAAGATTTTTCGTCAGAAAAACCTGCTTGTTTATTTTTCCAGCTTCAACATTGCATGATATGGACCGACAACTTTGCCTGCGGTGCTGAAAACCCACTTCGATGGTGCGCTTGTGGCACAGACACACAGGAAGATGACTAGCAGCATATTTCCACCAGAAAAGTGATTCGTCGTCTCCTTGAATAGCCGGCTCCAAACAGGCAGTCATTTCAGCTCCGGAGCGTTCCTCTGTGGTGCTGACGGGACCTGCATCTCTTGCCGTTGCCTCTTTATTGCACAGGGAACACTCTTTGACGGGGAAACTGGCTCTCTTTTATCGTTTGCTTGGAACCTGAAACACTTCCAAACTGCAGGAGTTGTGTTCTTTTTTGACACCAAGTCAGTAGGTGCACAACCTGCCATCTTTCTCCCCGTTTCTCTTAAGGTGCATCTCTCTCTTCTCTTCACTGTCACATGATGACGTCATGTTCATAAACTTTATGGAACGTCTCCAAACGTCGGCCAAAGGATATTAAACTATTTAAGTAAAAATTAAAATTCAACCATACATCAGTTTTAAACATTAACTTACTTTTTATATGTAATCCTTATCTCCTAAGTGCACTACATTTTTTTCATGACGGTATTGACACTCAGAATACCCCTTGATACGGGCTGTTAGGTACCTGTACGACCAGTGTCAGAGCTTGGTCCGCATTGCTGGCAGTAAGTCAGGCTCGTTTCCAGTGAGAGTTGGACTCCACCGAGGCTGCCCTTTGTCACCGATTCTGTTCATAACTTTTATGGATGGGATTTCTAGGTGCAGTCAAGGTGGTGAGGGGATCTGTTTTAGTGGCCTACGGATCAGGTCTCTGCTCTTTGCAGATGATGTGGTCCTGTTGGCTTCATCAGAACGTGATCTCCAGCTTTCACTGGAGGGGTTCACAGTCGAGTGTGAAGCAAATGGGATGAGAATCAGCTCCTCTTGAGTCGGAAAAGGATAGAATGCCTTCTCCAGGTCAGGGATGAGGTCCTGTCTCAAGTGGAGGAGTTTAAGTATCTCAGGGTCTTGTTCATGAGTGAGGGAAAGATGGAGCGTGAGACGGATTGCTGCTGCAGGGATGCGGGTGTTGTACCTGTCTGTTGTGGTGAAGAGGTAGCTGAGCCAGAAGGCGAAGCTCTTGATTTACCGGTCGATCTACGTTCCTACCCTCACCTATGGTCACGAGATTTGGGCAGTGACCGAAAGAATGAGATGGCAGATAGAAGCAGCCGAAATGAGTTTCCTCCACAGGGTGTCTGGGCTCTCTCCTTTTTATAAGACACACCGTGCCTGCAAATCAGCGTAATATTACCGCAACGGTGTGTCTTATGAACGCGCTATGGCGGCAGGCGATGCAGGACTTTTGCGGCTTTGCCTGTCTTATAAATGCACATTACGCCTTGGCGCAACAGAGGGTGGTGTCATGATCACGTGATGAATTAATGCCGAGCTCCGGCCAGGAACTACATTGAAAATGAAAGTAAACACTGGCATAAGTTTCTCTTTTGTAAACAGAACCAGCTGAGATGATTAACTGGAGCGATGCAGCGCGCCGGGAGCTTCTCTCCATTAGCATTGCAGTTCAGATCAGCTGACAGCTGACAGGGACTGTGGAAGACGGACACCTGTAGCTGCTTGTGAAAAAAACTTAACAAGCGCGGCTTTGATTGCAATAAAAAGCAAGTTATGTCCAAGATACACGGAACTCCCCGACAGCACAGAGACCGCACCCATACCCCCTTTATGCCACCATTGTGTAATCTTTTATAAAAAGGATATGATTGTGTCACATTACTGCCACAGTGTGAGCTCTAATAGTTGACTATAGGCTCCCAGATGCCACCTCAGCGTTGCGGCAAATTGGTGGCATTGTTTTATAAAAGAGGCTTTAGAGATGGGGTGAGAAGCTCGGTCATCCAAGAGGAGCTCGGAGTAGATCTGCTGCTCCTCCACATCGGCTTGGGTATCTGGTTAGGATGCCTCCTGGACACCTCCCTGGTGAGGTTTTCCAGGCACGTCCAACCGGGAGGAGGCCCAAAGGAAAACCCAGGACACGCTGGAGAGATTATGTCTCTCAGCTGGCCAGGAAATGCCTTGGGATCACCCTGGAAGAGCTGGCCCAAGTGGCTGGCCCGACTCAGGATAGGTGGATGGGTGGGTGGATGGATGGATGGATGGATGGATGGATGGATGGATGGATGGATGGATGGATGGATGGATGGATGGATGGATGGATGGATGGATGGATGGATGGATGGTATTGACACTCATACCGTTGCTATATTTAAACACTGGCTGTGAACGATATTACTATACCGCCCTAAATACCGGCAATGCAGCATTTGCTGGTGCAGACTTGGCAACCCTGAGGACTCACAGAATGGAAACAATAACTACGTCCCTATTTGGATTTTTTTAAAAGGAGGAAAACTGACAAACCCCCAGCCGGGCCAACAAGGAAATCTGTTTAAATGTAACCTTCCTTGCAACATGATTGGGACATTTGACTGTTTTGTGATTATTTGACTGCAGGATTCTTACATATTGTAACTTTAAGAAAGAAATGCTGTCATGTTTCATATTTAAAGCAACCAGTGCTTCTCTAATATTTCTACTGTGCTAACACACACCTGAACTCTCCAGAACTGTAACCTACTAACACTTATAATTAGTTAGTCAAGCATATTTAATCATAAGAAATTATTTTTACATACACTGACTCCATTTCTTGGCTTTGATTTTAAAATAAATAATGATAGGAAATAATAGGTCCTGCATTGTTCATCAGAGCTGTTATTAAACTCCTGATTCACACCAGAAAGATGAAAAGAAGGTCTAGCCTAATCTCTTTAGAGAAACTTATTTGTGGATTTTGTCACCTATTTATAGTTAAAAATCTCTGTTTTCTAGTCATTGCACTACGGTAAAATTACTAGCCCTTTTGTATATTCAGATTTCTATGATATGAGTGTGATTTTGCATAGAGTTAAAAGTAATACAGCTCATGCTCCTCATTTGTCAGACAGAATTCATCTCCTCTGTCTGAAAGCTCCTCATGGCTCTCACACAGCTCTGAGCGCCGTTATAGACCAGTACCCAGTTTATCTCCATCTAATGGCTCATATGATGTCATAACTCTGGAGTCTGACCACATTTCTTAATAAGAATTTCTGCAATATTTCCCACAGAAAATCTATGATTAATTGAATGATTTATTTATTTTTTAGCTTGACTGATTGTCCTTCACATGTTGAAATCTCTTACACACACTCGGTGTGTGTTAATGTACACATTCATTAACTGTATTGTGATTATTTTTACTAATGCTGGTAAAAGATTTGAAAGACTTTTAAAAGTATTTCCGCCCTTCTTTGTGATCCTGATGACATCACAAACATGAGAACCAACAGCTTGGGAACAGACAGAATGGAGCCTGCAGGATAATCCAGCACCTTTTAGCAGACCTCAGCTGTTTTCTGACATAAACTCAATTTGTGAATGTATTTTTATTTATGATAATAATATTTCCTGTTTTTGTTGCTATTGTGTCGATTTTATTATAAACAACTGCGCCTTACATTCCAAAACTGTATCTATTTTGCTAAATTTTTGCTAAATTTTTCTCATATATAAAAACTTTTTCAAATAAAAAATCACTTTTTTATATTCTCACTTGCTTTTATAAACTCACACTCACCTCTTCCTGCAGTGTAACAAGCAAGCCTTCATCCCTTATGGTTCCCATCACCATGGTAACCATAAAAGATGATGAGAGCGATTCACCTGTGTGTGATGCTGCCACAGGAGGTGTTCCTGTTGAGAGGAAGTAGAAAGTTTAGAAAAGGTAAGACTGAATGCAAAATAACAGGTGTTTTTTATTTTATCTGTTCAATTTTTATTCTGCTCCTGTTCTTTTAATGTCTGGAATATGAGACATTTCTGAGTTGACACACTTATGCATTTATTCATTATGCTTGTTTTTATACTTTGTATATCCTAAATGTGAATTATGTTGTACAGTCAGGGTTCGAATTACGGGGGAGCTAAAGGGAGCCCGGCTCCCCTGAAAGGGCGCCGGGCTCCCCTGGAAGCCCTCAACTTACACACCCAGGGGGAGCCCGAAAAAAGATCCAGTTCCTACATATATTACATTATTTATTTGGACTCTCAGCGTAGCGGGTCTTTTTTTGGGCGGAGAGGATGGAGAGCGGCAGAGCGCTGATTACTGATGCGCTCCGCCGGGCAGCTGCGTCCTGCGCACGGCCACAGAAACATTCTCAAAGTGGCGCCACCAAAAAAAAACATAATTAACACACGATCGTTCATGTTTGCTCATATTTTCTCTTTCATTTGCGTCTGACGCGCTCCGCTGCTGCAGGAATCATCTCCCGTGCTTCGGTGACGTCACCTCACTGGCGCGGCCGCACAGCTCACATTCCGCTATTTTTGCGGTTGACAGATCTTACTGATCTGCTCATTTCAAAAGTAACTCATTAGTTGAAAATGAAGAAGCCATGCAGCAGTTTTTCTGGAGGATTGAGAGGAGATGCAGCTAAGACACAGACAGGACAGGAAAATAGTCGCATAAAAAAAACCCAAAGTGCTTGATAAGGAAAATGTAGGCAGATATATCCCACTACACGTTTGTAACTTTACAATAATAATAATAATTTATAAGTATGTAATATTTATTTATTTGATACAATTCAGATCACCCTCAAAACTCAGTCCCACACCCAGGGCCGTTTCTAGGCATTTCAGGGACCAAGGTCTCCTACCCCCCCCCCCCCCCCCCCCCCCCCCCCCCCCCCCCCCCCCCCCCCCCCNTCCCCCGGAAGCCTCTGTGTAATTAGCACCCTGTGTACAGTGCTTTCTGGGTGTGTTTGTGAAAGGTGCTTTATAAATAAAATGTGTCTATTTGTTCTCATTTGATGTGATTTTAATGTTTAAAACAGAATATCTTATTCAATTTCTCTGTCAGGTTAGTGCCTTCTACTGGTGGAACTGTGTTACACTTTAAAGTGTGCGTGCTTTTAAAGGCATACTATGCAACTTTTTCATATTTTTTAATCATGTTCTTGAGCCAGTATGTGCTAAAATGACCCTTTACAAGGTTAATGAAATTTCACTCAAGCCTCTTTTATAAAACAATGCCGCCAATTTGCCGCAACGCCGATGCGGCATCAGGGAGCGTTAGGTTGTTTATAAGAGCTCAGACCGTGGCGGTAATGTTGCGCAATCAGGTCCGTTTTATAAAAGATCACGCGATGGCGGCATAAAGGGGGTATGGGGGCGGTCTCTGCACTGTCGCGGACTTCCATGTATCTTGGACATAACTTGCTTTTTATTGCGCTCGAAGCTGCGCAGGTGTCTGTCCTCCACCATCCCTGTGAGCTGTCAGATGATCTGAGCTGCAGATCTAATTGAGAAAAGCTCCCGGAGCACCACAACGCTCCAAATGACCATCTCAGCTGATTCTGTTTACAAAAGTGAAACTTAAGCGCGAGTTTACTTTCATTTTCATTATAGTTTCCGGCCGGAGCTCGGCATTAATTCATCACATGGTCATGACACCTCCCTCTGTTGCGCCAACGCTTAATGTGCGTTTATAAGATCCGCGAAGCCGCAATATTACCGCAATATTACTATCAAGCGTGGCGGCACGAATGCCGCAAAATTCCCGCAACGTGATGCCGCCATGGTGCGTTCATAAGAAACACGTTGCAGTAATATTGCGCTGATTTGCCGGCATGGTGTGTCTTATAAAAAGGGCTTCAGTCCCCACCGACCTCTGTGGCCAGAATACCACACTTGTTACTTCAGAGTGGTCTCTGTTGGACTTAGTAAAGTGGAGCTGACATACCTGGTGCTGCAGTCTGCTTCCAGCATGTTTCCTGCATGTTTTAATCATGAACACAGCTGATTTGTTTGATTTAGTGATGAACCGCTCTTGTAGACACTAATGAAGGCTGAGGAGACGTTTCAGCAGTTAGATTAAGGCAGTGGTTCTCAATTAGAGGGGAGAAGAGCAGAGGGGGCGCGGGAGACGCACCCGACCCCACCACCCCACCCCCACCCCCACCCCCACCCCGGGAGCTTCCCCACGGAGAATACAAGGGTATTCCAACCGCCACTGTCAGTCCAATAAATGAGGATCACAGACTGATTTTTGAACACAGAAAAAGTCCAAACATGAATTTTATTTAATGAAAAGGCAGTGCATGTGTTAGATGGACAAGAAATTTAGATTTTTCTTACTTTTTGTTTCATTTTATATTGGTTGTTTGTTAGAGTGACGTATAAACGGCCTGAATTAAACACGGTTATGTTAAAAAGAAGTCTCATCTTGTTTCCCTGCGATGCCCACTATTGTGGTATTTTATTTAAATAAAATGTTTTTTAACATAACTTTATTTCTTATATGAGAAATTGAAAGAATCGCTGCTGCATTTGGATGCACGCAGAGGCCGCATTTTCCCTTCACTTTCATTTTAAAAATAATAATAAACATTCAATAAAACCGTTAAATATCCATTCATTTTAATTAATATTTAGTCCACACAAGCTGACCAGAGTGCCCCAGTAACATAGAAACAATGCAATTAAACAATTTCACTTAAATTATCAACATTTCACCTGCTGCGGCCCCAACGCACATTCTTTCTGCTCCGGCGTAAACCTGAACCGCTCACCTGCTTGTGCGTAATCAGATGGTAACAAGGTTCTGGACTTTTGCCTCAGACAGACTCATGGCTGTTTAAATGTGATGTTTCAGCGCTCCGCTGACACGCTGGATCCGAAGATCCAAAGCAGGTGCTGCCGAATTCTACTTCAGCCAGAGTTTTAAAGTCAGGAAACATTTCTCCAAAAGAAACGACCAGAAGTCTACCAGACTCTCTGAAAGAAGGGTTTCCACTTTCCAGATCTAGACGCTCTCGACATTTGCGCTCTTGTGCATAAGTCTGTCAGACACGCTCTGAGCTCCTATTGCGCGCCGCTTTGTTCGCACTGCCAGATGCGGAGAATACCACAGACGCTCCGATGTGAATCTTTTCATGATGTTACCTCCACGATGGATTCTGTGGTAACGGGTAAAATATCTGCGCACCTGCATGGATCATTAACACACTTACTCACGGACAAATACACTGCTCACAAAAATTAAAGGAACACTTTTTTTATTGGGCCTGGCATGAAATCAATTAAACCTGTCTGATAATTTTCTGGTTGATTAAGCAGCTGAGGGCATTGTTAATCACTTTCAGCTGTATTGGTGCTCATGGACTTAACGACAGGTGCACTAAAGTGGCAATAATTACAAAACCCTCAAAACAGGACTGGTTTAACATGTGGAGGTCATTTCAAGTTTCTCCCTCTTGATCTTTTTTGGCTGGTTTTCCACTCGTGTTAGTTTTGGCTTGAGTAATTATCTCTACTGGCAGCATGAGGCGATTCCTTAACCCTACAGAAGTTGCACAGGTTGTCCAACTTCTCCAGGATGGCACATCCACACGTGCTGCAGCAAGAAGGTTTAATGTGTCTCCCAGCACAATCTCCAGAACATGGAGGAGATTTCAGGAGACTGGCGGTTATTCTCGGAGAGCTGGACAGGGCCGTAGAAGGTCCACAACCCATCAGCAGGACCGATACCTGCTCCTTTGTGCAAGGCGGAACAGGCTGAGCACTGCTCGTGCCCTACAGAATGACCTCCAGAGGGCCACTGGTGGGAATGTCTCTACCCAAACAATCAGGAACAGACTTCATGAAGATGGCCTGAGGGCCCGACGTCCTGTAGTGGGCCCTGTGCTCACTGCCCAGCACCGTAGAGCTC
>SSNS01000019.1:2169408-2212408 GCA_006937985.1 Aphyosemion australe | reverse complement strand
GAAAAAAACTCAATAAAACAATTTTTATAAGGTGTGTGTGCAGACATGTACATGTGAGTGATGACTGGTGAATTTACCCACTGGTCCCTTAAATTCAGCATTAAGAGCTGTTTCATGTAGAAAAATGAGGATGAATTCTGCCACAGGAACAGTCTGTTTCCTCCCATCAACTCATCCTGTGACCTTTGGAAGCAGAGAGTAAAAGGTGAACATGTCAGAATCATCAGCAGGACTGATTACCACATATGTGAGCAGGTTCACAAATTTAAAACATTGCTGCGGTACTTGGTGTAAAAAATATAAACCAATTAATAACAGAGTATAATTGGAGAAAACAGCTAATATATACAAGATAGCGTAGGTTCTGATCAGAACGGAACAGTTCAGGTGCAAATACAACACAGGGTCAGGTGACTGGAACAAAAGCGACTGGAGTGGGCAGTCCTGGCTTATCATTCACGAGTCCAACAGCAAAGGGAAAGAAACTTCTTGTGGTGAGAGGTTCTGGTCCGAATAGACCAGAGCCTCCTGCCAGTGGTTTTTATTGGACAATTTTTAACTTGCTGTCTTTTTATTTTACTCATGTTATTTAGTGACCTTATGAATTTACTTTTTAAAATGTTTTAATATGTTTTTATCTTTTTTGGTTTTTGAGTGTTCAGCACTTTGGGCCACCTTGACTGGTGGTAGAAATGTGCTCTATAAATAAATAAATAAATGAAATGAGGTGATGGTGGGCTCCCACTTGAGGTCCTGGGTGATGGTCGTGCCCAGGAAGCGACATGTGTCCACCATCGTGATGGGAGTGTCAGACAGGGTTATGGGGGGAGTGGGGCTGTGTGCTTCCTAAAGTCCACAACAACCTCTGCTGTCTTCTGGGTGTTTAGCACCAGGTTGTTGTGGCTGCACCAGGAAACCAGCCGTTCCACCTCCATTCTGTAGGCAGACTCATCCTCGTCAGAGTCGAGTCTGATGACGGTGCTGTCGACTGCAAACTTGATTAGCTTGACAGACTCGTGGTTGGAGGTGAAGCTGTTGGGAGTACAGAGAGAAGAGAACACAAACCTGAGGGGAACCAGCGCTGATGGTCCGCAGATCCAAGAGATTCTTCCCCAGCCTCACTGCTTCCTGTCTGTTAGGAAGTCAGTGTATACCATGTAATTAATGAGAATACAATTTCTTCTAGCAGATTCTGTTAAATAAAAATTACCTTAATCTGATCCTAGACAGAATCCCACTTTTGTCCACAGCATCCACGTTGCTTCTTTGTCAGCACAATCTTTGTCCAGCGAGCCATTGGACATCTGCCACTGCAAACATTCAAGAGACTCCACATCTGGGAACATCAGTCTAACCAGAGAAAATTACATGTTAATATTCACTACTTTAAAAAATAACACATTAACTATTACTAGTGTTATCCTTGATCTATCATATTAAAACAACTTTTTACCTCATGTATGTTACATAAGCAACAACAGGAAGATTAAGTTGAGGTTGAACAAGATAAATATTTGTTTGAAAACTGTTTCAGTAATAACATTATCTTAGTTATTTAAACCTGATGGCTATAGCACAGACCTTATCAATGCTTATTCTAGGCCTTGAGAGTTCTCTACTGAATTATAAATTAAAAGCCTTAAAGACCTCAAAATTATTAGATAAATACAATGTAATTCATTAGTAAGGTTTTATTTTCTTAAAATGCATTGCACTTTTGTCAATGTACATTTATCATTGTATGGTCATTGCTTTCTAATTTTATGTTATTTGAATAGCCCTTTTATCTGTTATCTAGGATCTATAAATTATCTATTTGAAGAAAAAGCATTAAGAAAGAGAAAACGACCCTTGCCGAATTTCTGATTAAAAGTGTAGCTTCGAAAGCTAGCTTGGCAGCTAAGCTAACTGTAGCTTATTGTTACGAAGCAATCATTTTAGCTTAGCAGCTAGGCTAATGGTAGCCCGGACTTTTTTGAACCATTCAGAGAGAAATACTCAGCGGAGAAACAGCAACTAATGCCACCTCTTTGATAATATATGACTAATAAATTATATAATAAAACCACCCATAACTTACCTCCATTTTAGCAATCGCTACTGGCGGCGCTAACTTGTCTCGTGACCTGCTCGTAACAAAACACAACTTACGCCCTTTTCTACAGTCTTTGCTTACGCCATGTACGTAACTTTAGGTCACGTTACTTTCGGAGTTTTGTAGGGGGCGTGTTTTGTACGGGGCGTGGTTTGTAGGGGCGTGGTTTGTAGCGGCTGCGAGGCTGCAGCTGGACCCTACTCCCTTTTTCACAAAAACCGGAAGTGCGCGATCGTTGGGAAAACTCCTTCCTAACTAGGTCAGATTTCAGTCAGCATGGATGTGTCTGCACTAAAAACCTTTTACATTTGCCCAATATAAAATTCTAAATAGGTCGCAGAAGACCACAAAACACACAGCAATATGATACTGGAATGCAGAGCTGCTACCCATGAAAAATAAATAAATTACAGCGATATTACATTACAACATGATGATCTTATTGTTCTAACAAAGTAATTTTCACGTTCTTAGAATAAAAATTTCACTTTGAAACAATATAATACCATGTTCTAGCAACATACACATGCATAATATAGAAAATATAATATAAAATGTATGATAATTATATTGTACAACTGTGATAAACGTCTATGAACATGGAATTTATATTGTTTGAACAATAAACTGTTAACGTGGCATCGCGTTAATTTTATTTTGCGTGGGTGGCAGCTCTAAACTATGAGTTCAGCATCATTTACTTGTCATGAACACATAAAAGAACTTACATTATAGCAGAGTTAGCTTTGGAGAACTTACCTGCGGGGGCTAACGTAGCATCATCATGGTCTAGCCTTGTCGCCTACTTTGCCTTTTCTAGCTCCTGGCTCTCCAATTCCTGTGCTGCACAAACTACCGTTTGTGTCCTAATATGTACACTGCTGGGGTGAAGTTATTCCAGGAGAATAGACATGGTACCGCATCCGAGTTAAGACGGCTAACACTTAGCCCCAGCACGTAAACATAGCCGTGAAGTGTCTGCTGCAGACGTAAGTATTTCCCCTTTAATTAACAAAATTGAGCCTCTCCTCACGCGTGATCGCCCTTAGACAGTTTTGTCTTACATCGGTAGATGTTAGAAACAAATGGAAATGGAGATAGGGCTGCTTCAGAGCATGCAAAACAGACTGATCCCCATAAGTAACGCTGCAATAATTCTTATTTTCCGCTGCACTGACGTATTTCCGGTTAAAAACCCCGAAAGTGTGAAAAAGGTCTAAAGTTAAAGTCCCAAGTATTCATCACACACTGGTGAAATTACATCTCCGCATTTGACCCATCCCCATGGTGGGGAGCGGTGAGCTGCAGCTGTGGCCGCGCTCGGGAACTATTTGGTGGTTTAACCCCCCAATCCAACCCCTTAGTGCTGAGTGTCAAGCGAGGAGGCATTGGGTCCCATTTTTCAAGGTCTTTGGTATGACCCGACCGGGAATTGAACCCTGATCTCCCAGTCCCGGGGCGGACACTCTTACCACTAGGCCACCGGAGCTCCTATGACCAAGAAATCACAGATCCAGTACAAATTAAGAATACTTTGTTTGTTTTACTCTATCATATGTTTTAAAGTAATTATATCATGCTATTATAAACCATTCCGAGCAATGACAGGCCCATATATGATTGAAATATTGCCACGAAAGAGACGTAATTTGTTTTGAATATATATTATTTTCTTGAGACATTTTATCAACCTGGAAATAAGATGCTTGGATTCCATAAAATCCAGCCTCCATCTGTATGAATTCCACCAATGGCGTATCCCTAGATTCCCAGCAAAGCATTGTGGGCTACAAAGAAGAAGAAAGATGCTTTGGCAACACACACCAGCGCCAAACTGGCCATTGGGCACATCGGGACATTTACCGGGGGCCTTGCCGCCAAAACACCCCATGCCACAATTGGCGAGTGCACCCCCGCTCCCGCCCCGGAGACTCTCCAACAAGGGAATGGAATCGCTAACACGCACACACACACACACACCAGGAAGGAGACGGCAGCTGGATAAATTATTGTCACAAGTCTGTAATCTGTCTGAAAATCTACTCTGGTAAAGGCGGAGGTTCAACAAGCACTCTGTGAACTCACAGTAACAGACAAATACATTCTGGCTCGGTTTTGGAGAGCTCATGAAGATAAAATCCAACCATTTCCGGTGATTAGCCTCTTCTTTAGGAAGATGGAACAAATTCCTGTACCTCTCACAGCCAAAAATAACCTTTCCCGTTCTAGGCATAATCAAAAGTGAAGACTACATAAGAAACAAATCACTTCTTCTAAACTGTGGTGAATAAATTTCTCGCTTGCAACTTGGAAAGAGTGGGTGTTAGTGTTTACAGTTCAGGGGAGGAAGGTTCAACACTACCTGGATAGGGAGGTGTGGTGCATGATGACGCAAAACTTTTCCATCTACCCATTTGAAATATTGTAAGCCAACAACTGCCTTTGGGGTGTTTTTGATGACAAAATAATCATTTCAAGCCATGCTATGCAACCGACCGGAAGGGGAGGAGACTTAGGTTCCCTATTCCACAGACATCATATATGTAGACAACCGATGGACTGGCGCTGCCTATTGGAGCTGGCATAGCAGGGGGCTGCCATTGTGGATGGGTTCCCATTTGCCCCTATTGCATTTATTTTCTACTGAGGAAGGTATTTACCCAACTAAAAAACACATTTTATTATGCTTGTTCACAAAATCAGACATATGGTATGGGCTGTAAACACTAACACCCACTCTTTCCAAGTTGCATGATAAGTATAATATAGTAAAATAAATTCAAATAAATTAAATATAAAATCTCAACAGGTAGGCTAGAAATGTTTATAGTAATCTAACGTGATCTGTTTTTAATAGTGTGCTGTTGAAATTGCTTTCTGTAATAGGGATTTTGTGCAAAAGAACATTGTATAGACTATAGAGCTAATATGCCCTAACTTTAAAAATACATTCTCTTGAAAAACTGTTATTAAAAACTCAGAAGGAGTGAGACATCGCGCCATGTTTTCCCATCTCTGCCTCTATTCTCCTCGCTTATCGCCAAGCCCAGGCAGCTCATTAGCATAAAATGTGTGTCAGTAGGGCAGCGCGAGCTCACATGCCATGCGCACATGCTGCCGAGCTTTAACCAGCATTCCAATGTCGAACGAGCCCAATGTGCCGTCTCCACGCGGGGCTCTCGGCCAATGACAAAGTGAGAACGAGTAAAAAAGAGTGGGGGCGTGAGGGGAGGAGGGGGTGAGATGTTTTCAGAGAGCGTGACGGAGAAGGGGGAGAGAGAGAGAGCGTTTCTGATACACATCAACAAACAGGGACACACAGAACAGATCAGAGGAGGGGGGATAAACGGTCACATTTCTCAGGCACCTGAAAACGTGCTGCTTATTTTAGGACGCGTGTTGCTTATTGACGGCTGTGGGGGAGTGTTTAAACTACTTCCACACGGATGACGCTTTAACATGGCAAGCAGCTGAAAGCGCTGGGACTTCTGTATTGTAGAGAACCCCCCACATACACACACACGCGCACACACTCTCATAGTGAGATCACAGCCTGTGGCATCAGAAAGGTGCAGCCTACAGACGGGAGAGCCGAGCCGCACACTGCATCTGCTCACCTCTGGGAAATTACTCGAACTCTTCCGATTTCCTCGTTTTTATTATTCAAAGAAATTATTTCTTGAATAATTTTTCATTTTCGATCGTTTTTTTTTATTCTAATGCCTTGGGCTGAGCTTTGGGGAAGACTCTTACAGTTTATGAGTTGTTCACATGTTTTAACGCAACTCCAGCAGCATCCAGTCTAGCTTTAAACAACAAATACTGCAGTTTTACAGCTGGGAAGAACAGAACGACTCGGGAACATGGAAAATAGTCCTGGTGAGTAATGATTTTTTTTAATTTAAGATAAATGGAAAAATGTTGAATGTTGCTGAATGTTGTTGCCACATATATACATGTATAACTGGTTAGATATGAGTTTGTATTTTTGTTTTATTATAATTGAGATAACAGTGATCCTTTTACCAGAACTGTCTCTATATAATGTATAATTTCATTGCCTCAGACTGTAGTTTAGCACGTACAGGGCTCGATGCCAATAGCGCTCCTGGGCTGCAGGCAGACAGCAGAGGGGTTTGAATGACTGAGCTGCACACAGAGGGAAGTCCTCTTGCCAATTTTTTTGACTTCCGATTCTCTCCACGTAAACAAACTCACGTGAAGCGCGACCCAAAACGACCCCCCCCCCTCTCCCCGACTGTCCTCTTTCCACACTATCCCACTAATATATCATCATTATATCATTTGGTTTCTATTCTATTGATATAAGTTCTCCAAAAAGGATAAATGCAATGGTGTGTTTGCATTTATATAGAAGTTTCTTATTTACTCATTATGAGGAGCAGTAACCTATAAAATATCCTTCTGCTTTAGATTTGTTACTTTCACTTGTGTGTTTTGTTTTAATCAGCTTGTTCTTCCACCAGTGAACACGTGCAACTATTTGCGTGGGAACAGTCAGGGACACTGGGTCAAAACAGTTTCTGGTGCAACAACATTTTTTCCATCATACATGAATCGAACAGCAGAGCACTGAGTAAACGTGCAGCTCTGCCAGCTGAATCATCAGCTAAAAGTAGCAGATGAGAAATCAGATGATCATGCATTGTCATATATTGATCTACTGGTGAAATGGCTGGAATTAAAAGATAAATATTTTTTAGAGAATTTCCACAGGGGATTTAAACATTTAAAAGTAAGGTCTATAGAGCCTATCTTTCACTGTTTTAAAACAATAATTTCAGTCAGTAATGTGATCGAGGACAGGAAACAAAAAGTACAAAACAAATTAAAAACTCCAATAAAATTTACAAACGGTAGACATTAAAAACAACAACTGAACTATTTATGTTTGTTTGAAACATTTATCTGACTTTATCTTTGCTGTATCACCATTAAAGAGGTCCTTCAATGAGAAACCATTTTTAATTATTATTTCTGATTATAACCGCTCTATCTCCTGCTTTAGCTTCTGATAGAAAATCCTGACAGATCTATGTCACACTGTCACTTAACATTCATGGACTCACCCATCTTGACTCATGACGGGGAAGGCTGTTGTTGGTTTAGTGTCCAGGAAACAGCAGAGAACATATTGGCTAGTAGAAGCTAACTGTTAGCATTAGCAACTCCACCACACAGCAGAACTCCTTCAGGGTTGTGTTATTTGTGGAGATAAAACATCAACGTTGAAGGACCTCTTTAAACCTTGATTTTGTGCTGAATATGATAATAATAGAATTGCAAAAGTATTGCATCTCGCCCCCAATGGGGATAGATAGATAGATAGATAGATAGATAGATAGATAGATAGATAGATAGATAGATAGATAGATAGATAGATAGATAGATAGATGATAGATAGATAGATAGATAGATAGATAGATAGATAGATAGATAGATAGATAGATAGATAGATAGATAGATAGATAGATAGATATGAGGGTAATTTAGACACATATTTTCACAGATCTCAGCAGATGTGACAAAGACCTTGAACAGCAGCTGGACTGGTTAAAAAATGCCAGAAAAATCATGCGCCTGATTTTTAATATGCAGCCACCCCGCCTGGAGCTGACAGCACGTGTATCCTGCCTCGGTTTACACGTGCCGCGCATGATCCCAAACGCACCCTCCTCCCTCTTTGTGCGGTGGGTCGCGCGCATGCTGCTCCTGCTCAGCTCGCGCAGGGAATTCCTCTGTGTTCGTTGATAGATTGGTCAGTGGGTCAGAGGGGGGACCGCAGCCCTTTTCCTCTCCGGCTACAGTTCGCCACAGAATAAGGTTTCATTTTACATCAGACAGTGTCTCTGAAAGGCGATGGGAGGACATCATAACCCAGTTTCAGGACTATCCGGGCCACCAGGGTTTCTATTTCAGTAACTTTAGTGTCACCATGAACTTTAGAAGGAAGCACTTTGAAAAAGTCTGACTACTTGATCATAAATAAGCTGCAGTGCGTCATTGCTACGTGACTTTTTACTTTTTGAATATGAAGGTCTTATTTTCTATGAAAAAAAATGTTTTTATGTCAGTGAACTGAATGTGAAGCAGTTCATTATTAATAGATGCGTCTTTCCTCCATTCATGCATGGAATCTGGCAACCTCAGTCAGGGTTATATGTTCAGTGAGGTGGATAACAGGTTTTGGTTTGAGATTTATAAATAAGAGTTACATTATTGTCCCACTAAAGTTCAATGGGGTGGCAATGTGCAAGTATTAAAACCCACATGAGAAAACAGTTTTTGATTTTCTCGGCTATGAGATAAACATAATAAATTATTGCCAAATGGCAAAAAACTTTTCCCTCGTCCCTGAACTCACCATCTGATTCACGTTGACCATAGCAGGTCTTTTCTGTAGAATTTTTACTTTCAGATTCCAAATGTTCAAGTTTATCAAATTGATTTTGTTAATGTTTTCTGAAATTTCTCACTACTCCAAATGAATCAGATGGAATTGGTATCAGCAGGTCACAGCTGTACAAGGATCAAAAATCGGTATCGGCCCTCAAAATCATAATCGGTGCATTAGTCATTACATTTCCAGCTTTGTTTAAAGATGAATGTGCTGTCAAAGGCCGGTGCATTCTAAATATAGTAGCTGCATGCATTACTGTCAATATTTAGCATTTAGACTTTTGTCTTCATGACACTGTTTTATTGTTTATTTTTGCCTAGAAGAGTTTTAATCGTGACATAATTCAAAAAGAAGTCAAAGCTTTAACATTTTTATCTCTTTCTTGGTGATTGTGTGTGTACGGATCATAGCAGGCACATGTTACATTAACATTAAATGTTCATCCCACTGAAGTCACCAGTAGTTTTTTCTGCTCTGCTGGTTGAAGATTAAACCCAGTAAGTTGCAGAATGTGGGTGTGTTGGTTGAGTGTCTTAACTCTCAGGTTCAGCTGAGTTCAGCCTCTGCAAACAGGCTGTAAACGTGACTGTAGAGGCTTGTATTGAAATAAAAGGGCCAATGACCAGCACTGACATAACCTGGTGTGGCTTTGTGACCTAAAAACACAACAGCTGACTGATGTGGTCTCAAACACTCAAACGATATCCTCTTAAGGTGGAAATGATATGACAAGTATCCGTTAAAGTCAGTAAAAGTCAGGTCGGTGCTGGGTTGTCATCTGTGTGAGAACACACACATCCTGACCATTATCTACCCTTCATAGCTCTTCATCAATAAAAATAGGACATGTGTCCAGCTGTTCCACGTGGGGCGAGGCTTATCGCTCACGCACTGTAGTAAAAGTTCACATGAGAGAAGACAGGCCAGCTGAATGTAAGGAAGGGGGCGGCCGCCTCCTCAGATGTGACTTGAGAACGGATGCTTACAAAGTCCGGAGGTGGGAACTGTACGTTAGAGGGGACTGGAAAAAGGAGGAGCGATGGAACGTTTTGTTTATACTGTAATTCTTTTGACCCCGTGTGTATCTACAGGTCACATGTTGTTACCTGTGCCTGCAAACAGCAGCGACAAGGTGTCAGAATGCAGCTTTGAGTCCAAAATGCAGGCAGGAAGTAGACCGTGGGGTGTGGTGTCTCAGTGTGACAGCAGGGCGTGACCTTCTGGCTGCAGGTGTAGGTTCAAATCTCACTAGAACAAGGACGTGCACAGTCTAATACCTAGAGCTGCATGCTACCACACTTAAGGTCATCAACCCAGAGAACCTTACAGTCAGCCAACACGTGTGATTTAAGGAGGCATGTGGAGCCAAACAGAAATGTGGCACGTGTTTCCTCAAGGAGAGCAAGCAGCAGATAACCTTTTTCTAGATTATTCAAGGACCTTAGAGGGAAATGTGCACAGGATTATTGGGTAGACAAGAGCACTGTTGACCTCAGAAACCTGTTCAGCAGTTACAACCTGCCACATGAAGTGTTTCAAACCTGCATAACAGGTTGTGTGGGGACTGGACCTGCATGACACAGATTCTCAGGGATGTCTTTTGCACATAAAAATACTGATTTGTTCTATTTGTGCATCTGAATAAACCCCAAATCATTAAAGATGATATTGTAACTATCTGCTCTGAGGGTTGGATGAACGTCTCCCTGCTTGTTTTCCTCTCTCCGCGGCGTCATAGCCTTCTCTGTTCCAAACATGATCTGCCCCAGTGCTCATTATGGCACCGCTGCTGCTGTTGTCTGCACGAGACTGCGCAAAGAGCCTTGTGAGCTGGGCGGGAACTGTGTCAAGAGTACATGTGAGCTCCTGGTCAGGTGGCTGGCGGAGAGATGGCGTGCCCAGAGCTAGAGGGAGGGAGGGAGGAAGGGGGAGGATGGAGAGTGAAAGAGGATGGGAGGGGAGGCGCAGAAGAAAGCGAGTGCAGAAAAGACTTGTTCCTGAAAGCTAGCTGGCAGGGAGCTGGCTGCACGTGAGCAGCCGTCTTTCATGTTGCAGGGGAAGAGCAGTGTGCTAAACAAAAGGGGGGAGGGAGGGGCGTGCTTATGGGCAACAGGGCATTTCCGATTTGATGTGACATCCCTAAACAAAGGCTTGTTGTGGTGCATCTGTGCCTCTAACTGGGAATGCTTTGTGACTTTGTGTCAGAGGGTGAGATGATGCAGCTGCTTTTTTCAGATGTTTGATCTGATAACTGGAGGAAGAAAGCTGAATTTTAATTTGCCAGACAACAGAAATTCTTGTGTGTTCATCCTGCAGATCACACTTTCCATCAGCGGGTTAGGGTTAGATTCTTGGTAAACAAGTTTGACACCATCACAAATATTCAGGTCAGGGTTCCTGATAGTCTAGCTGTGACCGTTTTTTTCCTTTTTTCTAAATTATTCATCGGCTCCAATGTCAGCCGTCCCAACATGGTCACGTTTTGTTTGTCTTCCTGAAAGTCTGCCAAATAAGCTCACCGTGTCAAAGTAGAGCGTTGCTCAATCCTCACACTCTCACCTACATTCTGCATGTGACCCACATGAAGCTGAGTGTTTCTGCCTCCCTGTTCCCCCAGGTGGTGTCATCCTGTACGCCGGCTCATCTGGCAGTGCCAGTCCAAGTCCTGGCAGCCCCTCAAGTGGATACCAGACCCAGTCGCCGTCCTCCCACTCGCAGCCCTCGTCCCCAGAGGGGAGCTTCTTTCAGGAGATCGGGCCTCTGAAACAGAGAGGAGAACATGGGGGAGGAAATGCATCACCAAAAATGGTCTTTCAGTTTCCTGAAGTGAGCAGTGCTCCAGTTGCCCAAATCACCACGGTTTCTTCAGCAGCCTACAGCCATCCGACAGTGGCCAAAAGGCCCTGTGGTTTCACTGGGACCTTCACCAGTAAGTCCTCACACCCTGTCCTCCTTCCTGTTGACAGTTTACAGCTGATGTTTCAGTGTGTGACCATGTCAACGTGCCTCGTTCACAGAGACTGGAGGTATGGTGCTTTTATGTAAGGTGTGTGGGGACATCGCATCTGGTTTCCATTACGGCGTCCACGCCTGCGAGGGCTGCAAGGTGAGACAGGATCATCACAATACCACGTCTGGTTTTCTTTTTACTACAAGTGTATACACACACACACTGCTACAAAGGATCCTCTTCAAAGCCTTTATTCCTGTCTGTCTGCAGGGATTCTTCAGACGCAGCATTCAGCAGAACATCCACTATAAGATGTGTGTGAAGAATGAAAACTGTCTCATCATGCGCATGAACCGTAACCGGTGTCAGCACTGCCGCTTCAAGAAGTGTCTCTCCGTGGGCATGTCCAGAGATGGTGAGAGACAGAGAAGAAACTTTAAGCTTTAAACTCCACCCATTGTGTCTATCTGCATATATATATATATATATATATATATATATATATATATATATATATATATATATATATATACATATATTACTCCTCATTTTGTCCATCCTCCCCCCTTTTCCGTTCGTTCTTGTCTGATTTATGACGGGAGGACCCTGAGAGTCCCAGATGTCATCAGTCTTGTAAAAACAGCAAAACTCGGGTTTATTTCTGAAAACTGGGACACACATTTGCTGATTGCCTCCTGTGATCCCCGTGATTTACAGTCTCACCAAACAATCACATGCGACACATTTTTATCCCGTCCTGTTAATCACGACGCCCTCCTCGGCTTGTCTGTAAATTAGAATATTATTCCGGTGAATCTCTGCCCTGCTGCATTATTTCCCCTGCAGCGTTCCAGCCTCTTGGGTATTGCTAAAGTAGGTGATAATAAATCATGTTTTTTTTAAACCCAGAGAACACATTTATAGCTGACCTAAATAAGCCACAGTGAGAAAATGAAGAATTATCCGCTAACTCATCGAGCTGCAGCTGATTTATCACCCTCTCCTATTCAAAGTTTGCTACTAACTGATTTTATTTATGCATCGTATCTCCTTTTTCACCATCGATATTTGTCCTTGTCACACCTGCCTCTCTTACCTTTGACCTTTCCACTAATCGTGCACACTGTCACCTCGCTAATGACTCCTGGTCCAGCGCTCGTGACCCAGTGACCCACTTCCACATCTGAAAGGGAGAAACAGGGAGAAAACATGGAGAGGGGTGGGGGAGGTGGTGGTGTAGCATACAGACACTATAAATAGGGCTGTGGGAGAAGGTGCAGCGTTGGGTGGGGGGGTGGGGGGGTGGAAAGGAAGGGGAGGAAAATGAGGTAGATGATGCAGAGATTAGTAACATGCACAGACTACATTGGGAATTGTTGGGAATGTTTAGGGTCTTCCAGTAAGATGTCAGCAGGGATACCACCAGTACCACCAGTACATGTTGTCCTCTTCTCTCCTCAGCTGTGCGTTTTGGGCGAATTCCGAAGCGGGAGAAGCAGCGACTCCTGGATGAGATGCAAAGCTACATGAACAGTCTCAACGAATCAGCTTCCATGGAGATAGAGGCCTCACCTCCCCCCGACGCCCCCTGCAGTCCACAGAACCAGGTGAACGGTGGAGCCGCTCCCTTGCTGCAGCCGTATCACAGTGATGAGAAACCACTAAAGATGGCTGCCGGCATCAACAGCAACCTTGGTGCTCAGAGCTTCCCGAGCGGCGGAGCTCAGGAAGCGTCCCACACATCGGCCCAGACGCAGCACACGGTTCAGACGGAGCAGCTGAGCCTCACGACGAGCTGCCACGTCCCCACAAACTTCCCCGTCACATCCAGCAACAATGAAAGCTCCACCAACACGAATGTCAACAAGTACACGTACTCCTCTAAACAGAACCGGTGCCCTGTCAGTGGGCACGCTTCGTCTCAGAACAGTGTCCAAAACAGAGATTTCCAAAACCAAAACTCCTGCCCCTGGAAGCTACACGGAGGTGCCAAAGTCCTGGTGAGTACCCTCCATCCCTTCTGCGCTAAACAAATCTCTCCAGTGTCAGCAGAACATCAATGAATCTTGACTCCTTCTGGTTTCATTGTTTCCTGCAGGCTTGCCCTCTGAATTCGTGTCCGGTGGCTCCGGCCAGTCGCTCCAGTCAGGAGGTGTGGGAGTCTTTTTCCCAGTGCTTCACTCCAGCTGTGAAGGAGGTGGTGGAGTTTGCTAAGAGCATCCCGGGCTTCCAGAGTCTGAGCCAGCACGACCAGGTCATGCTGCTCAAATCCGGCACTTTCCAGGTACGTCCAACAGAACTTGTTGGGTGAGGAGTTTCCTCTCTTTGTTTCGAGGATTGTCTGATTTTGAACCGTTTTTCTGCACATAGGTTCTTATGGTGAGGTTCTGCTCATTGTTCGAACCCAAAGAGAGGACGGTGACCTTCCTTAACGGACAGACCTACTCCCTGCCATCGCTGAGGGCGCTCGGTATGGGCTCCCTGCTGGATGCCATGTTTGATTTCAGTGAGAAGCTGGGATCTTTGAGCCTGGAGCAGGACGAGATGGCCCTCTTTATGGCTGTTGTGCTGGTGTCTGCAGGTAAGACACTTACTAAGCACTTTTGTGCAGTAACCCTCATTCCAGATGCCTAAACTTTACTTTCTTTCCCTGCTTTCCAGACAGCTCCGGCGTGGTGGAGGTGGGAGCAGTGGAGCAGCTGCAGGAGAACCTAATCAAAGCTCTGCGCTCGCTCATCACCAGTCGGCGGCCGGATGACAGCACGCTCTTCCCGAAGCTGCTGCTCCGCCTGCCGGACCTGCGCACCCTGAACAACCAGCACTCAGACAAGCTATTAGCCTTCCGCATTGACCCCTGAGCATCGGGGGCTCATGGGTTCACGGGGTATTTATTTTTTGGGTGGGGGCATGAGCTGTCTGACTCTTGTCTCTGCATGATGGACAGCTGTTTTTGGAATCTGTGCCAAGGCGGATGCTGTGAGGCTGAGAACTGGAAAAATACCAGTGAAGAACAGAGGCCCAGCAGGAGCCAATGAGCTCTCCTCATGTCGCTTCCAGCTGCACCGCTAAGAAGTTTTGAGTTTTTAGAGCCAGTTTACCCCCCCCCACACACACACACACACTCACACAGAGATTTTTGTTCTGAAGACCAAAAAGCAGAGAGAACTTCTCGTTCCTCTCTGTTCTGCTTCCCCGCCTCGTCAAGCTGACAAGAAGAAAGCACAAACTCTGGCTCGGATCAGAAAAACGCTCACTGTACATTCTCTATACAGAGTGAAGACACTTCCATTTATCCACAAAACCTCTTAAGTCTGTATGATATATAACAATAGCATTTTCTAACATACAGTTAAAGCTGTTTAAAAAAAGAAATAAGCTATTTTCACAACATGTGGAAAATCTTTATTAAAATCACCCATTTGTGATTGAGGTATGTTTGATATTTTTAAGGAAAAAAAGCAGAATTGTGTTCTGGGTGAATGAGATCTAATGTTAAGATGTTCTCTTGTATATTTTGTACATAACTATTAAAGCTGGTTGCTAGTTTGCAGATTCTTGTATCATCGAATGCCTAAAAACAGAAAAAAAAGCATTTCATTTCCGTGCTGAGTATTTTGTTTTGAGGAAATATAGAGTATAAATAAATGTATCATTAAAGAACATCATCAGCTCATGTACATTTTGTAAATGTTTGCGGTCACAACATAGAGTGCCACTATTAAATACTATTACATAGCATCCCTGCTTGTGCTCGTCTTCCTTCCTTTTCATCTTTACCGGGATGCTGAGGCATTCCATAGATCGGTTACCTAGCAACTGAAGCAATCAGCCAATCATGCTGCAGGCCTGAGAGCTATTAGGGTCTTCTCTCCCCCCGCCGCCGCCTGCCTCCAAATGAGAAAAATCACCTGATTTTTGAGCAGGGTAACAAGTCATCGTCGGATTCCTGTGAAAACAAGGTGTTCTTGGCTGAGAAAGCCGCTGTGGCATTTGATGGAGCAGAAATGAGAAAACCCAGGGAAGTGAGCCAGATGCTGTTTAAAGATCCTGTCAGGACAGTTTCCCTGCAGGTTAGATTGTTTAAATGAAATGAACATGCAGACAAATAACAAATGGAGTTCCCAGCAGTGGGGAAATGAAGGTTTTCTGTAAACAGCAGCTCATGACTTCACATCATGAGTCACTGGGAGGAAATGATGGGACACTGTGATACTTGCAGCCTCCTCCGGGAAATTAGAGCCAACTTTGGAGATTTATCCCGATTTAATGGCTCCTCATTTAAATTCTGATCTGGAGTTGTACCCCTCACACATCAGCTGGTTTAAATGCTGCGTCTGAGGATGTGCATTATTCAACACCAAGATAGGAAAAGGAAAGCAGCTCACTTTCAGTTTACATTCTCATCACAGCCTGAGAGAAAGTACAGGCTGTTCTCAGCAGTGATATTCTGGTCCCAGGTGGCGCTCTGCCATGGACCACATTCAGGCCCCCCCCTGCCACCTCCCGGTCAGGACAGCAACAGCAGGAAGGGCTTTATATTATTTTATCTCAGATGCACTGGTATCACATCTGTCATAGGAGACAGATTCAGGTCACAGAGTGGGAGTGTTCCTGTGCACAGCTCTGCCTTGGCCAGAGTAATTATTATAGATAATACATTTAAAGAAGACTGTTGGTCAAAACAAACAAACAATCAGACCGTTTTAAAGCTTGGTATACAACAACGCAACTATTAATGTATTATTACTAATAAACGAGAACTATTAGATAAGAATGTCTGTTTGGATTTTGAAATGGATTTTTTTATCATATATGCATTTGATTAAAACTTGTTTTTAAAATTGTATTTAATTAACTTCCCTCTAATTTTAGCCTCAACTTATACATAAATATTTATACATATAAATAGACTTAGTCCATTAGTCCATAGACTAAGTGTTCATTAAACTTATGTGTCATAAAACAGCCTCTTGTGCAATCATAAGCTGTAAGAAAAAACTTTTAAAGATGTCTTAATTTGTTTTATCTGTTGTTAGAATTTCCTTCCTACTATTTTCAGACTGCTCACATTTGTAGTTTCACAGTCTTCTGCTGCCATCTAGTGGACGTTGGGGGATAAAGCGTTAATATTCAATATTTCATGTTTCTTCTGCCCCCTAGTGGACAAAACATGCTTTTCCAGCTTCAAAATAATGTTTGTTTTCTATATTTATTTATTTATTTATTTATTTATTTATTTATTTATTTATTTATTTATTTATTTAATTATTTATATTATCTTTGAAAACTTTGTAGGAAATTGAAACAATGCTTTAATAGTTGATTACTGCTTATTTTGTTTTTAAAAGCTAAGAAGGTACAACATAATTTTTTAACGTCAGTTACAAAAACAACAATACCAGCATCCTTAAAGCAACAAACATTCTTAAGAGGATTTCTGTGGAAACGTATGAGCAACACATACCTTACTTATTACAGATAAATTCTAAGATTGACAAGCTAACGGCTAGTGACAGCAGACCCAAGTCCAAAGGGGATTGTTGCTGTCTTTAAATAACGTTTTTCTGAAACATGTCACAGTAGTTCAGCAAACACACACGACTTTATAAAATGTAAATGTAGAAATAGCATCACAGTTATTTAAATGCAGTATATTCAGCATATTTGCAATTAAAGTGGAGCTGTTCCTCCTCTAGTTGTCATTGTATAAGTGAGCTACTTCACAAGTAGACTATGTAAGTTTTGGTGTGCTTTAACACCCCCTAGTGTCCGATTTAACTTTGTCATCAAAACTGTTATCCTCTCCCCCTCGCTGTGCGCCTGTGATTTATTCAACAGTTGAAATGTGTCCTACACCGGTTTCTACAGGAGCGGTTCATCAAATCAGCTGGGTTCACGCAGGGAAAGATCAAAAACATGCAGCAGCAGGAATCATGCACTGGAAGCACACTCCGGCGCTAGCATGCTGGCTAGCTACTTTTCAATCAACTAACTGAGTTCCTGGTAAATAATATGACCAACACTGGAGAAAGATCCTGAGAAGAGGAAAAATGTGACAACGGAGAAAGGCTGTAGCGTGTTGGTAAACTCAAACACGGAAGTCAGAGCACTGAGTCACAACAGACAGGTATGTTACTCTAGAAGCTACGAGTGACTCGCCGACAGGACCGACCAGCAGTGCGAGTCTCTGAGAAATTGATGGAGTGTGAGGATACAGGAGCTCAGGTAGAAACGAGAAAGTGTCAAAGACTGAGCATTTGACAGGTGAGAGAAGAACACTTCTGTGGGTTAAAGGGTTATGATTGGTGACTGAGCGGGAAATAACTGCTACTGCCTGACAAACAAATTTAGAAAGACACCCTGTAAAGACTCATTTTAGCCCCAACTGGCTCCAGAAAATGGTTTAAAAATATGTAAAAGTTACTTAGTGCACCTTTAAAATGTTTGCAGTTTAAGTAGTTTTAACTGACTTTTGGTCAAAAGAAAAATCTGTTTCACAAATGTTTTTGAACCTCAGTTTTCAGGAAAACGAGCTCCACTGCTAATTTCTGCTGCTAGCAATCATAAAGTTTAGCAAAATTACGCTTGTAATTTTAAAAATGACAGATGTGTAAAGATTTATAAAACACAACACGAAGCACTGTGGAGTTTCTCCGATTTAATTTTTGAGACAAAATTCCCTTGTGGAATTGACCTCGCTCAGCCTAGCCATTAGCACATCAATCCAATCTGAGCTCAGTGTATTTCTCCAAACTGAGGTTATTCATTACTTTTACACAACAACTCTCCCTAAAAGATCCAGAATATCCCTTTAGAGCATCCCCACACACACAACTTTTCCCTTTTGTGTGTTGTTAACGTGCAGAAACACAACAAAGACGAGTAGAAGCAGCTTAAAAGTGAATACATGCTGGTAAATCTCCATAATGAACTTAACTTTATGCTCATTAGTGTGTTACAAAAGCAGTTCCTTATATAAAAAAGTGATGTCATGTTTACCTTAACGGCTTGCAGAAGAAGAAGAAAGGATTAGGTTTAACAATAGAGATGACCGTGCTAATAGTATTGGAATCTGTCTGGAAATAGACTTTTATACTTAGACAAAGAAGTGATTATTATTATTTTATTATAATAATAATGCACAGCATGAAAACTAATATGAAATATTCTGTGATTTCTTCTCCTTTTCCACAAACAGGGGTTGTAGTTGTGAGGTAACTACTGTAAGTCAGCTGGCTTTATCTGGAGGGCAGGAGAATAATCATGTGTCTTCAAATAGTTAAGAAGCTCAGAGGAGCAGAGAATAGAGGCACGAACGACGCCCCCGTTTGGGTGAGTGCAGTGGTACAGTCGGGTGTGATCGCAGCGTTGTGGGCCTAGAGAGCTCTGGAGCGGCCTCGGGGTGGGGGGTGGTGTATTTGGGTTAGAGGGAGATTAACCAAATGGAGGCCTATAATAAAGCTGTCTGTGTAATCCCCACACAGATTCAGAGCAACCACTTCTCCACAAGCAGCATCTCTCAGCGTTTCTGAGCCAAGACACTGGTCCTCAGCATCAGGACCAGAAACGGGGAAAACCATGAAGAAATCAAAGGTACGCTCTTTTATTTTAACTAAAAATGGTTTCTATCATCGAAATAAATAAATAAATCTCAGCTCTTTATGATTTGTGGAACCTTCTGCTGCTGCTGATTTAACCATCAGCAGAACGTAATCACCTGTACAGGTGACTGAAGTGTCTCTGATTGTGTCCCAGCAGGTGGGCAACAACAACGAGCCTCCCAGCTATCAGGAGGCAACAGCAGGTGAGAAAATCTCACCTTTCATACGAACCAACGCTGGCCTCTGCTTGCTTAAACAGGTCTAAGGTAACTTACATGTGTGTCCCTTCTTCAGGCTATCCAGAGATGGATGTCCAGTTTGCCTGGGATGACAAGATCATCAGGAGGACTTTCATCAGGAAGGTGAATAAGAATGAATTGAATAAAAGTCAAACCCGCTGATTCTGACAAGCTGAATGTCCACTTGCAGGTTTACGCCATCCTCATGCTGCAGCTCTCCGTGACCGTCGGCATCGTTTGTCTCTTCACGTTTTGGTAAACTCTATTCTGGCTGATCTCTGCTGCGTAGCGAAGGTTTTGTTCTCTTTCATTATCTGATGAATTCCTGCTCATTTCAGTGCTCCAGTGAGGTTTTACATCCAGACTCATCCCAGTTTGTACATGGCATCCTAGTAAGTGAAAGCATCAATAACTCCTGCTGCTTTTATCCTTTTCTCTTTATAAACTAAACTGTCTTTTATCCCTTTAGCATCATGTTTTTTGCCACCTACATCGCTCTCTCCTGCTGCGGAGACCTCAGGTCAATTCTCTTTATAAGAAAAATATTTACGTCACTTATTTAAAAAGCATGACGAGTGATGTCTTCATTCCTAAACAGGAGGCAGTTTCCCTGGAACGTTATCCTGTTAGTTCTTTTTGTGAGTATTCTGCTTTATTTAACATTAATACTCAGGAGTTTCTGCACAAATCTAATTGTTTCTCTCTCTGTCAGACTCTGAGCATGGCCTTCATGATGGGATTTTTGTCAAGGTAAAAGATGCTTGGTTCTGTTTACGTGAGACAATAAAAACACCAAAATAAATCTAACGTGAATGTTTCTGCAGCTTCTACAACACCAAGTCTGTAATCCTGTGTCTGGGAATAACAGCTCTGGTGTGTCTCTCCGTCACCATCTTCAGCTTCCAGAGCAAGGTGAGAGGATCAGCTCTAGAGTTGGTTTTTGCAGGAATTCCCTGGAATAACTCGACTTTTCCGTCTCCAGGTTGATGTCACGTCCTGCCAGGGCGTCCTGTTTTCTCTGAGCATAGTCATGCTGCTCTGCGCCCTCACCCTCTCCATCGTCGTCCCTTTCGGATATGTAAGTTTTCCCCACCCATCCCGGCTTCGGGGCCTTCTAGAAGGAGACTAAAATAGCTGAGGTTACTGATTAGTTAAACAACAGTTGCAGCTTTAACCCTGAGGAGTTAAATCTGTAGCAGATAATCTCAAACTGCTCTGCTTCTTTAGGGTTTTGTAATGAAGTTGACTTTCCTCCACAGGTTCCCTGGTTACATGCCATCTATGCTGTGATTGGAGCCATCGTCTTTACTATGGTAACACCTAGAAACCTCTGAACACCTCCACGTCCACACGTCTCTTTTCTGGTAGCTTATTTGTGTCTTTTCTTGCAACAGTTCCTTGCTTTCGACACCCAGCTGCTCCTAGGGAACAAGCGCTACACCATAAGTCCAGAGGAATATATTTTTGCCACGCTCAGCCTCTACCTGGACATCATCTACCTGTTCAGCTTCATGCTTCAGCTTATGGGAGGAGGTCGGGATTGAAACGTGTCTTCTGGTCAGGGTTGAGGCCCTCCAGCACAAGTACACAGGAAGACTGAGTGAATTTTGGCCCTTTAGCCCTCAAGCCTGCAGAAAACCTTTATTTGCATTTGTTGGATGCTTTCAGAGCATCGTCTTCTTCAGCTCCATCATTCTGATCATCCTTCAGGAAATCTGCACTTTCAACTGGACTGATTTTATTCTTGAACCCATTATTTTTTTTTTGCAAAAGATGCATAAATCTAGTTTGATTCTTCTTGAGTCTCGTTACAGGTGACATGTTCAGTGTTTTGTAATCATGTGGGACCATTGCATCAGCAAGCCCTCAAACCCAAAGAGAAGGAACATCAATAGTAAAGGGAAAATGTGTAGGACAGCACAGAAATATAGACGATAATAGATGTTTTATAACTCCTGTAGGGAACGGACTGTGGCCTTTTAGGTGAGTTCTCTGTGCATCTGGATGTTCTAAAAACATATTTTTAACAGACTAAACGGTTTGATGTAATTCAGATTATACAGTAATTTATGAAATAAACTATCTTTTATGAAACAAGGATGTTGTAAATGAACTGCAGGTTGAGATTGCACAATCCCTCAGAGCAGATTTATAAAGTCAGGGTGAAACTTTTTTTATTTGAGTTCACTTTTATTTATTTACCTGGTATTTAAACAAACATTCTTGTCCAAATAAAAAAAATCTAAATAGAAAAATAACTAAAGCCTTGCTAAATAAAAACATTCATGCTTTTAAATCAAACATGCACTGGTATCATACAAAAAAAATGAATTATTGGTAAATAAATCCTTGTTTCTCGCAAATGAGATAAGAAATAAAAGATTTAGAGAAGTGATCATTTGATCTGGTTGCAATGAAAAGCTCAGCCAAACATTAAAACAAGGTTTTTATTAAAAAAGAAAACCTGACATATTCAAATTCAAAGAGAAAACCAACCAAGAAGTCAAATCTCATTTCATTCAATAAAAAAAACAACTCTGGCACAGGAAGACAAAAGTAGCCGAGTGGCAAAAAAATAACCAAATATCAAAACCGTTTCCTCTAACAAAACTGTACAAAATGAGTTCTTGTATAAATAAGAAGAGTGTTCACAAGCAGGGTGTCTGATGGCGTCTGGTGAATTTTCACAATGTTTTTGTTTGAAAGTGTGGAGATTTCAGTTAAACTAAAGTTTAGGGTCCAGTCTGTATCATCACGGCAGGAATTCCATTTAATAAGCACAAAGAAACATTTTTATTAGAATAAAAAGTGAACTGGTCTGTTGTCACTTTTTCTGAATAAGCCATTTATTTTGTTACTACAGAAGCTCAAAAGGGACAAAAACAGCTTTTGTGTTTTTTCCTGGTCCCTTTACACTAATCTGCAAAACGGGCCTTTCCCCACATCGTACACACTGGACTATAAACTAGATAAATAACAGTGTGTTATCTCAAATATACAACTTATTTACCGAATTAAACAAACATTGTGAAAATTCAGATTGGACAACATGAAACCACCTGTTTGGAACTGTATCTTAGCAGCAAAACAATTTGAAACTATGAAATAAGCCATCAAATTCACGCCAGGATGGACAAAAAGAGCTTTTAAAAAAAAATCAACTTGGAATAATAGTAAGTGCAAGTAATTATTTTAAAATTTAAAATCTGCTGTACTATATACAAAATACACTATCAGTCTGAGTACGGTTTTATCTTTACTGCAATTAGAAGGCCAGTCATTTACAAACATCATATTTTCTTGTAACATTACTTCTGCTTTACAAAATAAATAAACACTGTTTTGTAACTCGGGGTCATTTCATAGTTTCAAAATATTGTAAATCCTGTGTTTGTATTTAAAAAAAAAAGGTGGCTAGCACATGGAACCACATCTATTTGGACATTTCCTTCATGGTGCACTGAATCTGAAAGCTTGATAGTCGTAATCTGGACAGGTCATAAATCATAACAAAAATACACAAAAATAATCAAACAGAATGGTTAAAATGGAAGGAAAAGAAAGAGTATTTACAAAAGAAGCTCTCGTGTCTGTTAACTGTCGTGTTTGACAACCATTACGACAAAAGCTGGTGTTCCTCCTGGATGTATGTTCAGCCCATTAAAGTTCTCTCGCTTACGGTCATCGATGAAACCTATTTTTAACCGATGCATTAAAGGAAAGGAGGGTTATTAGTGGGTCAGTTGGGGTAAAATAATTCGTAAATTTCCCAAATATTTACCTGTAGCCATAAAGAAGAAAGCTGAGCATGAGATTACACTTGGCTTTCTTTTTCTGAATCCATCAGAACCTCAAAAAAAGTATTTTATCTGACAGAAGTTGATCTAAAAGCTAAAAGAGTATCTTTGGTTGCAGGATAAAAAACAACACAGAAACACAAAGCAAAGAGTCAAGCTAAATAAAACCAGAATCATCAAACCTTCAGGGGAACATAATGGTTGCAGAGCAGGAAGAGGAACTCCACAAATGACTCGATGGGACCCAAACACGCCTGCTGTCATTTTCATAATATATACAAATGAATCCTGTGAGAAATCAGGCAGTTTATTTAGAGAAGAAACATTAAGGCTTAGCTAAAAATTGTTGTTTTTTGCAAGAATTTTGGATCCCTCACAAATTCATTCAGACCGGCCGTCTCACTAAGGCTGTAAGAATCCTCTTTAATGGCACTTCCATGGTCTAGTGAGCAGTTCTGTTTTTAAAAAAGGAAAACAACTATTTTTATTAACATATCTACAGTTTCTTGTGTCTGTAAATTACAAATCAACAGTTCTGGATGATCAGATGAGCCTCGTTTCACTCGCAGGCGCCGTCAGAGGCGTGAATCTTTTGGATCAACGTGAATTCGGTTCGGTTCTCTTCTCAGGGTCAGATGTGATATCAGGACAGACAGACAGACAGACAGACAGACAGACAGACAGACGACTCAAGGCTTGGAACGGAAATTCACGTGAAAATCAAAAAAGGGAAAAAATGTCATGTGCACAAAAAAACAGCATCAATCCATTCAAAGAGATCAAAACTAACATCTATTCTCTGTAAAACGCTAAACTAAGATCTAGTCTAAGAATAATTCATCAAAAATAAAGAGAAATTAGCTCAAGAGATTTTCAAGTGAAAAGAAACATTTCTACAAACTAAAAAAACAAAACCAACCTCACTGGCAGATTCAAACTCAGGTGACAGCAGCATTGAAACAAGACTTATCGCTCCCTTTTCCTATCACGCTAATTATTCTGCGGGATTTCCTAAAGTCTTCCGGTTAATTCCCTCATCGCATTCGCTAAACTACACTTTTAATTTAGTGACCGCATCGCTCGCTACACACAATAAAATCCAACTGCTCCTTTCTAAAGCGCGTTGACTTCATCCCTCAGAACTAAGGATGGATTATAAATGACACCTGATGACCAAACAAACCGCTTAAAACCACTTCTCATAGACGGGGTGATGTGAGATCACATTTTCACAGACTTTTAAAAATCAAGCCATTTTGCTGTTTTTGAGCTCATTGTTACGTGGGGTAAAGATCTTTTTTACCATTTCAGCTCATCTTCACAGACTACAGTATAAAATAACGTCTTTTTTTAATATAAATGATTTAAAACTCCAAAAAAATAGAACTATAATTCAAATATAAATATAAATAATTGATTGTCTTTTGTTTTATTATGAAAAAAAGCTCTAGACTGAACAAAAAAATACATTGACTAAACTATAAAGAGTCAATGTTTTTTTGTTTTATGGTCTGCTGCAGTTTACAAGAAGAAGTAGCTTTAAACGGTTTACCTCCCACAGTTAGAACGACTCACACGTCAGACCAGCAAAAGTGTTCAAAAGGTTTGAAATCTGTACAAATCGTGGCTGCTGCAAGTAGAACGTCAAACAACAGACATCAGGAAATAAAAATAAACGTTTGCATATTTTACAAAAAGAAAAGAAAATGAAAAAGACACGTTGTGTTTCCTTGAATCACTCTGACACATCCAGAATGTTTTGTTAAAAATAAGATTCTGTTTCATCACGTGCACAAAAATAATGCTCTGTGTCTTTTCCTCCACTCCCAGTTCTCCTGGTTTTAAAATGTATTTACAACTTTTATCGTTTTTCTGTTTTTTTAGTTATCAAAATAGATCAAAACTTCTCTGGAGAAGATTCCCAACTTTGGTTGAACATTTCTTGAGGATGAGAGCAATAGTCCGAGTTAAGAGTTCTTAAAATAAAAGAACAGAAAAAAAAACATAATCCAGACACACACACACACACACACACACACACACGTACACACACACACACGTTCCTTTTGTTATCCGTGTTTGAGTCCAGCTGATTGGTTATGTTACAGATTCTCTTCCAGCTTAATCCTGTTTTGGTTGGATTCGTTTCGTGTCCTCGGTCCCAAACTAGTGGGAGCTGGAAAACACACAAAAAGTATAAACTACACATCTACACAATTATTGTATATTAAAAAAATAACCAAAGAACCCAGTAGTGATGTTAAATGGGTTTAAAGTAAACCAGGAAGTGCATTAGGAGCAGGTGTGTAATTATTCTCACTGAGGGAGACAAAACACCCTGGGCTGCAGCTTCTTCACATAATTAACAGCAAAATACTCTGTTAAAAATAAAGGGAACACTTAAACAACACAATGTGACTCTAAGTCAATCACACTTCTGTGAAATCAAACTGTCCACTTAGGAAGCAACACTGACTGACAGTTTTAGCTGCTGTTGTGCAAATGGAACAGACAACAGGTGGAAATTATAGGCAATTAGCAGGACATCCCCAATAAGGGAGTGGTTTTGCAGATGGTGACCACAGACCACTTCCTGATCCCTCAGGAGACATCCATCACCTCATCAGGAGCATGCCCAGGCGTTGTAGGGAGGTCTTACAGGCACGTGGAGGCCACACCCACTACTGAGCCTCATTCTGACTTGTTTAAAGGACATTACATCAAAGCTGGATCAGCCTGTAGTGTTTTTCCACTTTTGTTTTGAGTGGGACTCCAAATCCAGACCTCCATGGGTTGATAAATCTGATTTCCATTGATTTTGTGTGATTTTGTCATCGGCACATTCAACTATGTAAAAAACAAAGTATTTAATAACAATATTTCATTCATTCAGATCTAGGATGTCTTATTTTTGTGTTCCCTTTATTTTTTGAGCAAACTGGTTAATTCCAATTACCAGCTGATATGTACATACATCTCCAGTTTAGTCAGACTGGGGGTAGTTACTGGGTTAGTTGATCTTTAGCTCTATTCAGACAAAAGCCAGTTCTAAAAGAAAAATCAAACATTCAATATTTCACTAAAATTTAAAAGCTGAGTGCTTTTCATTTTCCTGTTTAAACAAATAAGACACAAGAAAGCCTTTCTTCTAACAACTGTGCCATACTACATTAATAAGACCTGTTACTGTAAATGGCTTCAGCTGAATGAACTCTGACCTCAGTAAAAGGATGAAATTCTGTGTTACTGTAATAAATAAATGACTGAACCACATGTCATGTCAGCAGTGCATGAGGTAATTACTTTATAAGGATTTATGTGAAACCTTCACTCACCCTAGCTTCACTTGGTGTGTTGGTACGAGTAGTTTGTGTGTTCGGCGGGCGTTTCCATGCCAACCTGCTGCTGCTGACCACCGTTTTCCTGAAATAAAAAAATAATAATTTGAAGCGGTTTCATAATTATTATTCATTATTTAAAGTCCAAATCTACAATCAGAAGCTTCCAGTTCACCTTCTGACTGAATCTCAGCTACCAGATCAGTTTTTCCCAGTTTAATCCTAAAATCTGCTGAAACCAGAGCATCACCATCATTTCAAGCTTTTACAGTCAAAGAATAATTAGCTAGTAGTTGGTTACACCCCTTTCCTTCATCTTTCACCTTTTCTCTTCAGGGGTCATCACATCATGTCTCCATGTCCTCCTGTCTTCTGGACAAACCCTAACCCTCTAACAACTGACTTCATGTCCTCTTTCATCACATCCATTTATCTCCTTGTTGATCTTCCTCTCACCTCTCAGCCTCCTGGTGGCTCCAACCCCAGCATCCTTCTACCTATGTAGTCACAGGTAGTGTCTCTCCTCTGGACATGTCCAAACCATCTCAGTCTGTCCTCTCTGACTTTATCTCCACTAACATGAGCTGTCCCTCTGATGTCCTCATTCCTTCATAGACACTGTCTCTAAACCAGACAACATGGCTGGTCTCACTACTGTCTTCTACACCTTTCCTTTCATTCTTGCTAAAATCTCTTGATCACACCTGACACTTTTCTCCACCCATTCCAACCTGCTTCACACACTTCTTCACCTCGTTTCTACAGCTTTGGACCGTAGACCATACAGTAAGTCCTTAAACTCCTCTACCTTCTTGACGTATACCCCCTGGAACATCACCGTTACACTTGTGCCTCTCTCATTTACACACTTGTATTGTGGTTAGATCCACACCTAACAGCACTATTTTTCTCATTGGTTTTGTCCCTTCAGGTTGGTGGACATAAATAAAACAGGAACGGCAGGGTAGTGCCGAAACGGAGTTTTATACCTCTACTGGGACACTGGAGGGAGGCACTGGGGTGTACTGGGGGATGTAGGTCCCCTGCATAGTAGCGTTGGCCGGAATATACTGGAGGAAGAAAAACACACTATGAATGTTCAGCTTTGGGATTTCAGAACAGAAGATTATGGGAACATTTGTTCTGCTTTGCATCATATTGTGTGTGTGTGTGTGTGTGTGTGTGAGAGAGAGAGAGAGAGAGAGAGAGTGAGAGAGAGAGGGAGGGAGGGAGAGAGAGATACTCACTGTGCCTGTGCTGCCCAAAGATAGGTGGCTTAATTGCTGTGCGAGAGGTCCCATCATGGACGTGGGCTGGATGGACATGGCGTGATCCATTGTTGGAGTTAGAACTGTACCCTGCAAACACACACACACATGCAAGCACGCACGCACGCACGCACGCGCACACACACACACACACACACACACACACACAATCAGTTAGAGCATGAGCCAAACACACAGCCTAAATCAGCTTGCTACAAATTTCCCTTTCAAAGATCAAAACAACCCCCTAAACATACCGAGGACGTCTAGAGCAGCAGCTAATCTCTGGGGTTATTCATCATTTCAGGGATTAACTAAAACGTTCCTTAACCTCATCAGTTTCATCGTTAATTCATCTCAAACATAAAGGTGAGAGCAAATTCATGGATGAAAAAGGCTCACAGTGAAAAACAGGAAGTGGCACAATTCATCAGAATTAACATCAATCACTGTCTCCAAAACAGATTATATATTTTACATTAAATAATAGCAAAAATATGAAGTCACTATCATCTCAAAAGAGGTCGAATACTAATAAAACACACAGACACATGCAAGGTGATGTTCTTTAGATGACCCAGGTCTGTAGGAGAAGAGAAGAGGTCCTTCCCTCATATTTTAATACATTTGCAGTGGTCTCCAGTAGGAACGAATGCCTTGTAAGTCGTACTCTGGGGAAAAAAGCTCTGGTGCGACTGTTTCAGCACGGAGAATTCAGCCAGAGGAGAAAATAGCTTCAGACGACAGGATTTGGAGTCTTATTTCCTGATATTTGGACATCTCTCCTCTGATTGGCTAACAGCAACACGACTCTACCACTGACTCCATTTGTTTTGCAATGATGATGCTTTATCTCCACAAATAACACAAGCCTGCAGGAGTTCTGCTGTGTGGTGGAGTTGCTAATGCTAACAGTTAGCTAGTTGCTACTAGTCGATCTATAATCTATTGTTTTTAAATTCCTCAAGTTACATTCAGCACTAGGAATGTAAGAAAAGATCAATAAACTGAAATATCACGACAGTTTCTGTCATGATACCGACTCCATATTTAAAAGTAGTGAATCCATTTTGTTACGGAGACGTTACAAGCAAACATTTACTGTTTCTTTTGTGTGGTGCAATTCAAACTCCAGCTGCTAGGTGGCAGCAGTTTTCACCACATTTATTCTGACAAACAAGATCTTGCGAGAACACTGGATGTGTCTTGAAAGTGTCTGACCTGAGTTTTCCAAATAAAATTAGTCTTAAAAATTTAAATTATCGTCTGGAGTTTAGTATCAAGATCGTATCGTCTCTCCGGTGTTGTGATATATAACGTATCACTAGATTCTTGCCAACACACACTCCTATTCTGAACACTCATCATCAGCACCGATCACGCAACACTTACCGGGATCAAATTTTTATAACTAGAAAACATAAATCTGATCTTTGATTTGTGTTTGTTTTTCCACATGCATGCTGCTGACCAGCCAAAATAATAAAAAGCAAACTCTCGTGTGAAGAATGACCAAATAAATGAAGCTCTGAGGTGTGTGGTGATGAAGAAGAGCAGAGGAGGAGGAGGATACTCACAGCTGGCTGCATGAGGTATGACTGATGGTGCATCCAGGACGGGCTGTGTACCTGCAGATCAACACACAGCATGAAGCTCATGCAGAACATCTTGGACAGATTTAAGATTTTCTGCAGCAAACTTGCAGAAAAAAAACCCTCAAGGATCAAAATACTTCCTGTAGAGGTTATATAAGGTGAAGGATTCAGCACAGAAAACACATCCTTCATGTTCATGCAGACTGGAAAAGAAAAGCATGCGTGACTGAAAACATTTTTAATGTAATCATTAATCAGTCCCACCTGGTAGGAAGAGACAGGAGAATGCATGTAGGGCGAGAGGGAAGGCTGAGTGATCATTCGGTTTGGAGCCAGGCTGTAATGTGAGGAGTAGAAGCTGCTGAACAGACGGAGAAGAAGACGTGAGGACACAGCCACACCATCACCACACATCAATTCACAGCATCGTTCCTGTGATCCTGTGCTGTCCAGCAGAGGGCAGCCTAACACCAGACTCTCACAGCTGTTTGTTTTACTGTAGGGCTGGGGCTGTTTTCTGTCAGTCTGTGCATACCACTCACTCACCCATTTTGTAAGGCTGTTGGGTCATATGCAAGCGTCATTCCTCCCTGGGAAAAAAAAAAAACAGGATTCAGAACAAGTGAGGTCATGCAAACACTGGTGGGGTGCAGAATGTCCTAAAAGAGCCAGCTAGCGCACACACAGAAAGACAGACAAAAGTTTACATTTGAGGAAAGGTTCTTGCTCTAATTTCTCTACAGGGAGGTTAACAGCATGGACGCGTTACCGTGTCTCCGTCTCGAGCCCAGGACCTTCCATTCTGGAGGTACTTCCCCTGGCTCTGCCTCTTCTTCTGTCCACCGTCTGCAAACTTGCATAATAAGGGCTCTGTGGGTGCTGAGGAAGCGACGGATCAGACAAGACAAGCAGTCAGCGGGGAACAAAAAGCACAACAACGCCGGGTTTCTAAACACATCCTTCCACATACCCAGCACTCCTGGTGGAGTCTTGATGAATTTGCCGTTGAAATGCTGAATTATGGCCTCGCACTTCTCCGTGGACTCCATTCTAAGACACAGCCAGAGATGAGTTCAACTCTATTTAATCCCTCTCATGAAGTGTGTTTGTGTTCGTGTCTAACCTGGCGAATCCGACACCCCGGCTGGTCCCGTTGGCGTCTCGGAGGATGCGGGTGGAGATGACCTGGCCGAAGGACTTGAGCATGTTCTCCAGCTCCTGCTCGTCCATGGACACAGGCAGGTTGGAGATGTAGAGGTTGGTGGGGTCCTGCTCCTGTTGCTACAACGGCAAGATCAGTTCTCACACAACTCCAAATTTAGAGGAAGAGCAGAAAGAAAATAGTTTGAACGTGTCTTTTTTTGTTTGTTTGAACACCATCTTTGCTGATGCATGCGCAAATGGAAAATTCTTCTCCAATCTTTTTCGCACAGCTAAAAAAATTCTGTCCAGACAGCAATGCGACCCGTCTTTCCATCAACACCAGCCGCTGCTTTTGGGAACATTCATGTTTCATCACGCTACCGCTCTGCAAAAAGATCCCACATGAAAAGTTAAACCCCACGCTACTTCTGGATGATTAATAAACTACAATTGCTGAATAATTTGCCGTTCCATAAGTAAAAACACTGCCACGGATGAAAAATTCACCCTTCGTGGCAACAATTCAGTCTAATCCACAGATCTGGGATGTGAGGAGTGAATTAGGAATGGTGATTATTCAGAGGCACATTTTGTGGCGTTAGCTTGAAAGCGAAACCTTGTGTGACTGCGCAGAAGCACACAGGAAGCCAGGCATGAAGTTTAAGAGTTCACAGAGCAACAGAAGCCTGGCAACCAGGAGAGAGGAGGCTGGACCAGAACAGAGAGAGAGAGGGGAAGGGAAAGCAGAGGAAGAGGATGAAGCAGAGAGGGGGGGGATTAGTAGCTCTGATACAGAATGGGACGTAGCCGACGTTTGGAAGAATGCCAGACGAGAGTAAAGCAGGAACTAAAAAGAAAACGCTCCTTCATGTCATCAGGATATAAATCATTTCACTCATTTTCCGTCATCTCTTTAGTGTAACACAATAACCCCGTGAACCACAGAGAATTATGATTTTTATTTCATGCAAACTCAAGTGGAAACGGCTCGAGTTGCAGCTAAAATCATTTGAACCGGAACAATAAAAACAGCAAACAGGAGCGGACACGCAAGCGTCCCACATGCTGGTAAATGTTGGCACGGCCGCTAAAGGCACAGCAGACACGGGGGTTCGGAAATAAACAAATTCCTGGGAACGTGCAGATCGGTTGCCTCTGTTCAAAGCAACAAACCACCTGGAGACGTGACGGCCTGTTTTCTAACTCAGCTTCAGAAACATCTTCAGTGGTTTTACACAGGAAAGCAGCTGGGATCAAACTAAACCAGGGTGCATGGAACAGAACTCGCTGGAGTGCCAATGAGCTGCCGTGTGCTGCTCCTGGGTCGTAAAGGTGTGTCTCTGACAGATTTGTCCGGTTGTGACGTCTGAGTTGGGGCTGGGAGGTGATGGGAGGTAAGGAGCGATCTATTTTTAACTTCAACATTGTTCTCCTGCCCCGACGCACACAGCTCCTTCAGGCCCGCGGCCGTACGTTCAGGGAGCGATCGTACTCTCAGGACGCAGAGGTGTGGCTGGTCTCCATGGTGATGGTGTATACACAGGTTCAACTACACTTTAGACTTGTTCCTGACCTGAAGTAACACCCAGAGCAGCAGCTGTGTATATTTAGGTTTATATAGTCGTTATCAACACGTCTGAGTGAGCACACGCTGTCGGAGCGAGTCGGGTTCTGGTGTCCGGTTGTAGAGAGCTGAGATGGACAGGATTGTGTGGCTGGAGCTGGAGACCTTGGGTCTGGTTGCAGTGAGCCGGTTGGTGTCAGCTGGTCCTTTTACAGTCCTCCTGAGCTGAGGGACACCCTGGTGTTACATTGCAGTGGGTATGTTTGGGTTTGGGACAGGGAGGTGGAGGAGGAGGCAGGGACACTGGGGTGGAGTGTATTAAGTGGTGGTGTCAGCCCCAGGCTTGGGCCCAGACGATGGACAATGCCAGTTCTTTGTGCCGGCCCCATTGATAGAGGGTGTAGTGGCACCCTCCCCAGGTTTCCCTCAATTGGGAGCATGAGAGCCAGTGGGATCAGCTTAATGGGCCGACAAGAGTTGCTTTGACTGCCGACACGTTGACAAAGAGCTGAGAAAAAGGGCTACAACTGGAGCAGGTTAGCAACATGCACGGGGCGTGGGGGAAGAGAAGGACACGAAGCTAAAGGAAGGCAAGCATAAAAGACAGAGCAACTCTATTACTGCTCATAACAAGTCTGACTTATGACATAGTAAACTCCTTCCTATAAACAAGAGACCTGCCAACGGGGTGAGAGCAGCACTTAACAGTTTGTCCTGTGCAGAATTAAACTGGGTGAGTGTGAAGAGATGACTCTGTGAGCTGAGCAGGAAGCTCAATAAGAGGAAAACAGATTGAACCATCAGGTGAAATGAGGATTAAATATAAAAATAAGAAGAGTTCGTACTTTGGCCATCTGAGCCTGGACCCCGCTGGATTTTAGAGCTGTAACAGCTTTCTGAGCAGCTGCTGGACTGTCAAAGTCCACAAAGCCATACCCTGCAAAAGAAGAACAATTAGAGTTAAAATGATAAAGTACACCAACATAAAACCAACACAGCTGTAATTCCAGTCCCTTAACGAGGTCATTTATATTTGTTTTAGACGAGTTATGAGTAGTCAGTATCTTCCCTGCAGCAGTCAGGATGATCTTAGTTTGGAGAATCAGTGAGAACTTTGAATAGAGGAGTCACGGCTAATCATCCAGAGACAATTCACACATCTAACATAAATGTCATTACTGTGCAGGTGAATACGCTTTTACACGGTTTTCCTTTTCCATCAGATGTTTGATTAATTCAGATTTCTCAACAAAAGCTGCAAGGCTGAATCAGTTATCGGGTCGCAGTAAAGATCTCTTCCAAAAGTAACAAATAGTGAAACTTTTATGTGGACCATGATGAAATGGATGGGGTGGTAGTCAGCAACAATCAATCTAGCTGTTAGCATTAGCAGAACATCATCCTGACTATTCAAACCGTTCCTACCAACACCACCAGGAATGTGGTCTCCTCTTAATGCACATTTTCATTCATATTATCTTATTATCTTCACATTTTTATGCATACCGCTGTTTGCACCAGGGATATGAAGAAACACCACTGCAACTCTGTGTATGTCTTGTATGTATGGCAAAAAAGCGATGAATTGAATTGAAAAAATTTGAAAGAGGCGGAAACAAAATAACAAAATATTAGACTCTTAGCTCACAAAATTGGGGGAAAATATTCTAAATATCTGCTGGAATCATGCTGACTTTGTTTATATGTATGTTGGTCAAAATTAAAATATTTTTGTGCAAATTTTATTGCTGCAATTTAACATTAATGGCACACTTGGTAGTTTTGGCTTGCTTTTAGCAACCCCTAGTGTCTGTTTAGTAGAACCAAAAGTGAAACTTATCTTCTCGCTGTGTGTTCATCTTTTTAACACCTTAATCTAACAGCTGAAATGTCTCCTCAGCCTTCATGAGTGTCTACAGGAGCGGTTCATCACTAAATCAAACAAATAAGCTGTGTTCATGATCTAAAACATGCAGGAATCATGCTGGAAGCAGACTGCAACACCAGGCATGTCAGCTCCATTTTACTAAGTTCAACAGATACCAGACCGACACTCTGAAGTTGCAAGTGCGGTATTCTGGCCACAGAGGGCGGTGGGGGTCTGTGTGACATTTCATTAACCCTGTAAAGGGTCATTTAACGCATACTGGCTCAAGAACATGATTTAAAAATATGAAAAAGTTGCATAGTATCCCTATAAAGTGTCTTAATTATTTCTTGATTTGTCTGTTAGGGCCCTGCAGAGACTTTCAAACTTTCAAAGTATTGTTAAAATACACCAATATGAAGAATGAATGCAACTGTCTATGTGGTTGTGTCCCTCCATGCACATGGTAGTGACATGTTGGCAGTTTCCTTATCAATGAGTATGTGTAGGATGTGGTGACCAAACTTAATCCACCTTAAGGACATGGTTGGGGTGTAAATAAAAACTGCAGGTCAGATATCAAACAAATAATCCAACACATGATTTCTGACCCAGGGAAGGGTTCCAGTTGACTTTGTGACTATTTGGAGTGAATATTAGTCTAGACTGTATTGTACATGTTCAAAATTCCAGCAGTTTAGAGTTTAAAAGCATTTGCACATGTTGTACAAGATAGCGACGTCAGTAAGTGTCCAACATTACGGGAACAATAAACGACAAACTTAATTTAATGAACAAATCAATGGATGAACATGCTTCACCTTTACATTTGTTGGTGGTTTTGTCCAAGATGGCCTTGGTGGACACGATTTTGCCGTACCTTTAAAACACACAAACAAAAACAGGATGAATGACACCTGAGAAGACGGCAGGACAAAGACAGGAATCCGCTCCTACCACATGCATACCAACATCTCCACATTTCCTCAGGGTGTCAGACAGCAGGTGTTAACGTGAACACACACGCTGTTCTTGCTGTGTGCCACAGTGACTCATTTATGTGATGATAAAAAGCTACAGAGAAACTCCTTGTCTGTCTGCCTCCGCCCTTTCCGCTCCCTGTCCACCCCGGGAGACCGTACAGTAACTCAGTTCCTCGATGTTGCCTCTGACAGACAGGAGACAGCACCCCGGGGCCAAAAACTATTTGTTCTAAGCCCGTCTTCACCCCCCAACACACACAAGATAATAAACAAACACCTCTCCTCTGAACGCAGCTCTGCCTTTGAGTGTTTTTGGCTTTAATGATGATTCAAAGTCATTTAATCTGCTCTCAATCCATCTTTAAAGCAACAAAACATGCCGTCCCAGCCTCTTGTTTCGCTCTCTGGTGGAATCAATTACTGCATTAATGCTGCCTCATGAATATTCATGGAATGAAAATGAGCTTAAAAGCAGTAAAGTGATTGTATTTATGTGGTAGGACGGAGCATCAGTGCTGCAGCGGGAGAGACCTGCTCTAGTCTGCTGGATTCAGCCGGGGAGGGAGGCCGGTCTTCCTGTGTTTGGGCGACATGGCGTCTGGGTGGAATGTACACTGAAACCTGATGCTTCACCCCTCCAGTTTGCTTTCCTCCCCCTCCGCCTCCCCCCTTCGCCTTCCTCTCTGTTTTTTCCACAGGGCGCTGCTGGGTCCTACACTCCCGCTCTCATAATAGGGGCGGGGGGGACAATAAACAGGACATTTGAGTTGAGATCCGACCTTAAATTTAAATAACGAGGTTATACTTTTAGTTTGCTGCAGATTCAGGATCAGCAGGATTCTTTTTACATCAAATCTTACACAAGTCTAGAAATGTTTGAGTCAATCACATTTTTAATTTAATAACAAAAAAATCCACAGATTTGTAATTAAAGGCTAAATAAAAGAATACAAGCTAGATAACAGAGACATCAACAAAACAGACGCTAACACAAGCGGTTAGATATTTGTAAAATGGCAAATGTTCAAGCAGAATCGAGTTTTAGCTTTTCTTTGCATCCACACCTTCTCACACTTACTGTTGAGTAGGGGTAGGCCGATATTTTTATACATCTGCATCGTCCTTAGAAAAGCCCGGTGCTGTTGCACAATTTAATGTAAATGTATTTTCACATTCACTAATAACATCTGCATAATAAATACTCTAAATTAACTTTATTAAGGTGTCTGATTTTAACACTGAGAAGTGCTCAAAGTTGAGATTTAACAGTTAAATTCAGAGTTCAGAAACTAATTCAGCTTCAGAAATTTTGTGCATCAACTGATGTTATTAGTGACATTTTAGCATGAAAATAAGATGGAAAACGTCCAGATATCGGCCATGAAAATCAGCAGTACACATCATCGGTTGACCACGTCTCTTAAAACATATCGGCATTGGTATCTGCAATAGAAAATCAATATCGGTTGACCTCTACTGTTGAGAGCAATGATTATCACTGGGGATGCACGATAAGTGCATTATTATCAGTATTGACCGATATTAGTTTTTAACCTACTGGTATCGGTCCGATAAGTAAAACTGGGCCAATATCAAAGAAAAAAGGCTTTTGTGTATTGCTTGCTACACCAGGGGTACCCACACTTTTGTTATAGTGAGCTACTTCTATGAGCAGTTTAACGAGGAAAGCCGCTGTTGTAGTTTTTATATAAATATAAATAAGGCCTAGTTCACACAACAAGATAATTATGACAATTTTTTACCAGATTCTCCACATTTGACGAACTTAAGGATTCCCCTGATTTCTGCAACAGCTCTAAAGACAATATGATAATCTTGATGATCAGAAATCGGGCCCAATCAGAGGGTCTGATGGATTATTACACATGACCATTTTCAAACATTATAAAATATGGGGGTTTTAAAGCCCCATTCCTGAACTTTGCAGATATATGCTCGTTGTCGCCCTCTAGAGGCTTGCTGCGTAACGTCACTGCCGTAACATTAAATCTCTCTCTGGGGCTTAAGAGGCATGTTTACATTCCTAATGTCAGGCAAAACAACAAAAACAAACTTTTCCACCTCCACACATTGAATAAATAGTTTTATCAGGACTGTATAACAACTTTATGCCCGACCAAACACAAAAACCCTGGTGAAATCATTTATTACTTACCTAGCCATTAGCAGCACAGCTAGGTTAGAGTCTGTAGTTCATGCCTTTCTTTCTAAAGGCTGGTTTGTACTCTCTGTGAGCTCCGCAACTGAAGCCCTTTTTATAAAACAACGCCGCCAATTTGCCGCAACGCCGATGCGGCATCAGGGAGCGTTAGGTCGTTTATAAGAGCTCAGACCGTGGCGGTAATGTTGCGCAATCATGTCCGTTTTATAAAAGATTACGCGATGGCGGCAAAAAGGAGGTATGGGGGCGGTCTCTGCACTGTCGCGGACTTCCGTGTATTTTGGACATAACTTGATTTTTATTGCGATCGAAGCCGCGCTCCTTAAGTTTTTATTTTATCAACCAGCTACAGGTGTCTGTCCTCCACCATCCCTGTGAACTGTCAGATGATCTGAGCTGCAGATCTAACGGAGAGAAGCTCCCGGAGCACTGCATCGGTCCAGTTTATCATCTCAGCTGGTTCTGTTTACAAACGTGAAACTTAAGCGCGTTTACTTTCATTTTTAACATAATTCCCGGCCGGAGCGCAGCATTAATTCATCACATGGTCATGACACCACCCTCTTTTGCGCCAAGGCTTAATGTGCGTTTATAAGACCGGCGAAGCCGCAATATTACCGCAATATTACTACCAAGCGTGGTGGCACGAATGCCGCAAAATTCCCGCAACGTGATGCCGCCATAGCGCGTTCATAAGAAACACGTTGCGGTAATATTGCGCTGATTTGCCGGCACGGTGTGTCTTATAAAAAGGGCTTGAGAGATGCACACGGAGCGTCTGAAAGGTTTTCACATTCAAACTTCTGTTCAGGCAGCGGAGTGCTGCAAAGCAATTCCCCGCCAGGACAACAGAGGGCGTAGCGCTATTCTGTGATATCCTGCCACCATGACACTCATGTATCCGGTTCACGATAGTGTATTTACTCATGTGTTTACATTGTTTTAATGTATTTCAGAGACCTTTTAACATGGACTAATTTGTCCTTCATTCTCCTCCACCTCTTCATCCAGTCGCCACCTCTAAACCCACGTTTCCCGTCGTTTCCATCCACGTTTGCTCTGTATTTTATACTCCTTCAGTCACGGGTGAATAAACGTTCATATTTTCTGACTTTTCCGCGATGCGTTCTTCAATCTATTCTGGGTCTGCCGTTAACTATATTTTTACTTATTAACGGAGCAAAGGCTGTGCTGGTGACGAAGTTACAGGAAGCGTCATCTTGACCAATCACAAGCTTGCAGTCTCCGTCACTTTCGACGGATGTTTAAAATTTGGGACATGTCTCCGTCACCCTCCGCAAGCCAGTCGGAGAGCCCTTGCGCCGACGCAAAATGGCGGTGCATGCGTCCGTTTCACGCAGACGGACCGAGTATAAACCAGCCTTAAAAGAGCTCTCCAGTGAGGAAAAGACGGCCCAATAATAACTCTGGTCTTTGCTCTTGCTCTATCACGTTCTTCTTTTCTTTTCCTATATTCCTCTGATAAAGGATTTCTAGCTTTCTTTGGTGAATCTGCCGCTGCTACAGCGAGTCTACGTTATACCATTATGGCAAGCCAAAGGGATAAAAAAATTGCGCGATCTAAATTTGCATTATGTCCTCGAAACGCTCGTTCAAGACGTGTGTTTTGGAGCACATAATGCTCGCTTTTAGAACATGTGAGTTTTTGCCCCCTTTAGCATCAAAACTCGCGTTCAAGATGCACATTTTGGTGGACATAACGCACGTTTAGAACGCGCACTTTTTTTTATCCCTTTTGCTTGCCATATGCTGTCGTAAAGCAACACCCAGTCAGTACTTCCGGTAGCGACAGAAGCTCAAAAACTGTAGTGCAGTAAACAGACGTGGGACCCCCCCAACACTATCACAGGTACAAAAATGAACATAATAGATAATCGTATGATGCCAAAACTTTACAAAAAGGCATAATTTTAAAGTGTAAAAGTTGCGGAATGTTGCTTTAAAGCAAAATGATAAAGAAATTATGGGTGATGCATGTGAAACGTGCACAGAACGATATGTAATCTTAAAAATGAGAAATCTCAAATAGAGATTAGTTACACACTTTATGGGAAAATGTGGAATTTGTGGCTAATTAAACTTATTCAGAGGAAAAATCATCATGTAATAAAAAAGTTACTGAAAAAAGAGTTCTAACTGATGTCTTATGTCTTGTAAAAGGTATCTAGATTTAAAACTGCAGATTTGTTTTTGATGCAGGGATATTCTCCAACTTCAAAACATCCAAATTGACCAAATGTATTTATTTTACATTTGTTCTGTTTTCCTCATAAATTCTTTTTTCTCTTCTGACTCAGCGAACGCTGGAATAGACTACAGCAGGCAAACAGATGGATGATTTTCCTAAATTTTCAATGTTACATGAATAATTCCCACTCTGGATTTAAAACACGTGTTTCATGCCTTATTCTGATTTTCATAGCTACGTGCCTCTTGTTTAAAAAGTCAAACTGATCATTAATTTTATTAGTTATCGATCAAAGAAAATTCAAAGGACTGTTTTGTTCTTTCTCCAGCAAAAAACACCAGGACCGTGTAAAGGTCAACAGGCGGTGAAACCCACGCTCACTTTAGCCCCACTGCAGCACAACACCAGTCCACCACCACGCGGAGGCCAAAAGGACTTAAAAGACAACACTAAGCCATATATGGCCATTTGACATTCTTTCCCAGCAGGCCATGCAACCTTATTCCCACTCCTTTAAGCTCCCTTCTTGATGTTGGCCCTCCAAGTTCCATCTAAAGCCCCAGTCCCTCTCCTCGCTTCTCACAAAGACGTTTCTGTAAACCTACCGCTTTTACAATAAAGTCCCTGTGATTCACATTCCAACCACCGACTTTAAACGCTCCTTGATTGGTCTTTAGAAGAAACGCGTGCACGATCACAAGCTGTGAAAATTCTGCCTGAGCATTTAATATTTCTGAGACAAATCTGGAGCTCAAATTAGAAAAATGAAAGACAAAGGATGGAAATGAGCGCTCCTTCTCCACGGTGTTTGCTGTGATTTAACCCTGGAAATGAAAATGTACGACTAAAGTTGACCAATCACCTCCATGACGTAGAGTTTAGCCATGACCTGCAGCTGCCCAAACCAGTTTTGCTGCTTCACATTCAATGTTATCTTCATGAGTGTTTGTAAGGTTGAACACACACTAGGGTGTGTGTGTGTGTGTGTTAGCTGACTGATTCAGCCCCACATGAAGAGGAAGGTTTGATGAGAACAAAAGAAGGCAGGATGTTGTACCCTTCTGCTGCCCCTCCTGTGAGTCTTCTTCATGACCTTCTGCATTTGATCTGATTTCTTCCATCTCCCTCTGAGTCGTCACAGTTTTGTGTACAATTTGTGTTTTTATTTGATTGTGAACAATCAATCAAACTGACTGATTCCTTTAATCCCATTCCTGCCTAAACAACCCTTGAAACGAACTTAAAAGCGTCTGGAAATGGCCTCAGACAATTTAATCTCATGTGTCCAACAGATGAAGACAATATCTCTGGACAGCGCACATGTTTTTGTTCACAATAGGTTTCTGCAAAACTCTTTTTCTCATTTAGTATCAAAGTCAAGTCTAGTTCCAGTTTAATGTGGACGGGAATGAAACAATCAGCTTCAGGCAGCCTGAGATCTCACTGATCAGGAGATAAACAACAACAGGGAGTTGAGCAACTTTGATCTAAAAAAACACCAAACGCATTCAAACTCAAGTGTGAAACGTCTTGCATTTTTAGAATCATCTATAAATCTGATACAGCCATCTTTTAGTCACAGTTATCTGCAGGCCGACTTCTGATTCTACGTCAAAATGCATAAACACAATTTCCAAAGTATAAAGAAACTGATTGAAAAATGAGTCTGAAAGGTTTGTAATTGTTCTAAAGTTTGTCTCACAAAGCCTCAGGAAAGAGTTTACCATAAATGTGTGAGCTTGTCATTATGAGCGGCAGTGGTGCATCTAGATTTTTCTGAGTCTTGGGGCCATCAAGGGGCCACAATATTAATAGAGGTAGTGTTGTCACGGTACCAGAATTTCAGTATTCGGTACCGGTACCAGTGAAAATCCACGGTTCTCGGTACCAATTTCGGTACCAAACAAAAATTTAATTTAGACTAAATTTACCAATAAAAACATTAATTTTCCTGTAAAGTACTTTGAGATGACATCTTTTGTGAATCAGTGCTGTATATTAGAAAAATGAACCGAATTCCTATTGTATTACTATCATAACATGTTTTTAATGCACTTTTATTTAATCAAAATGTGTTTTTGTTCATATATTTTTGTAAACCTGCTATTTATCCAGACTAGAACCTCTATTAGAACATCTTTTTTGACAAACTGATTTTCAGGACATAAACACTGACTGAGCCATACATTGTTGTTCATCTTTTGGAAACACATTACAATCATTAAAAAAAGAAAAACTCTGGTCTGTGAGCAGTCAACGCCTTTATGTCATCCTGTTTGTTTGTTACCCTAATTAAACGTATAGGAGATTTAAATAGTTAATAAAGACGATGGTGTATTCACACCACACTCTATGTAGTACTGATTCTGACACANGGGGTTCTCAGTGACAGCGGGGCGGGGGTCTCCGTCGGGCCGGATGTCTCCGTGAATGAACTTTATTTATCACATCAGCTGGTCCACCGCTCGCCGTCACTCTGCGTTCTGCGGTGTTGCTTTAGAAGCGACTGCACGCGCCCAGTGAATGCGCGAATCATGCGCATCAAGGATCCGGTTTTTAGACGGGTCCTCGGTACTACCGGTACCTACAAATCTTGGAACCGTGACGTTTACATTTTTGTAGTACCGGGTTAGTACCGAAGACCCGGTTCTTTTGACAACACTAAATAGAGGGGTCAAATATTAGCCCAACATTCTTGCACAAGATTCCACACTGGAAATTCCTATTTGGCTCATTAACGCCACTAGTGTTTGGACTTGGAATTGCATCCACATATAACCTGATCATCATGCAAAGGACAGATGAGTGACAAGACAGGGGCACTTCAGGGAGCCAATCAGGTTTCAGCGGGGGCCAATGCCCCTGTGGCCCTGCCCCTAGAACCAGCAGTGCTATGCATCCTTCAATTGCGCATTCCCGGCCAGGGGTGCGAGTGCATAGGGTGTCCCGATTCTCAAGTGTGGAAGTTGACCACGCCCATTTTGCACCCTTAATCCACCCTTCGCCCAAGTCTGCATTGATGCAGACTTCGGGTAAGGGTATTACCCACAATCCATTGCTACATGGGAAGTGTGAGAAGAAGGCGGAGCAATGACTCAAGTGTCTTTTCTGAAAATATGTATTTTCAAGTGAAAGAAGTTAATTTTAAGACGATTAATGATATTTATTCATGCTCTGAATGTTTTAGACTAAAATATAAATGTGGACAGAAATTAATTTAAATGTAGTCAAATAATTGTTTGTTTGTTTGAAAGCTGTTAATAAAGATTTTGTAAAAAGCACAGCGACCAGCATCCCAGCACGCATCGTGGTCGATGACGTAATGCTCACTGTCCCAATTCAGCAATTATTTTCACACTTGTGTACTACGCACTCGAAGCCTTACTGCGCACTTCCTCTAAGCGCACTTCACAGAAGGGTGTAGGGCGCAGTGTGAGTATTTGTCTTTGTGGCGAACTGGTGACCTGTCCAGGGTGTACGCTGCCTTTTACCCTTTGCTGGGACCGCCTCCTGCCCCCCACCAGAAGAAAGCAGTTACAGGAAATGAACAGATAAATGGACTATTATGAGTAAAACCAAACCTAAAATAACATATCCTTTAATGCAAATTTTGAGGCTGTGAAGATGCTACACCACACTACCTCAACACTGCTGTCCAACTGCACCACCATGCAGACCTAGATAGGGCTTCCTATCTGGTTTACATCATGCAAAAAGAGCAACAAAGGGGTTGTTGACCACCAAGCTC
>SSNS01000019.1:2139951-2169352 GCA_006937985.1 Aphyosemion australe | reverse complement strand
AGGGAGTTGAGCAACTTTGATCTAAAAAAACACCAAACGCATTCAAACTCAAGTGTGAAACGTCTTGCATTTTTAGAATCATCTATAAATCTGATACAGCCATCTTTTAGTCACAGTTATCTGCAGGCCGACTTCTGATTCTACGTCAAAATGCATAAACACAATTTCCAAAGTATAAAGAAAGTGATTGAAAAATGAGTCTGAAAGGTTTGTAATTGTTCTAAAGTTTGTCTCACAAAGCCTCAGGAAAGAGTTTACCATAAATGTGTGAGCTTGTCATTATGAGCGGCAGTGGTGCATCTAGATTTTTCTGAGTCTTGGGGCCATCAAGGGGCCACAATATTAATAGAGGGGTCAAATATTAGCCCAACATTCTTGCACAAGATTCCACACTGGAAATTCCTATTTGGCTCATTAACGCCACTAGTGTTTGGACTTGGAATTGCATCCACATATAACCTGATCATCATGCAAAGGACAGATGAGTGACAAGACAGGGGCACTTCAGGGAGCCAATCAGGTTTCAGTGGGGGCCAATGCCCCTGTGGCCCTGCCCCTAGAACCAGCAGTGCTATGCATCCTTCAATTGCGCATTCCCGGCCAGGGGTGCGAGTGCATAGGGTGTCCCGATTCTCAAGTGTGGAAGTTGACCACGCCCATTTTGCACCCTTAATCCACCCTTCGCCCAAGTCTGCATTGATGCAGACTTCGGGTAAGGGTATTACCCACAATCCATTGCTACATGGGAAGTGTGAGAAGAAGGCGGAGCAATGACTCAAGTGTCTTTTCTGAAAATATGTATTTTCAAGTGAAAGAAGTTAATTTTAAGACGATTAATGATATTTATTCATGCTCTGAAAAGAAAAGATATAAATGTGGACAGAAATTAATTTAAATGTAGTCAAATAATTGTTTGTTTGTTTGAAAGCTGTTAATAAAGATTTTGTAAAAAGCACAGCGACCAGCATCCCAGCACGCGTCGTGGTCGATGACGTAATGCTCACTGTCCCAATTCAGCAATTATTTTCACATTTGTGTACTACGCACTCGAAGCCTTACTGCGCACTTCCTCTAAGCGCACTTCACAGAAGGGTGTAGGGCGCAGTGTGAGTATTTGTCTTTGTGGCGAACTGGTGACCTGTCCAGGGTGTACTCTGCCTTTTACCCTTTGCTGGGACCGCCTCCTGCCCCCCACCAGAAGAAAGCAGTTACAGGAAATGAACAGATAAATGGACTATTATGAGTAAAACCAAACCTAAAATAACATATCCTTTAATGCAAATTTTGAGGCTGTGAAGATGCTACACCACACTACCTCAACACTGCTGTCCAACTGCACCACCATGCAGACCTAGATAGGGCTTCCTATCTGGTTTACACATCATGCAAAAAGAGCAACAAAGGGGTTGTTGACCACCAAGCTCCCCACTAGAAAAAAAAACTTTCTACAACTTAAACAACAAACACACAAGCTGCTTCAAAGTACTTCTTTTTTAACCTATTTCATGTCCGCTCTAAGTCACTCACGGTTGGCAGAGCTTCACCAGGTCTTGGTCTGTGGTCCCTGGATGGAGGCCGCGGATGTACAGGTTCGTTTTACTCAGCTGTTCCCCGCCTCCACCGCTGCTGTTGCTACTACTGTTGGTGTTGGGACTGGGGGGCGCCATCTGGTGGCCGGAGGACACATAGGCCTGCTGTAGGAAGAAAAGAAACGTACAGAAAACAAAATAATTAAAGCCCATGAGCAGAAAACATGAAAAGAAACAATTCCTAAACATATATAAAAGTCACAGGATATGGTGGCTTTTCTTGAGAGCCTTTTTTTTACATGTGAGGAGATAAAGAAATCGTACATCAGATAATTATGTGGGAGCTGTGAAAATTGATATCACAGCCCTCATGTCAACACTCGGTAATACGGTGTTCTGAAGGGAATGTGGGGCCTCTTGGCTGAATACTCATCACAGGGAAAATGGGCCTCTTATGCTTATACAATGTTGGGTAATCTTTTTTTTTTTACTTGTGGTGGTTCAAAGTCCACAATTTAAAGTTCTCAAACAAACGTTTTTTAAATCCCATTTTAAGAAGATAAACAACAAACTGTAAGTTACTGGTAAAAAGCATTCCTCTTCTTAAAATTCCTAAAAAGTCACGTTCAACACTCTAATATGACTCAAGTTTCTCAAATGTCTAAGAGACAAGATCCACAGCGTAATACAAACAGCATTAGGCTCAATTCACAAGACAGACTGAGTAGCATTCAGCCTAAATTCAAGAGCAGGAATCCTTGTTTTCACAAACAGATACTGCACTGCTCTCCCACAAACCTCTACCCTTAGACTAAAAAAAAGTTAAAAATTCCTTCTTGCTCTGCTTCCACTCAAAGCTGTCTGCTCTCAGATTTAATGTTGTTCATACCAAATGTTCTGCACTTCTATTCGACTCCCTCTCCATGCACTCAGACTTCCTCTGTGAGCTTTTAAAACAAACGCTCTCAGATGTTTTTCTGCTTGCGCCCGTCTTGTTTGTTACAACCCCGTCTAAACGCCAGCCAATAGAATCACGGCGGGTGTGACTGTGACCTCCATGGCTGTCACCGCCTTCTTGTGGATGTGCTCGTTCTGCTGTACAAACTTTACTCCAGGTGATTTACAGGATTCAGCTCCACAACGTGCCCGACAGCACAAAGTGACACGTTAGATTGCTGGACGTTTACTGCTAAGTAAACACCATCAGTCAATAACCACCACTAGATATGAACTATGTGAGCTAAGCAACACACCACTACACACCTACTCACCAACTCAGCTCTGTGACTACCTTCCTTGCTAGTTTAAAGGAGACGCTACTCTCCTGTTGTTGCACTAATCATTCTGAGAGGGAAAGAAGGCATTTTAGACAGAGTTTTGAGAAATGGGCTCTAGAACAGAAGGGATTAGGGAGTATTAAGACAATAAGGTATACCAGAATGTGTGGAAAATAGTGAGCTTTGCATATAGCTCTTAAAAACTATGTTGTGAATTTATACAAATATTAAGTTTGTGTATGAAGTGTTGCTGTAAACTCTTCTTCTGCTGCCATTCTTTATGTAGTGACATCTACGGTACTCCAAGAGCGATGCCTTTCAATGTATATATTAATCTCACCACTATAAGCCCGTTTTCACTACTGGAACGTCCAGGTCATTTTACAGGACAGCATGCGTATTTCTCCACTTCACCAGGCCAGCCTGAAAAGACCACTTTCCAGGCCATTTCAGGGACCCACCGAGTCCCTACACTGGGGTATGTACTCAGAAATAGCCTGGGAGAATCACTGGGTGGGACTTATTGTTAACTTGGTTCCATCTGTCGATATCATTTCCCTCTGAGTTAGGCCTGGATTCTGGAATAAATTTGCTTTTTAACCTCGCGTTGGCGCAGGCAGCAGGCTGCGTCTTTGTTCACATACTTGCTGCTGCACGGCACGCGGCCAGAGTGTTCCACTAGGGGACACACTAGAGTACTCAGACCGGATAGACAGCCAGATTTGAGGGTACAACCAAAACAAACATGGCATCAATAGCAGAGATCAGTAACTGGTTCATTTTAAGATCAAGATAGAAAAAAAGACAGCAGCGTAGATCAACTCCGCCTGCTGGTTACTCACATATTGCAGCGTTCAGTCTCCTTCAGAGCGCCATAAAAAAAACGCTGTTTCTTCTGATTGTTGAACGTCACTTTTTACGTCACACAGCCATTCTCTTAACACATCCCCAGAATGAATTGAATATTAATAAATAATAATAAATGAATGTCCTTGAGAGCCTTTTGGCACTGATCAGTGACATCAATCACTACTGAAGCGATCGCGATATGCTGACGTCTTACATTCCTTAAAGAGACGACTTTATATGGAGACAACAGCTGAGAAGACTGAGCCATCCTCTCTTCCTCGTCACCTTACCCCCTTCCAGAAAATGTCCCTAACTCCTAGTCGAAACAGTTTTTGATTACGCAGCTCACCTCGTCCACTACTATCAATGTGCAACCCGTTTTTACTCTAACAGCATGATGGAAAATATTTAAACCTGTCCTTAGAGACAGAACTCTTATCAATGAAGCCAGCCAAGTTTCAAAAACAACCTTTAGCTGACATGTTGATTCTCCAACGTTATAAACCTTTGGTTTGAGCCGAGATCTGAGTCATTTGTTTACATCACTTTGTTCCACAATGTATAGAAATGGCTAAACTTAAGGCCGGTATGTTGCATCTCTGCTGTAAAAATATAAGGTTCAATATCTAAAAAACAATTAAAATGCCCTAAATTGCATAGAGTAATAAAGGAACCATAAGCTATTCTAGGAGGCCGTAGCTACCATACACCTCTGTATGTTTGGGAGGATTTAATGATTTAAAACAGGGGTCCCCAACCATCAAGGAGAGTAAATTAGTAACCAAGTGGGTTTTTATGTGTGAATTTTGTTAAGGAAGACGTACATTTTCTGAGCGTAAAAACAAAAATCAAATGAAAAATTTACACCTAATAATTAAAACAGTAGATTACCTCCATAGATGTCTGTTTTTCAGCTCAAACGTGAAACAAGGTTGCATTACAGACTTGAATAAGAACGCTACCGTGAGCTTTTACATTATGTCAACACTACCAGCATCTGCAGTGACCTACCCCGCATCTCTTCCTCCCTGCTGTTCTATCTCATCCGTCTACGAGGACAAAATGCCGACTACATAAGTCAACTAGTCCGTGACTCACTGCTAGGAACAAGAAGGGATGTTGCGCAACAACTCGTGCATCTTCTAATCTCATTTCACGATGGGACTGTGGCTGTCCTTGGAGATATCGCACAGAGGATTGCGTAACCAGACACATGCATTCATTTTACCAACCCAAACAAAAGTGGATTCATGATCAATATGCTTGTTATGAACTCAGAGAACAAACCTCTCCTTCCAGGACTCGGTCTTCCTGCTTTCCAAAGAGAGGTGATGCAATTAATAGCAAAGCTTTGAGCCGGCCAGGCTCTCTGGGCCTCGCTCATGTTGTGTCAGTTTGCTGTGAGAAAATTACTTTGATCACATTCATTTAGATTTCTTTAATTTAATGTTCCACATGAACGAACAAGGAAAAAACAAAACGGTCTCTGGCTAAGCTCGGCGGAGAGCAGCTGTGAGGCTGGAGAGTCATATAGAGAAACTTATTGGATAGAGGCAACAAGAGGACAATGGGTTAATTTAATGAGGGAGGGAAGGGTCACTGATCAGCTGAGTGCTGTTTAGGAAAAGCCCAGCAGGAAGACTGTCAAACAAGAACCACCTACACTATCAACCAATTCTGCTAATTAGACACCATTCATAAGGCATGAAGCCCCTCTAGGACCGCCCCTCTGACCTCCACTTTGTTAGCAGCAACTTCAAAAAACAGACTCAGTCCTCTGAGAGCGACCCTGTAACCTCAATGCGGGCTGCTTCATGGTAGATAGATGAAACAGAGGTAAAATCTTTTCAGTGTAAAAAGGAAAAACCCTCATGCTCCTTCCTGTCAGCTTTTTCCTTTCATGTGAAAAAAACAGAAAGAAGAATTAGGGGAAAAACTGAATGGATTTGTTTTATTATGATCATTGTGTGAAATTCATCACTGCATTTTAAAATTGTGTTAAAACGGTGGGACCAGCAGCGTTCTCGGCCATTCCAGCTGTCTAAATGCATTATTAATGACTTTATTTTAACATCATTATTTGTAGTTTTATCCTTATTGAAGTCATTTAGGTTGAATATTTTTAATCCATCACTGTTTTACTGTTAGAAACAAGAAAGCAGGTCAACACAGGCTGTTCCAGGAGTGGACATATATCTAACAGGCTGGTTATAGTCTGCAGGATAAAAACATGACGTACCCAGCAGAGAGGAGGGTGTTACGTCAATGAGCTCGTTTTAAGTTAAGCAAGGTTTAAAGAAGGTTGTGTCTCAGTTTCATTTAAAAAGTCCGTGAGTTATTACTTTAGCAGTTCTATTAAAGGTATTGCGGACGTTCTCTACTTCCGGGTAGATCATCTAAACCATTGGTCCGCATAACTGTCAATCATTCTAGTGAAGCTTTTACACAAGGCGTGCTCGCTCCTGGGTTGGTTTTCACTTCCTGTGCATGAGCAGAGCAATACCTTCATCCGTTCATTCCACCTCTCCGTTCTCACCGGGTTCTTTTGAAAATGGCTGAGAGTCGCAAGAGAAAAAGTGTCTTCAAAGTCTATGACTAGAGAAATAAGACCAGGTTTTTTTAGAAGACTCTTTTCAACGATGGCGTGCGCTGAAAGAGAAGGTTGGGCTCCCCACAGACGCCGCTGTCGCCGGTTTTCTGCTCGACAGGTAAGCTAAAATTTGGCATGCTATTTGGAGAAATGCATCTCAGATTGGTAAATGGTAAATGGCCTGTATTTGTATAGCGCCTTCTTAGGGTTCTACAACCCCCCAAGGCGCTTCACAACACAATCAGTCATCCACCCATTCACACGCTGGTGGGGATGAGCTACAATGTAGCCACAGCCGCCCTGGGGCACACCGTGCACTGGCGCCACCGGTCCCTCTGACCACCACCAGCAGCAGGCAAGGTGGGTTAAATGTCTTGCCCAAGGACACAACAGCAACATTCTCTGGCGGGAGCTGGGATCGAACCTGCAACCTTCTGAATACTGGACAACCTGCTCTACCTCCTGAGCTACTGCTGTTAGAAGTTTTCCGCGACTATACTCTAACTTTCCAGTGTTGCACATTTTTCTAAACGTGGAGAGGGCGGTTCTTTCCTGAAATTTAGAAACATCGTATGCATTACCTTTAAGTATGAGCACCTTTGGTTACATTAGCAAAAAGAATCAGACAACCTAGTCATAATGCATCAACATCAGGCTATAAAAAGGGTCAGGCATCGTTTGAATACGAACGATTCCGGTGATTCCAGTTCCTCGTTTCAATTCTCGATTCCGATTCATTCAAGAGGCAGGGCCAAAAAACTTTACATGTTTGAAATGAGCCAGCTATAACCACATAGTCTGAACTTCTTCATAAGTTTTAACTCTATGAACTTTAGAATGCCTCCATATATTTTACATGATTGCACAGTAAGGCAAACACTTCCAGCAGATTCTTCTTCCCGTCAGTGGACAGGGTATTGACACTAGGAATCGGAATTTTTAAAAATTTGAACAATTCTGAATAAAACTGAAAATGAGTCCCGATTCCAATCGATGCTTGATGCCCAACCCTAGCTATAAAGTTAGCTGACTTTACGTTAGATCTAACGTTGCAAGTAAAGTTCTTGATAGAATCACATTTCCCTCATAACATTGACGTTCCTGCTGCGACATCAGATGCAAATGAACTCAATGTAATCTCATTAAATGTTAATGGTGCCTGACACATTCTGCACACAGTGATCCACCAACCACAATCAGTTTGTTAAAGCACGTCACGAGAGGATGGATTTGATGCTAAAACGTGAGATATCACTGTTTTCCTAATTTCATTGGCTAATTGATGTGTCAATCAACAACAAGCTGCACCTCAACCGGTTCAAGCTACACAGTTCTGACCTGTCAGCCAATAGCTGAAAATATGAGGTTTCTATTGGTGAGTTGGACGTTATTTTGCATTTTCGAGTGGTTTGACAAAAGCATTTACTCTACCTACATTTATCATGTTGCAAAAAAAGCATTGATTTGACCTAAGAGAAGGTTATTTATCACTTATGGTACATAAAACACCAACAGGTTCATTGTTAACAAGATGGCAGCATAACTTACCGCGGTATATATCACAGGGTTAGAAAGGAATCGCCCTAATTTAACAGTAAATTAATTTAGAAAATGATAATAGGAGATCTTAAAAAGCTAATCATTAGAATCATGCACGAAAGCCTAGAAAGTCAGATTTAAAAGATTGAAATTATTGAAGTTTACCCCTTTACTCCAAAGTCACAACAAAAGGAAGGCGTCTTTGACAGGTGCAACAAAGCCTGAACACAACAGACCAGTCTTTAAGAAGAACGTGTTTGTTATGGAAACACTGCATCACTATTACTTTCACATTATTGTTGCAAAGGAAAAACCAGCTGCTTGTCTTACTAATGAGTCCACACACCTTTTTGTGTTGTTAAACCCTCTGGACAACTCTAGCGTGAGCCAGAGGGCAGGAGTTTATCTTGTCTCCATGTGATTCATGATGAATAGATTTTGGAGGCAGCTAATTTGTGAATGAAAGCTCAGGAAAGCAGAGACCTATAACCTCATTCATACAGTCTTTACCAGAGAGCCAAGTCCCAGTCGTCCTCCAGACACCAGGAACATATCAGAGCGACAACAACCCATAAATCAGCTGTAACAAGCCACACACATGTACAGTCACCACAGTATACTGGTTCCAGTCATATTAAAGCCTGTGCATGGAATTTTAGCGCTGTGTTCCCTGAAGGGTCAAAGATGTCGGGAAAGGAATCCATGACGCTCCTGTGACCCTTTATTGAACTTTAAAAATCACAAACCGATTTGGCTCGTCCATTCTTCCATTTGAAAGTAAAACAGAGACGAATCGTTACCTTAAACACACACAAGACCATCCCTGTACTATAAAGGCTAATCTGAAAGATGAGAATAATTCAAACGGAGGCAGTAAAGCTTGAAACAGCATTTGCTGCCATGCTGATTTGCGAGTCCCTCGGGCTATTTCTGTGGTTTAACTTTGTAGTCATGATGCTGCTTCATCACACTCTTCCTCGGGCAGTCTGAAAATATCTCTAGATTATTTTTAGGATGGAACCAAAGATAAAAATCAAGAACATCTCTATAAATATCACCACTTCCTGTGCATTTACATTAACTTCCATTTAGAATGCAAAATGTCAAAAACCGAAGCGGAAACCTTCACTTACATTACAGGCGTGCAAGAAATGACTCAGAAAAGTGTTTCTAACTGCATGTCTAATAGCTGGATTGTGTCACAAGTGCATCTTACTTTAATGTCTCTCCACTTCTATCTTTTTATTATCTCTTCTCCGGTTGACCCTAATTTGACCCACTGGATTCCATGGATTTCCTGGCTGTTGGGAGGTCTGTTTTTCCTGCTGCCGAGTCGACTGAAGCTCTTGTCCTTTCCTCAGGCAGAGAGACTCGCGACTGTCTGACCGGCTGACTGACTTACCGCACACGCAGATTTATGGCTCGTCCGAGTGAGGATGCAGCTTCCAGCGTGGATAAAGTTACGCTGTCGGGTTGCTGTTTTGCATTCACTTCTTCTTAAAACCAACAAAAAATTATTTATGAGAATTCCATTTCTGACTTGATCAGTTTTGAAGCTTTAACATCATTTCTTTATGAGGTATTTGACCGTGAGGCCATGTCATTTTACTTTTGCTAAACTGGCAACGATCCTAAGCACTAAAGTTGAGCCAATAATGACACACACTGCCCTACATCTAACCAAAATCTGTCTCTCGCTGTAATAACCTAGAAAACACAAGCCGGTCACACATGAAGCAGCATTTTAAGTGTTCAGGTGAGTTAGGACATTGTGTCTAGTAAAGTGGTGAGTTATCGGCAGACAGGAAATCCTCTGTGTCTGTTCCTGATCTTATCTCAAATGTGAAGATCTGCATTCCAATCAGGTGACAGGGACACCAAACTCACGCCCCAACTTGTTCCTGAATCCTGCCTCCAACCTTCCTCCTTTGTTTCTTTCTTTCTTTCCTTCCGTTTTTTTATAGTCACCTATTAACCTCTCCAATCGTGTGTCTGCTGCTCGTCACACCTTGACACACAAGCAGAGCACAAATCCACATGCGTGCACGTCCTCTTCAAGCCAGGTCGGGTTGAGCTGGAGAGCCTGGAATCAGATATCTGAAAACACAGGCCTGCAGCTCGGCTAGAGATCTGACAAACTGTGAGACACGCTGAGCGCCTGGCATCAGCCGCGCAGCGCTTGGCATCGGATTTCTAAGAGCTGCGCTTTCTCCAAGGACTCCGTCTCCATTTCTAGCTGCTCACCTTGCCCAGCCGATGATGCTACTGGCACTCGAAGAGGAGAGCCAATCCAGAACATCTGACTCAATAAACAAAGAGAGACAAGCATACACCTGGCAAAGTGCCAGAGGGACAAAGGTGGCTGCACAGAGGAGTTCAACGAGGACGCAGTCACTACAGTAGAACAGCTGGTTTTCTGCACAAAGGCAAAACGTAGCCCAGCAAAACATCACATTTGTTTAGCATTTGCTCCTGCAGAGGTGTTGCAAGCATGCATATTAATCAAAAAAAGGTTTTTCATTTACATACAATTATATCTGACGCATTACTGAGTCAGATTCTAGACATCATTCAGGTCCCAAATACACAAATCAGACTAGTGGGTCAAAACGGTTACATGTAGAAACTCCATTGACTATGAAAGAGACGTACTCAATGGGCTATTATTAATATGTAAAAGGAAGTTATTCTCTGAAGGAAATGCCTTAAATGGTTAATCTGACTCCGTTCTGTCTCTGCTGAAGAGGATGTGGGCAGCAGAAAGAAGCATTACTGCACTTGCTATACTTGTTTTTCACTGACCAAAGCTACAAGGGTCAAAACAGCCCAGGACTTTTCTGTATGCACCCACTGCCTTTAGAAATGTATGAGGAGGGAAGCCCAGGTATTCCTCTACTTGAGGACTCTCCAGAGGAGCAGCAGCTCTACTCAGAGCCTTCATAGTGACTAATGAGGCTTTCCAACATTATAAAACACTAGGGGTGTAATGGTACGTGTGTTTAAATTCTAATTTTTCTGTAGAGAATGTTTGGTACAGGACAGAGGTGTAGTTTTTTTAGGGGCCGCATCCTTCAAAGGACCCAGCCTACCCAGACAACGTAGGTTGTGTCCTTCATCAACCGGGAAGACCAGAAGTGAAAAACGTTCACGCTTATTCCCGCCCTTACCTTGGTGTTTATCCTACCACATAGCCACCAGTGGTTAGTCGCAATACGGGACCCGCCATACGAGTTACCTCAGTCCCGACAGAATGTTCTCAGAGTCACTGTAGCTAGCAACAGACCTGTCCTTCCAGCAGACGGTGTGGACAAATAAATATTTCTAACAAAAACATGAACAAGGCTGCAAGCTGGAACTCTTAATGTTGGAAATACAGGAAGTTAATTCAGTAAAGATAAGAAATATTTCTATTTTTCAATATTACAGCCTGTTGTTTCTGTTGCAGCTGAGAGCGCTAAAGCACTGATGCTGCAGGTTCCTAAAGAGAAAATACTTATTACTGTTATATTCTATTTGACTTTTATTTTATCTGAGAATTTACTGCAAGTAAAGTTATTAGAACAAAGGTAGGTGCTGAACCAGGGTTTAGGTGTATCGTTACATCCCTATGAAACACCAGGTGGTGTTATAACGGGGAGAAATGATTGGCTGAAGTTACATTTCCAAACTTTATTGAGGAGTTTAGATGGACCCATGAATGGAGAGCTTTGCCTTCTTCACACATGAGGAGCAGACAAAACCCCAATCAGCCGTCACTTCTGAACGAGACACCAGGATCCTGAAACTCGTCATGGATGGAGATCTTAACTGCAGGTTTTCATATCAACAGTTTTACTGCTGGTGGTCAATGACGCCAGACTCTGGTTCAAATGTAAATATGCAAGAGATCCTCTTTCTGCAAGTGACATTCAGCAGAAAAGTCTTTTCTAACAGTTCCTTCAGATAAATGAACAGGAAATGACTATGCTCAAAATTCTCTGGTTGCTGGTTTAGCTGCAGCCTCTCCTGTCCTCCATGTATGAAACACACACACACACACACACGCACGCACGCACACACATGGCAGTCTTTATCCAGAGCAGTGGCAACAACAACCACAAACATTACCGTCAGGACAACAAAACCCTCACACACACACACACACACACACAAATTTAAAGTTTGAAACAATACTTGTGGTGTTTCATGCATCCATAATTCACATTACTGCTGATTATTTCATGCGACAGAAAAAAAGACACTTTGTAATATTAAATGCTTTCCTTCGGAGACATCCGTTGTGTTCAGTTCCTGTTGGTGTGGTAGAAAACTGAGCTACACATACTGTAGATACTGAAGTAATCAATCACACCTAACACTTAGCCCTGATTTGCCCTGGTTTTTAGGTCACAGCTCCACTACAGTCGCTGCAGGGAGAAACGCTTTCTTTTCTCACCCAGATGGAGCTATTTGGTGTCATTTTATAGCTTTTTTTCTGTGTATTTTACAGCAAAACTTGGGTTTAATTAAAGGATCACAAGACTATTTAAAAGAGTAGCTAACATATTTACAGTGTGACCATCTAGTTGTGTGTGACAGAAACAATCGTTTATTCTAGTTACAGACAGGATCTGTGGTTATTAAACAGCACAACTCAAAGTTACCCATCAACTTCAAGAAAAAGCTACATGATTTCAGTTTATGTCATATAAAATTCATTTTATAGCAATAGCACCAACTGAGTAAATTAATAGGGTTTGTGTAAGGTTTTTTACTTTCATTTTCTGACACAAACAAGAGTTAAACCCTGAGTTTTAAGGTAGATTTTCTTTTTAAACTCTTAAATGATGACCATAAAACTGCTAAATTTAAGTTTTACCTTGAAAATTCCAAACAGTCCATTTAAACCTGATGAAAGTTGGAAAAGGAGGTTAAGCCTTCACATTTTGCATAAATGACTGACTTTGATTTTTTACAAATTAAGAGTATATATTTAACTGCATGCATTAAAATGGCTAGTTATTAAAGCGTACAAAGACAACAGCAGTCAGGTTAGATAATCCACTAGTTTACTCAATTAATTCAACCATTAATCAGCTGTTCTGGTTTATGAAATTGGCTAACAGATTAATTGTTTGACTTATGAATTAACCAACTAATTCATTGTTTAAATAAGAAAACCAATCATTTGACTGAATAATTAGCTAACTGATTAATAAATAGACTGATCACCCTTGAACTGATTTATTGACCAACATTTGCAATTTATTAGAAATCATTTCCTTTCCGTGTTTTTGCATCTTTAGGCAAACACTTAGCAGAAAACACATTTCACGTAAGAATGCTCTCTTTTTTAATTACTGAAGGTGTAATGTTGAGTCGTGCATAACTTTATTTTATTTGTCCGATGGGGAACAAATCCTAGAAAGCTCACAAGAGAAAAAGGCTAGGTATTGTGTAACCGGCCTGGTTTATACAGATCGGTATCAACCAAAGAAAAAGCCTGCATCGGTCGACCTCCACTTAGAACAACAATCCAAACACGGTTACGTCTGAATGCTCGCAGAGTTTAAAAGGAAAAAGTTAAAGCCTCTGATTTTACAAGCCTTTGAAGACTTCCTCTGAATGGCCTTAAAGTGCAGCCGTCTTACATGCGAGTCACACTTAAACGCTCTGGTCGGAGTTGCTTTTGATTCTTTTCATCTATAGCTGCTCTTTGGCTCCGTGGAATCCATGTTGAGGAATCCAGAGCTTTAAATCACAGCAGTAAGTTGACATTTGTTGAAAAGGGTCTCCCGCCAGGAAGAGAACAAAAATCTGAATGAAAAGTACAAAAGCGACGAGGCCCTGAGTGAGACCTGCAACACCTCCAGGAGCCAAAAGCCGACTCGTTTTATTCTTCCAACCAGGAAGTCTTAAACGAAAAACCAAGCACATTTCATTTGAGGGCATTCATTTTATTTATTTGGGCCAGGAAATGAGGTGCTGAGTCAAGAGAGGAGCAGAAACCGAACACCTTCCAGCCGCAGAGAGCCGCTCTCACCTCTGCTCGGGTTTGTTCTGCCGTCAGACGTATGTGTTTGTGTAGCTCAGGTATGGAGCGAACAGGAAGGAAACAATGAGGCGGAGGGAGAAGTTGGTGAATGGAATGTTGAACTTGACCCCTCTGTGAACTAAAGCTGCACAAATCCTCTCCTGTCTTCATTATCTGCTTTTACATTAGCTATGGAAGACTTTGGATGGTAATTATTCTTTAGGGAATAAACAGAACTGCATTAAAACGATCTTGTCATTAGGTCTGCAGGCGCTCTTTTACATTTGTGCAAATATACGATATTTTTCAGAAATCAACCCAAATAAACAACCAAAGTTGTTTACCTTGAAGCTGACATGTTTCGGCTAGCCTTCATCAGAGCTCGCCGGTCTTGGTGGCGTCACTTTCGTTTAACATTTGAACATCCAGTAAAATAACAACTACAGGAATCAACAAAGTCCCGACAGCTGGAAACATGGACATGAGGTGGTTTTTTTTTTTTGGGTTGGGAATTTAGAAGTGGGACTTAAACTGCAACCAGCCACTAGGGGGCGTTTCAGCTTTGACGTCTGTATTATATTCATGAATGTAGATTTTATTTATGTCTACATTTGTCTGACTGGAAGAGGTCAGCAAAAATCTTAATTTATCCACGAACAACAAGACAACCACGCTTCTCTGTTGTTCCGAGGCAGCAAAAATGAAAACATGAGCTGGTATCACTGACACTAACCAAATGTCTCTGTTGTCCTAACCAAACTACTTGATTTTATTGCCTTAGCAGCTACAGCAATGCTGTTTCACAAATCCAGTGTTTGGGATGGCTCTATAGGTCTATGGCTCAGCTTTATGAACACATTTATTTATAAAATACAGCATAAATAAAGTAAAAACAGACTTGATAAACCTGTTTAATCCTCTAAATTAGCTACAACCAGGTCCAAACCTGACTCTCTGTTGAGATAATTGTACATTTGCTTTTTAAACATATTAAAAGCGGGATCTATTCCTCACGTTCTACGTTTAATGATGGCATGAGTTGGAAAATGTATATTAATATTAAAGATTTGGAAAAGAAAATCACCAAATTAACAACAAAACTAAATGTTTGCATCAATTCTTGCATCTTTTACCACTTTCCATTAGACCAGAGTGGATCTAGCGTCTAAATGCAAACCAACAGTTTTGACAAATGAGATTAGCTAAAAACATAATATGAGTGAATTGAAAAGTCTGTGTGGGAAGAAAAAATAAAAGAGTTTGAAGACAAGTCTGTTCTCTTCAGACAGGAGCAGATGTGGACATCAGATCTGAGGATGAGCAGCCAAGCGGAGCCAAGGATCACAGAAAGACAATCTGCCAATATGCATTTTTAAGATGCCTTTCACAGTTCAGCAGCTATCAAAAAGCAGGAAAGAGGCTGAATGTTAAATAACATTTAGTTCTAGAGGACAGACAATAGGAGAATCAGGAAAACACAGAAACCTTCGATGAAATTAAAATCAAAGACTTGGTTTGCTCTAATAAAGACGTTTCAACGCATGTTTAAAGGAGCCTAATTGTCCACAGTGGACTTGAGCCACTAAAGCGCGATTCATAATTCTGGGAATGTAGTCATCATGTTCTGGTGGGATTTTTCTAGGGGTGGGGCGTGTTCCGTTTCAGATGGGAAACCAGCAGGAAAAACAACATCAAAAACACGCAACTTAAAGAGAACTCAACATAATCAGCAGATAAATAAACGCGCTCGTGGAGGAGGATGAGTCAGAAACCATTAGTAATAAGTTATCCCAGCCCCCACCCCACCCCCACTTCCATAAACACATCCAGGCACGGAGCTATCCCAGCTCGGTACCCATAAAAGTTGCTCTCTCCACCATTGACTTTTCCAAACGAGTGAGCAGAGCCGCGTCCCGACTGTGGCACCAACACAGACAAATACTACAGGGATAAATCAGCAGGCGTCCGGCGTGACAGGAGGGAGCAGGCGGGAGAACATTTACGCCACCGCACGGAACGGAACGGATCGGTGCCGCCGTCCTCCTCCTGTCTCCGGACATTCACTCCACCAAGTCTTAAGTTAAATTCAGTCCGTTTAGCTTTTCAAGGACACTGCAGCTCACTGTCACAAGCTGCCTCTCTCCTCTCTTTCTGTCGCGACAGACGCGCGTTTGTTGCCCTGCGGGGCGAGCAGGCTGAGCGCAAGCGGGCAAAGCCGCGAAAGCCTTTACCTTTTTGCTGGTTCTGCTGTTGTAGCCGTTGTACGGGTTGATCCCTGCCCTTTGCGGTACGGAGAGCAGCATTTTCCTCGGCGCTATGTCCGGAGCGGCGAGCTCAGCCCAGGCTGCCAGCTGACGTCAGCAGCTGGGGAAGTGAGAGCCTGGAGTCCCGCTGCTTGACTGAGAGAGGTGCTGCTGCTGCTGCTGCTGCTGCTGTTGCTGCAGGACGGGGGGCCCCGAGGAGGGCCCTGGGGCTCCTGCTCTCTCATCCGCTACAGGGGGAGTCTTCACAGGACAGGGTGCCACACCAGATCAGTTATGTCCGACCTCAAGCATGAAAAATGAATGGATTTCAACTCAATTCAGTTTATTTATAAAACACCTCAAAGCACAGTGCAGAAAAATAGCAACAAGTCCAATTCATTTCAGGTCAAGATCCAAGCCAATTGAATTCAGAATATTCAGTTAAACAAATTAAATCAGATCCACTCACCCACCGCCTTTCCTCAGTGGAGAGCTGGTGCCTGTCTCCAGCAGTCATCAGACATGAGGGGGGACACCTTGGCCATACACTCACTCACTTTGGGATGATTTACAGTCTCCAGTTAACCTGAACATGCATGTTTTTGGTCTATGGGAGGAAATCTGAGTTTAAGGGAAAACCCCACACATGCATGGGGAGAACAACTGCATGCAAAAAGCCTCAGGTAGGATTTGAACCTGCAACCTTGCTGTGAAGAAACAGTGCTACAAACCATTCCGCCATGCAGCCCCTGAGTTAGATCCTGTAGATCCTAAAATGCCACACTGACACACTGACAGAAGCAAGGCTGTAAAAAAAGTAAACTACAATCCATAGCATCTATGGTCCTACAGCAGTCACACGTGATTAATTCCTTACTAACACCTGTGCATTTAAATCAAGTATGCCCAGGTTACATTGCTGCTCAAAAAAACTTCCCTCCCTTCAACTCACGGAGAACTATCGACCTGTCTCTCTCCTCCCGTGCCTATCTGTGGAGGTCATATGTTACCATTCACAATACAACCTCCTTGACCCGAACCGATCCAAATTAAAAGATGGCCACTCCACCGAAACGGCTCTGTTGGCTGTAACAAATGCCTTAAAAGAAGCCACAACACCCATGTCCTCTGTATTTATCTAGCTCGATTTATTGGCTGCATTTGACACAGTATCCTTTTGTCCATACTCTCTAGCGTGGACAACACATGGAGAACACATTCCTGTTATGAATTGTACCTCACAGATGAGTCATTCAATGTATCCTGGATTGGTTACTTTTCTGCTGGGCACCACTTTGCCACAGGGGTTTCCCAAGTCTCAGTACTGGGATCTTTTCTCTTGCCACATACACCACCTCACTGAGCCAAATAATACGATCACATGGTTTCTCCTAACACTGACGACACCCCACTCTATCTGTCGTTGGTGACCACATAATCTCAGCATGAATCTTAGACTGTTTCTCTGACATATCGAGATAGATAAAAACCCACCAACAACTCAACCTCTGTAAAACTTAAATGTTTGTCCTCCCACCCAAAACCAACCAATATTTGAATCCAAACTGATTCCCTATCTCTTGCTCCATCAAAGGTAGCTTGACATTTGGGTGTCGTGATGGATGACCAGTTGATTTTTAAATCACCTGTTGCCTCCATGGCACATTTGTGCTGCTTTGCATTGTTTAACATGCAAAAGATCAGGCTGTACTTAACGCAAAATGCTGCCCAACTCCTGGTGTAGCCCATGGCCATCTCCCACCTTGACTACTGCAATGCCCTTTTGGTCTTCCAGCCTGTACGGTGAAACCTCTAGAACACAGCAGCATTTCTGGTCTTTAACTGACCTAAAAGAGCACATGTCACCCCTTCATTTGTTGAGCTCCATTGGCTACCCTTAGCCACCCACATCAAATTCAAGCCACTGATGTTACCCAACAAATGTCCCGAATGTAACAGCTCCCATCTACTTGAATCCTCTTCTAAAGGCTTACATATCTCTGCAATAGATGACATTAACATAAAAAACCGCTGACACAAGGATAAGGATAAAAAGAAATGCATATGTAACACTTATTTCAGGAAAACTTAAAGCAATGGTTCAGATCATTGTGGGATTATCTGTTCTAAACCATCAAGATGCCTGTTGTCGAGAGCTCTTGGGTTTGAAAGAATAAAGATTACTTTCAACCAGATTCACAAGCTAACAGCTATTTTGAGTTAGGCCAAGAGCAAAGTGGATCGCTGCCTTCTTAAAAAACTCAACTCTCCCAAACATTCATAGCAAGTTTATGCTAATGCAAATAACAGCAGATAACCATAGAACTGTTTCAAAATAACACTGTAGTGCACAATTTCTGGATTCATCCTGGCTTATGGGACATCTTTCATAAGAAGCGTACCCAGGTTTTTGAGACTGGAGTTGTTTTAAGACAGCAGATCACTTTGGTCCTGGACCCACTCTGATCAAGTCAGTTTGGTTATAATTAATCTCAGAGTTTTATTACTAAAGTTTTTATTTGAAGGTTTTAAAGGTAATCTGTGAGAAGAGTGTTGTAGAAATGAGTTCCAAATGATACTTGGACCTGTCTTTGGGGCTTTTAAAAGAATTACAGGCTGTGAGTGTTGGTGTTTAAAAGTTTGAGTGGTTTTATTACCCTGAAAGCAGCGATTAAAGTCAATTACCACTGATTCCAAGCATTTTTCACACATCAGACAAAAATAATTTGTTAAACTGAAACACCATCAGTTTTTCACCAGGTACGTTTTTGTAAATGGTCATGGATCAAACAGCATGAGCAGTGACTGTGCTGTTGGTCAAACACACTTTATGCCCACTTTAATGATGCCCTGCAGTCTTCTCTGAAGGTCACAGACGAGAAGCTGTTAAATAGCACGCACACACACACACACACACACACACACACACACACACACACACACACACACAAGGTGCCAAATCTACACCTTTGCCATCAGAGTGAGAAAGAGTGGTGTCCTGAAATTACCTTTCACTTCTTATTCATGGCTTCCTGGTCAGCGACTCAGGCTTCCTTTATTTAAATATTCTTTCTCCTGTTGTCAGAAATGGACTAAAAGATGTCCAAAGACACAGATGGACACTAAAAACTCAATCGTAGTTCTTGTTCTCTTGTGATTTCTGTTGTAATGTTAAGCTGCTCAGAAACAAAAATCGTATTTTTTTTCTAGGGTGCATATGAAACTCAATCTTGCAGCGAGCGCTGGGGCAGCATCCGAGAGTCTTCTTTTAGAAGCAGGATGACTGTTGGATGGATGAACACAGTCTCTGTTATGATAGTTCTACAGCTGGTGGGCAAAACTGAGTTTTCTTCAAACTGTTTGACTGTTACTGAAATGCACCGAGCTGTGCCAAATAGTTTCCGATGCAGATTGCAATTTCCCTCAAAAAGATGCAAAAAAACATAGATTTTTATGGAAAAATGGGAAATAGTCAATCACTTTCATGTATATGGGTAAATGCATCTGTATTTCATAATTTTCCTGGTTTTTATATTTCCACTCTACTTTTCTGTGGCTTTCATGGACAAATAGTTCTTGTAATGCATGAATAAACACAAAAACTCACGACATCTGAAGAAGGTTGAATTACCTGCTCCTTTTCATTCAAGTATTTGTAAGTTATGTTGTTTTTGTTCATTTTGTTATTACTTAACAAAAAAGAATGAAATAAATGGGAAATAAATAAAATTACCTGAACAAAACACACTCACAACATTAGAAAGTTTTCTTTATAATATACAAACCTCCTGACATTCTGTCAAAGCTTTCGGTTTTAGTGTGTCACCATCTGTCCTGCCCCTGGACATGTCTTTGAGAGACACCACTGAGCTGGACTTCATTTCTGAATCCTAAATTCTTGAATTTGAAGCAAAAAGTCTTTGAAACTCGACAAAAATACTTTCACATTTTATGCATTTAAAACTCTTGTTCCACTCCAGTGAGCAGAAGTCTGTGTTTTTCTCTGCAGGCTGCCAACTCTGAAAGACCCGAGCACAGCAAAACCATTGTGGACAATAAAATGACAAACATAGCAGCGAGGATAACATTTTTATTATAAATTTAAATCCAAACCAGTTTGTGTTTTTTCTTGGTATCTTTGAGTCAAACTGCTTGTCTGGTTCTCTTCATCCAGCAGCTTCAGGAACACTCAGCAGAACCTCAGTTCGACCCGACCCGCTCCTTTGACGACATGGACGTTGTTTGGATGTCAACAGGATAGTTGCTAAGCAACCCAGCCTCCCCCTCTAGCCCTACTGTTCCGGCCTCTGGAGCTATATTTAAATGTAAAACAACTTTTTATCCAGTTTTGTTTGAAAACTATCTTATTGTTTCTAAAACATAAAAAAACTTTAACGCTAATTCACAGGTTCAGGGCAAAAACATGAAAAGCCCTTTTTTAAAGACATCAGCACATGTTGAGGAAATTCCACCCTTTGCCTGCATTAACAGCCAACCCACCCCACCCCCCCCCCCACACACACACACACGCACACACAAACACACACAGACATGCATACGCACGCACGCTGGCGCACACACACACACACACACACCACACACATATACACACGCATACGCACACAGACATACATGCATACCGATACACACGCACGCTAACGCACACACACACGCTCATGCGCACACACACACACACAGACATACATGCATATGCATGCACACAAATGCACACACGCATAAGCAAGCACGCACACACAGATATGTACATGCACACACAGACACACACAAATGCACACACGCACACAGACATACACACAGACGCATGCCCGCTCACACACATGCACGCATGTACACGCACACACACACACACACACATGCATACGCACGCATGAAAATACATGCATGCACGTGCACACAAACACATTTATGCACACACACATGCACACATACATGCATACGCACTCTCACACACACAAACAGACACACATGCACACACACACACACACATGCATTCACACGCACACACATGCACACACACACACACACACTCACACACACAAGCACACACATGCACACGCATGCTCACAGACACAAACGCACATGTACACACATTCTTATGCACACACGCACACAGACACAACAGATACACACACACGCACGCACGTGTGCGCACACACACACAAAACAGCATCTACTGTGTGTGTGGGAGGGAACCTTCATCATTAAAGTGGGCTGTTGTTTGAGTGGAAGGGAAGCCTCTGTGTGTGTGTGTGTGTGTGTGTGCGTGTGTGTGTGTGTGTGTGTGTGTGTGTGCGTGCGTGCGTGTGTGTGTGTGCGCGCGTGCGTGTGTGTGTGTGTGTGAGATTGGTTATGAATGGTGAAGATGGGTTCAGGGAGTTCACGTGTGAGCGAGGGTCTTGGTCATTGTCAAAGACGCTGCGGGGTTCATGGTCAAGAGAGGGAGGCGTGTACAGAAGGATGGTGAAGAGACAATATTATTTAAAAAACAACATTTAAACATCAGGTGTTTTGAGCTAAAAGCTGTAAAAAATCTGCTAGAACAGTCTTGAGTCAAAATTTGCTAAATATGAGCTGTGATGAAGCAGTGATACAAGAAATCTTTATTTCAATCAGCAATTAACTCCTAATTGTTTTCACTAGTTTAGATATTGATTTGGTAACAAAACTGAAAAACTTCAGCTTGAAGGTTTTGTGGATTTTTAATTGACCTCCTCCCTGAGAAACGTTTTAAATCCGTCCTGATTGTTCCACAGCGCTGTCGTAGAACATAATGTCCTCAGAAGCTCGAGCAAACAAATGGACGTACATGTTTGCTTCACGTGAGAACAGTTACTTAACATGTCTGCAGAACAGACCCCACACACACACACACACACATTCCTGGTGGATGGAATGTGTTTTACAAAGAGGACATTTCTGCAAAAGAGATTTTAAACATGATGCTTTAGACTAAGATTAATTATGAGCACATAAAAAGGTTTTTTTAATTTAAAGTTTTGATTATTGGATTTTTTTGTCTACTCTTTTACAAACGTTTGGCTGGACTCTGATAATGTGTGTTAATTTGGCTTCACCTACAGTTGTTTTATATGTATTATTGCTAAGCGTATAGTCAGTAATTCATGTGAACATCCGGACCTCCCTCTTTCTTATCCAATCTTTTCACTGACTTAACAAAAGCATTTCACGCAAGGTTGAGGGGCTCCTGGGAAAAAGCAGCAATCAGACCCTTGACTGCTAAAATCCTCATCCTTCTTAACCTTTCTTTAATCCATCATTGACTTCTCTGCTGTGTGTTTGGTCTTTAATGTCAGCGCGATTTTAAATGAGCATCTGATGGCATTTTGCCTCTTTCCAAAACCATTTCTGATCGTTTACAACAGCCACTTTGAAAATAAATGTTTAAAAACCCCAGAAATTCTTATAAAATGCAGACAATTTTTTAAAAAAGTTTCTCCTTTTTCATCTATGGTAGAAAAGAAGCCAATATTTATCTTATACACCCTCTTGTGTGATTGCAGATATTCCAAAAGTAACACAACTTGTCACGTTAGACGTGTGGTGCGGACCATCCAAGTGCAACAACCCAGCAGGAGTCAGAGTGAGCAGGACCAAAAATCTTTTTAACTGAGATCAGCCAAAAACGCAGGCACAGGAGGTAACACAAACCAAGGAAGAACAGAAGAACCAACAAACAACAGGGTTTAAATACATGAGGAGAGGTGATCAGGAAACGAGAGGCAGGTGGGGCCAATTAAACATTAACCAGGGAGACAAGACACAAGGGAGCAGGGGCTGGGGAGCAGAACACAAGGGAAATAAATTCTCACACAAAATTTAAATTTACGCATCTCGCCTTATTCCCATTAAGATTTCCATAAGATTGATTCATTTTCCTTTCTGAGGGGCTGACTGACGTCTGTGGGCGGATGCTGATCGTTGACGGACACCTTTACTGTGGCAACATTTCAAAATTAGCCTTAAAACAAGGTGTTAATCAAGCAAGAGATAAAATGAAGAGAAATTCTTCTTCCAGCACAACGCTGCAATGCATCCTTCTGATTCCTACTAAACTCACTGCAAAGCTTTTAGTGTTTTTGCTTAATCAGTGATCACTAATTTCATGAACAGTTTACCTCGAGGCTCAGCTGGAAGTTACTGGTTTGAATGAACTCGTTTGAGCATAAAGCATCAGACAGAGAGCCTGGTGATGGAGGAAAGGAGAGAAGGGGATGTGGGTCGGGAGGGAGAAGGGAACCAAGCGGATGGGGGAAGGGCTGTTTGTGCATGCCTCAAATTCTTTAGGTGTTATCAGCATCGCCCGCTTCATAATTGTCCCTTTAGAAGAAGAAGAAGGAGAAACTCATGCACATCAACATAAGGCTCTGGGTCAGGATCTCTGGATCCAAATGGAGACACTTTACCCTATTTTAGGATTAGTAGAGATTGAGATTAGAGAGCATGTGCATTTTATTATTTTAACACAACAACATAAATAGGAGGACATGTTTATCACCTGAAAGGCAAAAGGTAGCAAACCTGTTTTTATTCTCTTGTGTTCATTTGTAGATTTTAATGAAAGTTCCAGAAACTAATTAGACACACAGCTCATTATGTTTGGGAGTCAGTGAAAGATGGCCACCACAGCAAATAGACATTAGCTGACACAAAAAAGGCTAAAACTCTGTAATCTTCACATATATGGATCCAAAATGAGTCATTCCTAACGCATACTAAAAGATCCTGCAAGATCATTCAATATTGTTGATTTGTAGAAACGTGTTCCTTCAATAAATGTTAGACCTACAATTTATATTGTAACTTTCTAGATATTATTTACATTTTTATCCATTTTATTTCTTCAAATGACCAAAATCAGTGTTATAAAATAGTAGTACACTCCTCCTGCAGCTTGATGCTGCAGCTTTTGTCAGCCACCATCAAAAAGTTTCTCTTCATGAGAAAAATTAGCCTATTTCCTGCAGTTTGTGATGATAAAATATTAACTTTGCAGTTCTTTTCCCCTGAAAATGGCTGCAGTGAGTGTCTCTAACTGTCTTCTACTGAAGGAGATACTGCATTGGTGGAAGGCACACACACACACACACACACACACACACCACAGAGGGAGGGAGAGAAAGCGAGTGAGCAAGATGTGATTCTGGGAACTTTGATTGATGAGGTAATCCATCTGGCTTCAGAGTGAGGGAGGAGAAATAGAGAGAGAGCACCGTACAGCGAAGGAGAGCCAAAGATGAGTAATGATGTAGATCATGGATTGATGCACGCTTTCATTATTTAAAGAAAAGTTTCATCATTAATTTGTTGAAGCAGCAGATAATTACATCTTTAAATCACTGGTGTTTGTACTCATCAGCCTAAACTCAGAGCCGACCCGGTTCTCCTCCCCAGACTTCGACCTGGCTTCCATCACAGCTGCTCCAAACTGGGCGGAGGCTCACATCGTGGTCCTCCGCCTGTAGATGAAAGTATGACGCATGAAATACGTGCTCCAGTCATGACACAGAGCAGATGAATAGTAGTCTCAAAAAAAAGACTGCACTGGAAAGAAAGTCACCAGTAGAGCAGCTGAGGGGTGTTTTATTGTAGGTCCTGTAGCCTCCAGCAGTTCCACGAAAGTCTAGATACATTACATCAGAGTCTTGACTTGTTTCTATCATCTTCAACCACTTTTCTTTCTTTTTTTACACAATGAAATGTTAAAATGCACCATACTACCTATTTAATTACTCCTCATTGCAGATGTGTCATTCAGGTAGGTAGCTACTTTCTGGTGAGAAGCAGAAAATCATCCTTCTCGTGAATAATTCTATATTTCAGATCTGATTTGTTTCTGTAGAAGAAAACTCGTGAATAAGAGCCAGGGAGGTGCGTCCAGGTCAACATGAGACTGCAGTGATGTTTCATATCCTCTGCTCTCATTCTGAGGAGTAACAAGATTACATTAACTTAGATGAGGAGAGCTGATTTAGTTTAGCAGAGGTTGTTTTTTAAAAGCACCCATGATGTCTGGAGGAGTCCTGGCTGTGAGGGTTTCTGATCTGTGCTGTGCTTCCATCTGCTGGTGAATCATGACAAACGCCTGCTCATGTCTGGGTTTAAGAGTTACATCCTCTCACGGTTCAATGGAAACATGATTTTTATTGAAATATAACAAAAAAGATGAAAATTAAAATATGTTCATGAGAAATTCTGATTCAGTTTTTCCAAATCACTCCTACAATTAAAAGTAAATGCCTTCAGCATAATGCTACATTTAAAGAACTCTTTCAGATGAGAAGCTAAAGTCACCGAGGAACTAAAGTAGTGTTTACTAGAAGTAGAACGATAAAGTTTTACAGCTTTGCATTCTTGAAATCTTTGTAAATTTAAACTAAAATAAGCTGATTAGGGAAAATCTTCCAGGATATAATTTGCCTCAAAATAGCAATTCATTATCTTAAGATACAAATCTGCCCAGGGGACTGATAAATGTTGGGTTAAACATAAATAACAGCTGATAAAGAAGCAATAACAATGGAATGGAACCATGGACCCCCTGACTCTGGATGAATGGGTTCAAACTGGTGAGGAAATGAAGAATGATGGAAAATTTGAATGGAAGAAAAAGACAAAGTGTTGGAAGAAGGTCACTGAGGACTGAAGCAGAGCATTCTGGGAAACTCCTGAGAGTGAGTAGAGCAATGTTTACGATGAAGTTGTGGAGTTTCAGGTAGATTATATCTGAGATTACCCAATGGCTTGTTTTAATGCTTGTTTCATTTATTTAATAAATGAGGAAAAGGATTCAGTTTTCAGAGGATCATGATGGAGATGCACCAAATGATCTGAACCCCAGAAAAAAAGAGGAAACGGTGCAGAGAAACAACCACGGATTAAAAGTTTTTAAAGTAACTCAGGAAAAACCTACATGTAGGATTTATTGTGCTGAGAGGTTTGTAGAACAGCTCCCCCTGGAGGTGGAGTCAACACAGCTTATATAAGAACATGTGTGCCTGTGGTTTGTGTTTGAGTGCTTGATGTTCCATTTTGTGTTTTTACTTTAGACGTTCTGGTGTATTTTTGCCACTTGTCTGTTTTTAATTTGATCAGAACCACACTGAAGGGTTGAATTAACATCAAAGCGGCGTGTCTGGTGTGTGTTTCAGCCTCGTTACAGTAAATGAAACCAAACTCCAACTTCTCAAGTTTTGTGTGAGCTCAGCAACAGTCATGGATGTCAAACAGAGACTCCGATCATTTTGTTATATTCTGCTTCCCAGAGCAGCTCTGTGCTGAACAGGACATCATTCAGTGCTCTAGCCTAACATATTCTCTGCTTTTTTTATTCATTTTAATTAATTCTCTCTGAAAGAACAGTGAAGAAAAAAATAACATTTAAGGCCACATTTCTCCGTGGAGCAGTATTTAAAAAGCTTTTTTGGGGGGTTGGACACAAAGGGCTCTTTGTTCTTTGATTTTTATACTGCCAGTGTATTTCCACTAGGTGTCAGTGTTGTACAGACAGATGCAGCAAAACATCTGAAGCTGTTTGATCAGATTGCCTCTGTGTGGATATTTGCTCATGTCTATGCAGGATTACCTGTAATTTAATCCTGTTCAGGGACACGTTTGGTGCAATGAGCTCAACAACAACAGTCAAAAGATGAAGAATCTTGTTTAAAGAGACAGTTAAGAGGCTAGAAGGTCAACAGCTCTCTTTGTAGATTTTAGACCAATGCCTGAATGATTTTGTGGTTGAAAGATGAAAAAAAAAGAGTTTCTGATTAGAATCCTCTATTTTCAGACCAGTTTGAATGATTACATTCGCCAGTGTTTTAGTTTTGAAAGAAAACTGAACTATCTGCACGTATTTTGTCTATAAGCTGAGCAGACGAGCGTTGGAGCTGGAAATGTGTTCCTGCTGCCATCATGTCACATTCTCCATCTTGATCAGGGAACAAGATTATTTGTTCATCTTTCTTCTTGGTTTTGCTCCTGCCCCACCTCCGCATCATCTCATCTCTAACTCTTCTGGGATTTTAGTTGTTATGACAGGTGTCACCGAGGCAGAGCAGCATCCAAACCATAAACAACAGTTCTCAAAAATAATAAAACTGACTTTATGTTTAAATAATTCAGGTGCCATCCTTCTTTAACTAACGTTCCAGAAAACGTTTCATTGTGTAATCTAAAATCCTTTAAATTGAGGAATTTTTTGTCCAGTGCTTATGAATATAAGATGATCTGATAACGATCCATGCTTGAGATGCTCTGATAGAGAGCTGGAGATCACTCACTGGAGAGGATTCTTACCTGGACTGCAGTAACAGACATCTTTGTCAAGATAAATGTAAAGAGATGTTGAATCTAAAAATACGGTCAGGATCCCAGGGTGTCTGCAGACGTCTGCCAGGACTTTTGACAGCTCACAACAGCCTTAGTGGCAGCAGGAGATTTGAAAAACAGAGACGCTTCTGTGGTTAGACTGAAAGAAAGAGTCAATCAGACCCGACAAACACTGTATTTTTGGGACAGGAAACCAAAGAGGAATCGTTTTTTGTTTGTTCAAAGTGCTAGCTCCTACAGGTTGGTCAAAATGCCACAACTATTTATTCATCCCACCTATTTGCAGATTTTTCTTTGTCCCTTTTCGATTTACTCCTCCAAAGTTGAAATTTCACAAACAGGAAGCATCACAATCAGTTTGTGTCACCATTCGCAGGAACCGCTGAATTATTTTAAAAGTCACCTTAACAGTTTTGTGAAAACCATAAAAGCACACTGCCATGAAGGCCAAGTGATCATTCATACTTGCAGCCACTCACTAAACCCTATAAATAACTCCTGAATTTACCCTGTTAGCAATTTGGACAACCCTCTAGAAAACCCATCTGCTTCTATCAGAATGAAAAGAGGCCGTCCCTTTCTGTCAATGTGAGTAAAACATAAAACAGGTGTGATGTCCTCTATGTGCTTGTTCAAGTGTCCTTTTCAGAAAACTATGAAGTGTATAAATAATTCTAGGATTACTGAAGGCTTCTCCCACTGTACCAAGTTCTAATAGAACATTAATGTCAGCTCCAATCCTGGATGGTTCTCCTAGAAACAAGAGGAGCAGCTGAACTGCATCAAAACCGTTACAACGCTTTGACCTGAAAACAACAGAGTTCAGAAATGAAACACTACACAGAGCACATTTTAAGGGATTAGTTGGTAATTTCCAAGTGTGCTTCTGTTTAAAACATCTAAATAACTGCTGTCGTACCAGTTGTAGATAGCGTCCTGAACAACCCTTGTTCAGAGAAATAGTTTTCATTTTGGACTGATAACAACTCGTGTGAGCACAGCCAAAATCTTGTGGACTTCTGCCATCTTTTAAAAGCTTTATTTTTCACACTGTCATAGCCCTTTGTTCCCCATTATTTTATAAATATTTACATAACTTAAAATATTGCATTACATTGTTATTTCTGCAAAAATATGAAGAAATTCCTGCTGGACTTGCCCCTTGAATGTACTGGAAATGCTTAATTTTTCTGCAGTGGGGGATGTGCTTTAGTAAATTACCACAACATTCCATGTAAATAAAAGTGTACTGAGAAGACAGACTGCTTTAAGGGATGCCCACGGAAGCACTGCTCCTCACTGAGAGAGTAGGAAGCTGTGTGCTTCATGTCAGAGTCTCCAAAAGCAACACTGCTCACGGCCGCCTTTGTTTACTAATTTAAGGACACCACGGACTTCTCAGCGTGTCTTTTCTCCCGCCCACGTGCTCGGAGTATTACACGTTCCTGAGAAGGTTATGTGAACAAAACCTGGCCGCGCAGGGACGGGCTGACCAAACCAAGACCGGACTGGGCCGACCCAGATGTGAATGACTGAAAGAATGAGATCAGTGTACAAGTGGCCAACATGAATTTTCTCCTCAGGGTGTCTGGGCTCTCCCTCAGGACTCTATCCTTGGACCACTGCTGTTTTCTATCTATATGTTCCCTCTGGCGAGGATTCTGACTAAGCACAGGATTAACTATCACCTCTACACTCACGATTGCCAGCTCTACATTACACTTAACCGCCATGATAACACGTTTATGAACTGCCGGCTAACTGAGATTACCAGCTGGCTGGCCGTAATCTTTTTGAAATTAAACAATAGTAAGACCGATGCAATCATCTTCAACCCTAAATACCCTTCTCAACCGCTAAGTACTCCTTCCCTCTTTATCTTCAAAACCTGTGTTACAAGCCTGGGGGTAAACTAGACTGACTTGACTATGTGACCTCAAATTAATGCTACAAAGTCAGTCATCCACGCTTTTATTACATCTCGCCTGGAC
>SSNS01000019.1:2067841-2134282 GCA_006937985.1 Aphyosemion australe | reverse complement strand
AGGTGTAGGAGACTATTTTCATGATCAGCCTGCATGAAAAACTCAAAGTGACTTATTACAATCAGAAATAATCATTAAAAATGTTTTTTCAGTGAACCACACCTTTAAAAATTGGAAATTTTGTCTTGCTTTTAGTATCACAATATATAATATCACAGACGCCAACAAATAAAACAACATTTCTATTTGTTAGATCAGTCGTGAACAAAACATGGACAAACATTAATGCTTTAAAAGCAGAGAAGAGCTTCAATGGAGGTTCAAACAGGGATTGGTTTTGCACAAAAAGGTTATTTTGTCATGAGATACACCAAAAAATCAGGTGGTAATTCAAATTTGTGTTCATTCAACATGATCGGCTGAATTGAAGCTTAAAAAATTAGCTAAAAACAAGAGTTTTTTTTTAATAAATCAGACATTTTTCTTAGTTTACGAACTCACCATCACTAAGCACTAACACTAAGGCTAGCAACATCGCTTTCAGGTGGACGTTTTAACTTCCACTTAATAATTTTCAAGTTAAAAAGAAGCTTTTGAGATGGTAACTGTTTGAGATGATTGGGAATTGGTCAAAACCAGTATTGGCAGGTCAGAACCGTGTAAGAATTGGTAACCTGTATCTTCCCTTAAGAGCAGAATCGGTGCCTCTTTAGATAGAAAATCTTACATTTTTGGAAAACATAAAAATAACTTGCTGCTGCCTCCAAATGTAAAGTTGTGGAAGCTTTGTTGCGAGTTTAACATACAATCTTGTTTAATCCACGAGCTGCTTGTGTGTGAGATCCATCAAGTCATAAAATCTCTTCCCCTTGGGCCTTTGATGTCATCTCTGTGCTGTGAGGTTCTTATAGAGAGCAAAATCCACCTGAATCAGTACGTTGAAGATCAGCTCAGAAATTCTGCACTCACCTGGAGTTTCTCTTCCTGCTCATCAGCCCAAAGCTGCAGAAATCCCTCTTTAAAACCAACCGTCCCTGCCTGGATTCACAGTTATTGTTTCAGTGAACTCTTCACTTCACTTGGATTGTGTTGATCTGATGAGTCAGCCTTGTGAGGAGAGTCTCCCCGACGGGATGCAGAAGTGCTTAATGAGATCATGTTTGAGTCAGTTTTACTTTGCAATATATTAGTTAGATTAAACCCAAAACTTCCACGCTGTAAGTCTAAAAGAAATCATTCATCGTTCATCAAAGCTTTTTAAAGAAAGTTGAGTTTCTTCTTTTCAAGCCCAGTAAAAACCCTTTTCATGCTCTTTCTTTGGCTCTTGTTTCACTTCCTTTCAGCTGTTGTTTCTGCTTGTAAAGTTGTACTTTTATTTTGTTTTTCAGAGCTGCACTGACTATTTCTTTTAGTTTGCTGCACACAGAAAAAAGGCCGTGGGGTTCCTCCTTCCCCTAAAGTTTAATTGGGTCTAAACTAACTCCTCTTTGTTCCCCAGAAGAGACCTCTATGGACAGTCTCAACTTGTTCAGAAAGTTCTGCTAATTGGGACCCAGAAAAAAAAATAGCCTAATGAACAAAATCACATCTCTTCACTGTTTGAAAGTGATGTCATTAGAGAAAGAGACCAGCGGCTCTTTATGAACGCTACAGTTTTTCCTCGAAGCTTTGAGACAAGTTCCGTAGAATCTAAGGTTTGTTTGAGGTGTTTATCTGAGCTGGGGTGGTTTAGACTTGGGCTCCTTGCATTTTCCCAGTCCTTAACTCCTCATGGTTGTCTCTGCTGCAACATTTGGTGCACACATTTGGCTCTTGGTGGTGTGATACTGGCGTCACAGCGAGATCCGCAAGGCCAAATGTTTATCACTCCATTGTTTACTGACAAGAGAAGACATACATCTGCCAGATGTCTGTTTACATCTGTTAATATTAAAGTCCCAACATTCCCGTCATACCATAAACTCATCTCATCAGAGCTGTTTTGCTCATATTTAGATAATATTGCATGCATAAATATGACGCATATGCTTGTGAGTTGTTTTGTCTTTGATCAGATCATAAAGGCAACTGGATAAATGTCGACTCTGGCTAGGTCCATATGGGTGAACCTGTCAGAACAGCACCTCTGACCCACTTTAAGCTCATGACCCACTGATTGAGATATACTATCTAGATGGGGCTATTTAAGGAGCGGGGACCAATCTGGGTTCATAAAACCAACATTTTCAGCATGTTCATCGTATATAAAACCCCTGTAAGGAGTGAAAAGCTCCCTAATGAGTGCAGGCTAAGAAAAATGTACAGCTGTCTCAGCTAGAAGTCTTTGATTTGTTGCACAGACTAAAAGTATTGCCCGGAAAATCTGTCTCAGAACGTGGTTATGTGCTTTCTTGGGACGAAATGACGGAAATCCCTTCTGCATGACGACCGAAGGTTTAACGTTAATCATTTAACTCCAAGGGATTGTGTCAAATGTAGAGAGAGAGAGAACTAATTCTTACGTTGCAGAGATTACAAGTCATTTTTCTGGAAGCAGCCAGAGCAAAGCTTTGTAATGAGAGTCAGAATGAGGGGGGCAGACTCTGGGATGAGTTTCAGTTTATCTAATGAAGTATGCGCGGATGTGTCTAAAAGTCAGATAGAATATAAGCTGCAGTGTTTGCTTTGGGTTTAGGTAGGTCTGGGAAAAAGTGTCAATGTCCTTCATGCTCCTTTTGGGAGAAAATGTTTTTTTTTCTCCCAAAAGGAGAAGGAAGGATTCTCAGAAATGGCTAACCGTGACTCTCTTTGAATAGAGATGCATATTTAGATCCTTTAAACTGGAGTTTTGTGTAAAGATCATGAACGATAGCTCCTTGAACAACCTCGGTTTGGAGAAATGCAGATTAAATCTGTTCTGACTAATAAACCAAGGGTTAGTGCGAGTCAGTTCGGAAGAGCTATTGTCATCTTAAAACAACTCATGAAACAATATCACAGTGGTTTGTGCCAACATTATTTTATAAACATTTACGCTGCTATACAGTTAGCATAACAGTTGTTTACATTGAATTTTATGAGGATTTTAACAGCTGAGCTAGCTAAACATAGCACTACCAGTTCAGCGTGTAAACATCTGGTATTTTATATGAGTGGGTTATAATTAGGGCTCAATTTAATCGAGTTTGGATCAATTTCATATAAATTTTCAATTTCGATTTTCGATATTTATTAGGCCTAAGATCAATTTTTTTCCCCTTGAACCAGACTGACCTGGGACCGGATCTGCAGGCACATCTGGGTACAAATTTGTTCCCAAAACATGCTTAATGTGTACTAAGTTATACAAACTGCACATCTACTTAACGGGAAGAAGCTCATCTAAATGATAGAAATGGGGTTAGGGTTAGGGTTAGGGTCCGCTAAATGAAAATAACGTAAAAAGACGCTAAACGCACATATCAAGAGAAACACACAGTAGCGACAATGAATAATGAAGACCAGACTGAACTGAGTCGAATTGAATTGAATCGAATCATGATTAATCGATTCAGAGCCTTATGAATCAAAATCGAATCGATTTAGGAAATTGGCCACAATACCCAGCACTAGTTGTAAGTCAAAATATATCTTTTGTTTTTCTTAAACTGCATCACTTTTCATCAATTCTTCAGGTTTAAGGTTAGCAGCGGTTTCTCTTGACTAAGATATTGTTTACAATGAAAGTTTTATTATTATTGTTATTATTATTACTTTGCTAGTTACTGGACTATGCTACAACACTCACTTCTGCCTAACCAGCCGCCCCAAAAATATTACAGAATATTTAGGCCAAAACATTTCTGAACAGTTAAAATCTCCCAGCTGTTGAGTCTGTTGTTTAATTATTAAGTAGCATGAAACATCTATAATAGTTGTAAAAGGTTATGAAAGAGCATTCTTTTGAACTGCTATGAAATGTTTGACAGTAAAGTTTCAAAATACACTTGAAAGCTGACTCCACTCTAACTAGCCTTTAGCTTATCAGTCTGGTTTGGTCAATGATTTTTTTCTCTGATCTGGGGTCGGACAAATTGTTATTTACTATGTGGAAAATTACCTGCGAATATTGAAAGTAAACTGATTAAAAATATATATAGAAAGGAATATTTTTTTTATGTTTTCAGTTTTGTTCCGTGTTGTGTGAGCGTATTTGTGAAGCTTCAGCTGCCGAGCCCTCCTGCTTGTTTAGTAGGCCGAAGCTAACTTGTTTATCATCACTTTGAGTAGCTTGCACACAGAAAGTTCTTGGAGTTTCTGGAAATGGCTCAGCAAGGAGAGCGCAGTGAGAGTGACCCAATTTCAGCTGCTGGCTTAAAAACCAAAAAAAAAGAAGAAAAAACAAAGAGCCGAGCAACAGTATATAAAGCTCCTGTGGGGGTGAGGAGATCAGCGGAGTCAGGTGATGTGTTTCTGGCCACTCCCACACAGATGATGTAGGCAGCTGTGCATCAAAACTCTGAGAGGATTTCAACGAGATTTTATTTATCTTGGAGTCATAATCAAATAAAACGTCAGAACCAAGATGACCAATAATAAACACAAAAACACCACGAGTGTGGATGTTATCTAGCTTATTGTGCCGCTAGTTCCACACTTCTTATTGAAAACACAAAGCACACAGCCGTTAAGCCTGAGATAAGCCTTATTGTAACACTAAATCCCCGGAGCAATTCACTTTTCATTCAGTGGCAGAAATCTCCACACACAAAATGACCTTTAGTGGACCATTTATTGTTATTTCTGTGCATGAGAAACATTGTGCCTGATACTTTCCCTGCTGTTGATCTTTAAATTTCATGTGGAGGATTTACCACTGTGGTCTCCTCTAGCATGTGGGTATATTTTGTATTTCTGGAGGAGAATGGGCGGCTGTTCGCTCCACTATTATTAGCCTGCACAAACCAGAACCGAACAGAGAGGGTTTTGTAAATTCCCTATTTCATGTTTATGCTACACTTTGGATTCAGAGACTTTATAGAGCGGTGCCATTGCCGGTTTAAAGGGATATTTTGGCCATTTCTGTAAAAGTTACACACAATTATCATATCACCCATTATAGATAGTTTTCTATAGGAGTGTGTATTGGCAAGAATCTGGTGCTTAGATAAATATCACAACACAGGGGAGATGATACGATATATTGTAAAAGCCAGACAATATTTAAAAATTTTGAAGACCAAATGTAATAAAAACCTCAGGCCAGACACTTCCAAGACACATCCAGTGTTAGTGCGTAATCTCGTTCTGTTGGAATTGGTATAAACTGCTGCCACCTAGCAGTCGGAGTTTGAATTGCACCACAGAAAACAAATACAGTAAATGTTTGCATGTAAATTCTGGCTTTAAACATCAATTCAGTATTATAACACAAAATATGCTTGCGATACTTAAGGGTACCAATATTTACTTACATCCTTAGTTTCCTAAAAGTTCTGTTCATGTCATACAGGATCGATGAGCTAACGGCTAGTTCAAATTTGTTTCTACCACCTTCACCCCGCTCCAATCTCCTACATTTTACAGCGATTCATGCAGTGTTGTTTTGTAAACATCTACCTTGCCATCAATTAGGCATTTCACATAATTTCAGTAGAAATATATATTTTTAAATCCTGCCAGACTTGATCCCTGGATACACCAGAAGTGCTACATTTAGCATGCTGCTTGTGATATTTACACTTGGAAACAACTACATAATTTCTTGAAAATAACTGCATCATGCTAAATTGACAGCAGCATAAAGTCATGGCCCTATGAAACGTTTGGTAACTGGAGCTTGTTTTAAGAGCAGAAATTTGATTAGCATTCAGACTAGCCGTTATCTCATCAGTCTTGCTGGACGTATACTCAATTTTTCCCAACAGAGGCTGTTCAGGGTACAAAACAGAATAAAAAAGCCCCCCAAAACAAAAATATACTCCCCACCCAACGAGGATGCAATAGCAGAGCACAATGTCACAATCGAATAAATAACAATTAAATAAACAACAAAACACTTGTGTTTTTTAAGTAGACGCTGGTATTGTTTCATGTTAATGTTCTGAAATGAAGTGATATACGTTCTCTTCTCTCAGGAGGAATCCACTAAACTTCAACCTTGTTAAAATGAAACCATACTTTTGCTAATGAGAGCTAATGAATTAGCTAATTTATCACTATGCAATCTGTGTATCTAGCACCCCCCAAGTCTAATAAAGGTGTTAGGAGCAGATACGTTTGTTAACGTTGCTTCTACCTTAGATAAATAGAAAAAAAAGGTAAAAGACACTAAAGAATTCACATAACCCTCTTAAAACACCACCCAGCAGCCTGCTCGGCTGGGATCGGTCTGAACTATGTTTTAATCATGGATGAAACCTTTTGACTTTGTCCCCTTTCCGTTAAAAGTTGAGTTCATTTAGAAATGAGGACGATTGTGGCCTCTGACTTCAAACGCTGATAGCTGACGTGGTCTGGACTTAAATCCACATTTGTACCTTCAGCAGAATGCTCTGAGCAGCTCAAACATTTGCTCTCTGCAGAGAGCGTTCTGTTTTTGTTTAATGCATGTAAAACACATTAGACACAAGTAGAAACACAAATTAATTCAGAGGCTGAAGGGAAACCATTACACTGTAATGTAGGTGTTTTCCAGTCTTGGTGTTAATCCGCTTTTAATGAGTTTTCTACATTTCCCGTCTCTTCTTCCACTATCAGCTGACGACAGAGCAGATTTTCTCCGCCCCTGTGAACCATGACAGAAGGTTTTATTCAGAAGTCACAGCTAAGATATAATTTTCTGTTTGGTAACATGACCCTGATTCAGGTGTGCCCCAGCAGCACCAGTAGATGAAGACACGTCACTTCATTCCCCCTGTAGGTGCGCTATTTTGACAGAACCCTTTTAGCTGAGCTTAGAGATCAATAAAATATAAATCAGTGTCTCTGAAGTCTTTTATCTCCTACCTTTTCTGTTCTGGATGACTTCGTTTACACCGCTGTGGAAACGTGTTTGCACTCATACAGATTTCTGCTGTTTTCAAATTTCAATGTTTCAGATCAACAAACACATTTCAATACCAGAAAAAATAACCTGAATAAATACAAAAGGCATTTTCCAATGATTAATTTAATAACGGGGGGAAACTGTCCAAACCAGCCTTCAACAGAACCTGTCTGATAACATGAAGCAGACTAAAAGATCTCAAAAGCAAAACATCAGGACCCATTCTGAATAAACCCAAGAACCAAAAATAACATCTAAAATTAAGGTCAGAGTTCATGATTTAACAGAATGAACTAGATTAGGGGCAAAAGATGGCCTCCATTGGCACTTTCCAGGAACAAAACCTCTGCTGACCAGAAATAAACAGAATGTCCCATCTCACATTCGCCAAAAGAAGCATATTTATGATTCTCCAAAGGTCTGGAGGAATAACTTAAAGTATAACTTTAAGAAGGTGTAACACTAACTCTGCATTTCAGATTAAAGGTGTCCTAGAATGCAATTAATCAACAATCTAAAACAGAGCTTTGAGCCTCCAAAAAGCATAAGAAATTTTTTTTTGGCTTTCATCTGTCCCATGATCCCTGATACTGGCCATTCTAAACCCCCTTACTCAGGCCTTCAGTCAAAAGAGCTGTTGACCCCTCCCACTCGGGCCGGACAAACGAGTGACAAACCTCTTCCACTGTGGCGTGTTGGTCTCATTAGCATGTTTGACTGTAGCTGTTGCCTCCATGCCTGAGTGTTATTAGGCTAAAAGCAGTTACTACGTTAGGGTCATTTACTTCTTTCACATGAAGCCAGGTTGGTTTGGATAGCTCTTCTTTCCTGATTGATGATGTGTCATTTAAAATTCTAAATCTGCCATCATAATTAAAAAACAATAATTAGAATATATTTCCTTTTTATGTCCTTTGTCATTAATTGATACTCTGCTGATATTTTAAAACAAACATTTTGTTATTTGTTTCACTAAACAATATGAATCAATCTGTTGTTGGTGTCTGAATGAAGAAAGTGTTCAAGACTGCAAACATTTTCAGCAACAATGAAAGTTTTATCGCGTCTAGCTGGGAGGAAGAATTTGGTTTTTCGTGCGGCACCGTTTCACCCCCCCGGTGAGAGACAGCTCAAATGTTTTGTTGGAGCGAGTACATTCTTATCATCAGTAGACTAAACGAGGACATTTTTCCCATTAGGCCTCTCCGATAACTTCACTATACATTTACTTCAGCCAACACTCCCACCATGTGCTTTTATGCCTCCTGTCAGCTTTATAATACTCAGTAGTTCTAGATGAATCAGCACCGCCGGTGAATTTGGCAGCTAAAAGGACCTCAAATCTGTTGTATGGAAGGAAAACAGCTGCTGTAATTTAAAACATTGTGTAAGAACAGGAAAGGCTGTACTTCTCTTCTCTTTTCTTTTTATTCTCACTGACTTATGCAAAGCACAGTTTGGGCTTAAATAGGTTTAGTTTGCGGTTGAAGTAAAAAGTTTGTGTCACCTCATGGAGTCTTTAGGCTGTACTCAAACAGTTCTGAAGTTGTGCGTTGCCGGTGAGTGTCGTGGCATGAGCCGTAGCCCGGTTGGTCACAGAGAGAAGGTCTGCAGCTTATTTATAGCTCCACTGTGGGTGTTGGAGGAAATGGTGCATCGCCTGTGGGTGAGGCTTGTGTTTGCCTTAGGAGAGGGCTCCTCCTCACAAACACACTGAGCTCATCCTGAAAGATGAGCAGACAGCGATAAAGAGAGGAGGACCGTGGATGTGTAAACAGATGGCGTTGACCCAAGTCATTTTCACCCATGCAGCCGGAGCTTTGGTTTAAGCACAGACGGCTTATTGATAGCATGTGTGACATTCCACCATCCCATCTCAATATTCCAGCCCACCATAGTTTGTTCACAGATCTTCAGGCTCCGCTCTGGCTGTACTCTCTTCTCATGGCTGCAGACGAGCTAAAGTGTCTTCTTATGCCCACTCACAAGATTATATTCCACCACTAGAGAGGAACTGATTTGCTAAAATTTGTTTAAAACTTAGAACCAAAATAAATGAATGTGAAACTCAATACTTGACAAACTTAATTTATCAAGTCTGGGTGGCTGTGATGAGAGCTGGTCCAAAGGCTTTCTCAGGTCAGCCTAGAGATTTATTCACTTCAGAGTGTCCTGGGTTGGACACGAGGTCTCCTCCTAGCAGGACATGGCTAAAACCACCTGGGAGTGTCCAGACCACCTACTCAAACCACCTCGATGTGGAGGAACAGCAGCTCTGCTCTGAGTCCGTCCTGGGTGTCCGACCTCCTCCCCTCCTTAACGCAACCATCATGCATTTCTAACTCATAGGCTGGGTCTAGGTCCGGATCAGAGTCTTTACTTGGAGATTCCCTAAATTGCACTATATTTCGTTTTTACTGTCTATTAAATTACATGATATTATTCCTACTCCCATGTAAATAAACCTGCCTATTTTATCAATGCAATCCATCACATGCACAAAACAAAATTAAACACAGCTGGAGCTCAGAGCAGAGAAGAGAAAACAAAAGTGTTCTTTACTTTCTGTATTTCAGTCACTTTTATCAAATCCAGCTGTGGTTTGGTGACTTGGCTGCAATTAACGTTGACCTTTGTTTACTCTTCCCTTGCATCTGTCTACCCTTTGTTCACAGCAAGCTTCACCTCCAGCTAGCTAACCTCTTGACCTACTTCCTCCGCTCCCTGCTTCGGCTCTGTCAGCAGCAGCTTGAGTCTGAGGCGCAGCTTTAACCTCCCTCCACAGCCATTATTGGATGTAGAGTCAAAAACACGTAGAGTTTCTACGTGTTGGTGTCTAAATAAACAAAACACGCAGCAACTTCCTGTCTGCTTAAGCTGGTGCTGATACCCCTAAACAAACAAATAGACCTACATTAAAGGAGCAAAGTGGAAAGGCTTTAACACCAGCCTGGTTTCAATTCATGAATATTTCAAAACCTTATGACTTCTGAGAGAGAAAGAGACTCCTCTACTCACACATTTAGGCACGCAGTTCTCAGTGGTACAGAGATGTATGTGTGTGTAGAGCAATCTGTCAGGTTGAATTCATGGTATTTAGGTTGAGCCCCATTTCACGATTCCCTTCACCACAGGAGTTGGAGGCTAGCTGCACATGTAAATGCTGTCATCCTGTTTATCCTACTTCATCCCATCATCCGAACCTCTTCTATCCCAAGCCGTCCTCTCTGTCATGCTCTGCGCCTACATAATCTGGAAGTTTTCACCAACATTGTTAATGTTCCTATTTCCAGTCAGACCCTGGACACAAAGCAGCTGAAATAACTGAACGGCGAGTGTATTAGCTTGGTTCCATTGCAGGGGTTTGGGACGGGGCTGGGCGGGTCTTCATTGGCCGGTATGGACCGGTATGGGTCTGCAATTTCAGGAGAGCAGTTTGGACTCTCACTTGGCAGACAGGGTTAAACGTAAATGCATACGATGCATCCAACGTCCTTTTGAATCCTTCGGCTGCCATCCGCTGAGAAACTTCTTTAAAAGCGTTTCCATTCCTTACCGACCTGTCTAGCTTGTCCTGAATGTGGCTATTGCCGACAATGGTGAGGAATGTTTGGAGCTCTGAAGCTGACCAAACCTTGCTGCTACTTGCTGCCATTGTCTCACATATGTGTACTAATGATCCGAGGTTTGTTTTGCTTGTTGCAAGTAGTGACGTATTTCTGTCCCCCAATCAGTGGACCGTGTTGTATTGATGCCGCTGCCCCGCCCTAGCCGTACCACTCCATTGTCCTATGGACCTACAACGGAAGGGGCCCATGAATGTCCCAAGAATGTCGCAGTCCAGGTCGGTTGCATGGACCGGTTTTACAATTGGGACTGACAAAACAGCACCCCGCCCCATCCCGGACCCGACAGTGGAACCGAGCTTAATGGTTAATGGAGATATAACCACTTGGTACACTGATTCCATAAACTAATAAAGAGGTTGAAATATGCAACAATAGATTTTTACTTATTACAGTATACTTGAACTCCTCCACCTGGATCAGTGACTAATTCCTAACTTGAAGTTGGCAATCTGTCCTTCTCCAGTTGAGGAGCATGGTCTCAGACAGTGACAGGTCTTAGCAGTCTGATGAAACCAGCTTTAGTCTGAGGAGATAACATTTAGACACTTGTCTATGTTTGGTCAGCACAACACTGTTAGCCTCAATATAATGGGACACCTCTATGCTTTTATCTCTAAAGTCATCTTAGGTCCAGTTCACACACCAGAATTTAAAAATTCCATCTATCAGTTTTTTTTCCCACTTATCCACAGTTAGGCTGCAGGGGCAGCAGCCTAAGCAGGGAAGTCAGGACTTCCCTCTCCCCAGCCACTTGGCCAGCTCCTCCAGGGGGAATCCTACGGTGTTCTCAGGCCAGTCGATAAACATAGTCCCTCCATTGTGTCTTGGGTCTTCCTTTAGGTCTTCTTCTTTTTAGACGTGCCTGGAAAACCTCACCAGGGAGGCGTCTAGGAGGCATCCTAACCAGATGCCTGAGTCACCTCAACTGGCTCTTTTTGATGTGGAGGAGCAGCGGATCTACTCAAAGCCCCTCCCGGATGACCGACCTTTTCACCTTATCTCTAAGAGAGAGCCCAGACACTCAAAGGAGAAAACTCTTTTCATGAACATGCATTCACAATCTCGTTCTTTTGGCCACTACCCAAAGCTCGTGACCATAGATGAGGGTTGGAACGTAGATCAAGTGTAATTTAACATCTTTGCTATTTGGCTCGGCTCTTTCTTCACCATGACAGACCGGTACAACGTCTGCATCACTGTAGACGCAGCACCAATCCACCTATCGATCTCCAGCTCCATCTTTCCCATATTCATGAACAAGACCCCGAGATGGTCCTCCACTTGAGGCAGGACTTCGTCCCTGACCTGGTGGAGGCATTCTACCCTTTTCAAGTTCAGGACCATGGTCTTGGATTTGGAGGTGCTGATTTTCATCTCAGCTGCTTCACACTCTACAGTGACCCGCTCCAGCAAAGTTGAACAACATGGTCTGATGAAGCTAACAGGACTACATCATCTGCACATTTGATTTAAAAATTGTCTGGTGAAATTTCGAAACATGAGCGACCCCACACGGGACGATAGGAAAACAGAGATATAAAAGTTTTGGCCCCACAGTGTGGGGTGTGTGGCCACACGCCTAAAACTACACACAGCAAACCAATTTCACACAAAGCATCCCAGGTCAGACAGGAAATCTCGCAAAATCTTTCAAGTTTAAGACAAAACTTCAAAGTAAACAAACTAACAAATGAGGAGCGTGCTATGCAATTCCATAACCTCACTACATTACACAACAGGTTCAACAGGCTGCAGGCTTGCTTGTCCTCTATATCAGGGCAAGGCAAGCCAACATGTTTTAGCAGACAAGAGAGGCGATGGTGGTTCAGAGGTTAAGAGTTTGCTATGTAATCGCTGGGTTGCCGGTTCAAAACCAGGCTTTGTCGTTATGTCCTTGAGCAAGACATTTCACTCTCCTTGCCTTCTGGTGGTGGTAGGAGGGACCGGTGGTGGCTGTGTACGGCAGCATCGCCTCTGTGAGTGCGCCCCAGGGCAGCTGTGGCTACATTGCAGCTCATCACCATCAGTGTGTGAATGACTGTAGAGTAAAGCGCTCTGGAGGCCATTTAAATGGTAAATGGCCTGTATTTGTATAGCACCTTCTTAGGGTTCTACAATCCCCCAAGGTGCTTCACAACACAATCAGTCATCCACCCATTCACACGCTGGTGGGGATGAGCTACACCGTAGCTACAGCTGGGGCGCACTGACGGAGGTGGGGCCTGCCGTACACTGACACCACTAATCCCTCCGACCACCACCAGCAGGCAAGCCGAATTAAGTGTTTTGCCCAAGGACACAACAGCAGCATTCTCTGGTGGGAGCCGGGATCGAACCTGCAACCTTCCAATTACTGGACAACCCACTCTACCTCCTGAGCTACTGCTGCCCTACCACTTTTAAAGCCTGCCTCACACGAGAGCCAATAGCTGAGCCACCGGTCATTCGAGGCCGTTTGCTCAGCAGATTACTCGCTGTGTGCGCCTAATTTTCACTGAGTTTCAAATCAAACTGGTTTGATACTTTCCGCCCCACGGAGGGCAGAAACTCGCCGTGTGCGCACTACGTGAGCAGTCGGCTGAGTGACCAATCACAGCGCGTTCTCCCCTCACGTGATTCCAAGGTGGCAGCCTCCTGTCTGCATGACGGAAAAATAAACAAAATGGAGACGGAGCTGGATATGGAGGAAATGCTTCTACTTGTTTTGCTGATGAGGTGTCACCGCCACCGTCATTTGAAATTTAGGAAAGTACGGGTATGGTCATGGCTGAAAAGAAGAGCCATGCAAGGAGTTTATGACGGTGGCGGCGACGCCTCATCAGCAAAACAAGTAGAAGCATTTCCTCCATATCCAGCTCTGTCTCCGTTTTGTTTATTTTTCCGTCATGCAGACAGGAGGCTGCCACCTTGGAATCACGTGAGGGGAGAACGCGCTGTGATTGGTCACTTGGAAGATTTCAGCTCAGCCGACTGCTCACGTAGTGCGCACACGGCTAGTTTCTGTGCCCCGTGGGGCGGAAAGTATCAAACCGGTTTGATTTTCACCTCAGCGTCTCGTGAGGCAGAAAACTCAGTGAAAATTAGACGCACACAGCGAGTAATCTGCTGAGCTAATGGCCTCAAATGACCGGTAGCTCAGCTATTGGCTCTCGTGTGCGGCAGGCTTAACACACCACACACAGCAGGAATATCTGATAAGATTATTTTTAGAGTCAGTACGGCAAATAGGTGCTTCCTTAAGATTGTCAAAAGGGGAGGATCGGGTATGATTGTCTTGCTGTGTGAACCGAGCCTTAGTGTTTCTAAAAACCCTTTTCCCCTTAAGAAGAAACGTTTTTGGACGGCTTTCCAGGTTGATATTGGGCCTAAAATGGCGTGGCAGTGCCAAATTTGTTTGTGTTTTCAAATAGCATGCTAACAATACAAGGATCCTTTCAGCACAGCTTTACAAATTATTTAAGTGCATTTGATTAAATTGTAAAAACAGACATTCTCCTGTTATAACACATCAATCATTGCATTTGGTCATTGCCTTTTGTCTATTTTTTTAGCTAAATGACTATTTGGAAGAGGTTGAGATGCTATTGTGGCTGAGTCTGTAATTAGCTGCATTGTTCATACTTGTTTTAGTCAATGTTTCTCACTGAAGTAAATAATAAATTAGACCATTTAACACAGTGAACACATCTGAAACAACATGTTGTTTTCTCCACTAACAAATGATGATAAAATAATGATCAACAGTCACCATGTGACTCTTAGTTGGTGAATGGACCTCACGTCTCGTCCATTCTGATTTTAATCAGTTCCAGTCGTGTTTATAAAAAATCACTCAAAAACACAAGTTTTCATGAATTATTTAGATCACAGGATTTTTATGAGTCTTAAAGCCTATTTCATGGAGCCAGGAGCAATCAGCAATGGCGTCTCTACTAACTTAATGTTTGGATTTATGCCTTTAAACACTCTTATTAGACTTAATTCACAGTGAGATCATCTTCATAGTGTCTGGATTTCAGCAGGATGTCTTCAATTGAAAATTGAATAAATTGTTGATCAAACATACATTTCAGATTTCCCATCATCTCCCGTCTTCTGTAAAAAAATCTTGAGCTCTGATCAACACTGCTATGAAGGCTTACTATATTGTGAGATTGTTTAAATTTCTCTGAAAACTTGAAGTAAAATATCCACATAATGAGGTGTGAGGTCCACCATGAGTGTTCCTAAACGTTCCCTGGAGTCACCTTGGATCGGTGTGTTTGTGTGCATGCTGTGACATTTGGTCTCGACTAGAGTGGGTAGTTTAATTCCCATGGAAGGTTGGGTTGAGAGTGAAGTGGATGATGAGGGTGGGGGGGATCATTTCACTAAACTGGATGTTTTCTCAGATATTCTCTACACGTGCTGCCAGCAGCCTTGGTGATCTGACCTGAATGATTTGGTGCAATAAGTTTATGAAAAGCTTTTGCAGGCCTGCATTGGTGTGTGTGTGTGAGTGTGTGTGTGTGTGTGTGTCCTTTTCTCTATCCCCTTCATCAAATAGCAGCTTTGCAGAACCTAATTAGAGCCAGTAAAGACCACTATTGACTCCAAACACAACAGACAGGGCTTGCTAATGAGATCTCAGAAATAAAGATCACTGACACAAAAAGAGCTTCTTTTCATTTTTTCCATTTCGTTTTAAAGAATTATATTAATTGTCTCCACTGTTCTTTTGTCTCCTTGTAGCTCCAAGAAGCTGCAGCCCAAAGCAGTTTGTGTGTAAGGACGGGGTGACGTGCATCTCTAAAGGCTGGCGCTGCGATCGAGAGAAGGACTGCCCAGACGGCTCTGATGAAGAGCCTGATATTTGTAAGTCTGCTACCTATACACGATTAGATTTTTGTCTTATCATTTATAAAAAGCTTGGGCTACATTGGGGTGAGGGGTGGGGAGAACCCCCACCAAATATACTTTTTTTCATATTCTCAATGTACAACAAATCACAAAGATAGGTCGCATTTTTAAAATTATTTAGAAAATGTCTTTGTTAGCAGAGCAAGAGCAGTTTAGGCGTGAAACCCCAACCAATTCATTCACTTAGACTATTAAAATATTTCAGTAAAAATGTATTTTTCATTTAACATAACAACATTTTTATTGTCTATAGTATTCATGTCCAATAGCCACTTATTTAAGAAGTGGCAAATATCAGCTGATTAAATTGGTCAACCAATTAATTAATCTACTTCTAATTTTAATGAGCTAAAAAAACCTACAATTATTTTCTCAAACATATAAAATTACATTCAGCTGTAAAAACCTTTTTAAAGGTCTCAATGTTGACCTGAAACCTTCTGATTTTCAAACACATTTTTTCTGACGTTTTTGATCCTTTCTTCATGGTGAGGGTGCTTGATGGAGATTGATGAGCTGTTTGATTTACTTGAATAACCAGAGGCAGAGCAGAGGAACAATGAGATGCTCTATCAGAGGTCACGCTGCAGCGAAACACTTCTGTCATGCTCAATTAGGAGATTTGCAAAGTTTGTCTTCCCGTTGATCCACCAAGGATACATTTATGATTTATGAGCTCAAGGCTAGAACTCTCTCTGTGTGGGCCTCTGTGATGGACTGGCAGCCTCTCCAGGATGAGCCCTTCGACTCGCCCAGTGACTGCAGGAGTTGGACACCAGCTCTCCTTGACCCTACTGAGGAATATTCAGTGTATTAAATGAGTGATGAGTGAGTTTTCTGCATCGAGGCTGTTTAGAAAACAAAACAAGCAGGTCTGCTGGACCCAGGGGTCAGCTGGGCGAAGGAAAAGTTGTGTCTTTCTGCAGCAGGTTCACAGCGATTGGCTCCAAAAGAACAGTGGTACCTGCGGTATGGAGCACTGTCAGCCTTGACCTTTAGCAAAGGGTAAAAGCTTTTCTCATTAATTATAGCTGAAAGCAGGAAACATGCTGCATGTTTCTGCCGCTGCCTTCGTCTGTTTTCTAGAATTTTAGGAGAAGAATACATCGTATACAAATATCTGAAATGCAAAGGAAAGTAACATCTGTCCATCCTTCGATCCATATCTAAACCGCCTATTACTCAGTGGGTTCGCTGATATGATAGTTAAGTATAAATATAAGTACATAAAAAAATAAATTTAATTAAAAATTCCAACAGGTAGGCTAGAAAAGTCCCAGTAAAGTTATAGATTAAAAATGAGATTAACTCGATTAAAAAATATAGTGCACTAAATGTGGCTGTAATTAATTAATCTCAATTAATCTCATAATTTGACACCCCTATTTATTATTATTAATTATTTTTATATATTTGTCCATTCAACGTTTCATTACAATATGCACTGTATTGTAATGACAGGTGTTAATAAATCAGATCTTTATTCAATAAATAAAAGTTAAAACTGGCGATCGAACCAGCGATCCACTGATTTCAAAGTGCCATCCCCTAACCCCGCGCCACCGCGATACATGTAGCCTTGCTCACAAAAATACCCATAAAATAATTTGCACCTCCCTTATGTCAGGTTAACTCCACGTTCCCTCACCAAAGCTGAGCTGTCCGTAATTCGCCGGATTGATAAAAGTACAATAGCTGTGGTGTCCCAGTAGAACCGCTCTGCACCATTCCCGAGAAAAAAAATGGAGCTGATATCCAACAAAACTGTGCTGTGAGAACAGCCTTAAGAGTAAAATTAACTAGAAACAACCCATTTTATATTAACGTAAAGTAAACTAACATAAAGAGTGAAGAAGGAACACCCAGTAGGTACAGTCTGAGCCTGTAATAGCAACATAACTAAAGGGATGAGCCAGTATAGCCCATGTTAGCACCAAGTAAAAAAATATGACTTTTCTCTGCTACTAACTCCCCTAATTAGGAATTATTTTGATGCTGATCAGTGAAAAACACCTTAATCTGGACCCTGATCTGACACAAGTAAAAAGTTTAATTTTTGAAAAGGTTTAGAAATAAATGAAGATTGTTTTATTTCCCAGGTTCATCACATTTCATCTCAAAGCTATGGAGCTTTGAACGACACACTAATGCACTCACAGTGGCTCCATCCTGATGAAATTACAGCCCTCTATCGCCCGTCCCATGCTACTTTAAATAGCATACGCCAGCTTGAAAAGGGAAAAGTTGGATGGGTGTTTTGTGTTTCGACATGACCTAGCTTTCATACTGACATTAGAAAACTCCAAGTAAATAAAAAAGATGAAAGTACTGCTGCTTCCTTTGTGCTGTTTTGTTGAAGGTAGGATCTGTTAGGCTGAGTGACCAGAGGAGGTACTCCAAAGTACAAAGAGGTTTAACATTTTAACAAGAGCAGTTTTAATTAGAAATGTAGGTTACTTTTACCCTCATTTAGGAGCTAAAGTGTTTAGTCTGGTTCTGTTGTGTATGTGTTCTTTTTTTGGGCAAAATTAATCTCATTTGGAGAGAAAACCAACAATGACCTGGTGCTAAATTAAACAAATACGTTTAAACCCTATTTAATTTACCTAATGACTACTACATAACCACTGCATTTGTTATCAAAACCAATTATTTAACGTTTTTGGATTTTTCTTTACAGAGTGCAGATAATGAGTTCTCTTTCAACAAACTGATCATTTCTGAACTGACATAAATGTCGTGCTGTTCAAAATCACATTTAAATGACTCATTTAAACTCACTGACATGTAGTTTTAATGTGGTCTTTGTGACGAGGCCTTTTTCAGATTCTGATTGAAATGAGGCTGGTTTATGTTTTCACTCACATTGATGAGCTGTCACAGCGGCCTGTGTGGGCCTGGCTATTGCCAGTGAAGTCAGGCACTGTCCAGTGCAGCTGCTTCTCTCTGCTGTGTAACCCCCACAATGCACTTCTTGTACTCTGAGGTGCTGGGTCACACCAACATAGAGGGATATGCGAGAAGTAAAACAACAAAAAAGATGTCGCTCTGGTGGCTTTGGTGACTTTTATGGAAATTATTGAGGTAAAACGAGGGGTTAAGTCAACCTGCCTCTGAGCCAGCAGTGGAGGTAGTCACAGTGCTGAGTTGGTGAGTAGGTATGACTCATGGGATGACTATGCGGTGCTACATCATAACTAGCAGTGGCGCTGTTCATGTGGTCACCATCAACAAAAAATAATTGATGAAGTGTCTATTTCAATTTACATGTGACGCCATTATGAGATTTTAGAATGAAAGTCTGCACACTAAAGACGTGGAGTCCTACCTAGTCACCTGTACACAAGAGTGTTTCTCAAAAAAGATGTAGAGTTACAGTTAAATGCACTGGGTAGCTGGTACCTAACTCCAGCAGACATCAGGTGAGAGGTTAGGAAACCCTGAACAGGTCACCAGTCCATCAGAGGGACACAGGGAGAGACATACTCACTCACACCTCCAGACAATTTAGATTCCTCAATCAACCTAACATGCATGTTTTCTGTCTGTGGGAGAAAACCTGGAGAAAACACACACATGCATGTGGAGAACTTGCACAGAAAGGCTACACAGGCAGGATTCAAACCAGAGACCTTCTGGATAATGTTTTATGTTCTTGCACCTGGAAAGCACATTGAATTGCTTCTGTGTATGAAATGTGCTATACAGATAAAGCTGCCTAGCCTTAATTGCCTTCTTGCTGCTGGACAACAGTACTGCGCCACCATGCAGCCTGCTACATTTAAATGTGTTAGAAAAATGAACACAATTTGAAAAATCCTTTTCTGACATTCTGCTGATGATTTGCAGTTGTGTAAAGGATAATTAGGTCACGTTATATGATCCCCATGTGAATTAGCTTTAGGTACGGCCTTAGAAAGCCTCTCATGATATCCAGAGGCGATTGTGGCTAAATCAAGGACTGCAATGTGCTCATATCCTGTGGATGTAGAACAAACCAAATTCATCATATTGACAGTTTTTTCTGTTTGTGCTGATGTGCTGTACTTGGTTTTCATCTAACACCAATTATTAATGCATAGACCCAGGAGGCTTTCTTTAGTTGCAGCTTTGGCAAAGAAAGTCATCTACTTCTGGGAAAACTGACAACTAAAAGTTTAAAGCTGAAAGTTTACTGGTTGTGACTCCATATTGTTTGTATAAGGCCTCATTAACATTCCAGTACTGATGTAAAATACAAAGATTATTGCTCATGTATGTCTAAACCTGCAGTCTTAAGAACACCAACCTGCCCGAACATGTGCTGGTGATTAGTTAATCACCTGCTGCTGCTCATTTAGAGCTTAGTGTTTCAAACTTTCCTTCTTCATAGTTTTATTTAATATATTGACATAAATCTTTCTGCTCAGCATGAAAAAGTAGCTCACTTTGTAGCACTTAAGCTGTGTGCAAATTCAGGGGTAGCATCCTTGTAAGGACGCGTCCTACCTAGTCCACGTAGGTCAGGTCCTTCCTCAATTGCCAAGACCAGAAGATTGTGAATTTGGACGGTTTAGCCTTCATATTTTTTCTCACCCCTACGTATGTTTTGCCACCTAGCAGCCATGACGGCGATAAACAGAAGTTAAAACTAAACTTAGTGGCAATACATGAAGAAATATGGGACCCATCCTACGAGCTCGTTTACGAGGATTTTTCTTATTCATTTTGACAAAAATAGATATTTAAGAACAAATATACAAACAAAGAAAGCCAAACAACACAACCGCTTTAAAGGTACAATATGTAACAATGAAGTAAGAATGACATCCAGTGGTCAAATTTGGGTACTGCAGCCCATTTATCTAAACAACAAGGTACTTTCTCACTGCTGTTGCCAGTTACGGATCAGCACCACAAGGTTCTAGATGACAAGTGAAGACGAGTCATAGATGATAAGTAGATGAATACATGTCATATCTGGTGCTAGCACTCTTGGGTGTTTTACGGTAGGAAGCACTTACTACGCTTGTTACGATAGTATGCCACCGGCATTGGAGGAGTTTGCCGTATTGCTGTTAGCTTGCTGTTATAGTTCAGAAAGAGTCATTATAGATAGTAAAACGCCATGATTGACTCATTATTTACTTCACACATACATTTCACTGTAATATCAAGTTGTTGGTGATTGGAAAAGTAGCCTGCTTCGACCGCCATTATGACAAGAACCAAAATCTCCTGTTCAGCCTGTAATGAATCCTGGGATCACCTTTGCCCAAGAAATTTGGGGAAATCGAGGACACATTTGAGTATCCCTTGAATTTGGAAAGCCTTGTCACTTTGCTGTGGTGTCATTGGCCTTAAAGTGCGTGCTCTGAAAGATGCAGCCCCTGTATTCAGACACGGAGAATGTTTCCACAAAACTCAACCGTATCTGTGGCTGCACGTGTGACGGTTTCATTATTTGCTTCCATTTTCTGCAAAGTAGTTCTTGTGTTTTCATGCATACCAGAGCTGTGTGGCTTTAATTCCACTGTTAAGGAATCTTTATTCTGTATATATATATATAAATATATTTATATCTGCTCTATTTAAGCATGTGGTGAGCTGATTCACCACCAACCAGCTGGCAGGTTTTGTAGATGAGGAGCTGAAGCTGGGGCAGCGAGGAGGGCAAAGCGGGCCTCCTGAAAAAGGACAAGAGAGTCCTGCCTGCATTTGGCTGAGACAAGCGTGTCGGGGGGGTTAAATGTAAAAAAAAAGAACCATTTTGTAATCTCAGCAGGACCCTCCACAGAGGGTTTAGGCCCAGACCAGCGGCAAGGCTGGAACAATTACTGGACACAAAAATAAGAGAGTGGTGGTAAAAGGACAAACAAATCCTGAACACGCGGGTTTGTTTTGCCCTCTAGGCTGTATTTGTTAGTAGCAAACCTTTGCATCCTGTATGTAAAATGAAGCCTTCAGCCTCTTTCACACAATGCCGGCAATTTGCCACAAAGCTGAGGTGGCATCAGGGAGCCTTTGGTCACTCATAAGTGGTCAGACTGTCGCGGTAATGTGGCGTGATCATGTGCTTCTCACAAAAGGCGGAATAAAGGGGGTATGGGGGCGGTCTCTGTGCTGTCATGCACTTCCTGTTGGACATAACTAGCTCTTTATTGCAATTGCAGCTGCACCCCTTACGTTTTTTTGACAAGCCGCTCCTAAAGGTGACTGTCCCTCACAGTCCCCGTGAACTGTGGTGATCTGAGCTCCAGCTCTTAACGGCGAAAAGCTCCCGTAGCTCTGCACGGCTGCAGATTACCGTCTCAGCTGATTCTGTTTACAAAAGCGAAACTTACTGTCCTTTCATTTTCAATATAGGTTCCACATGTGATCATGACACTGCCCTCTGTTGCCATTCACAAGTCTGGTGTTGTGGTAATATTACTACCGAGCTTGGTGGCACGAAAGCCGCAAAATTGCTGCATCGCCATGCCGCCACGGCGCTTTCATAAGACATACCGTGGCGGCAGTATTACGCTGATTTGCCGGCATGGTGTGTGTTATGAAAACGGCTTAGTTTACGTGGCAATCACTCTCATCCTCTTCCTCAATCCCCTTTGAGTTTTTATCAAGCTGTTTCTCAGTGTGGCAATTAGGCGCTGATGTTTTACCTCTTCATGCAACAAAACACCCGTCCAGAGGGAGATTTGGGGGTCATTTGGGACGAGTTTGTCTTTAACTTTCTGATAAAGACGTCTAAACAAGCAGCAGTTTTAAATCCATTCCCACTTCATTGTTAAGTGAAAAGAGACGAGTGACATAAACAACAAGTGTGTTCAGTCTTAGAAAAACATTTAGGAGCCTTATTCGGGAAGCTAAAGGCCTACTTATATTCATTCAGCTTAGAGTTTGTGCTTGTGTGTGTGTGTGTGTGTGTGTGTGTGTGTGTGTGTGTGTGTGTGTGTGTGTGTGTGTGTGTGTGTGTGCGTGTGTGTGTGTGTGCGTGTGTGTGTGTGTGTGCGTGCGCGCACTTTTGTTATTTGTCTTTAAAGGAAGTAAAAGTATTTATTTCCTTTGTGTGTCACACAAGCTTAATTAATTTATGTTTCCTCCTCTCTACCCAACAGTGAGTGGTTATTTTATTCGTTTGCTTGGATTGTCTGCCGGTGCCGTCCTGTGAGCCCTCCAGCGTACTTTGCCAATAAAACTGTTTGCTCAGTGGCTGCTCTGCCCCCGAGGAGCCCTGGTGCTTGTGTGTCTGGAGAAGGCTGAGTTTGTTGTGCTGGTGAGAGGCTGGATTTAGCCTTCCTGCTTTGCTTGTCGCCCTGCCAGCTGCCCCGAAAGCCCCCCCATGAAGGAATGAAAATGTGCTGTTGATGTCTTGTTAGAAGGAAAGGGATTGAGCAAAAGATCCCGCCACCAAATGCTGCGTAGCGAGAAGACATCCCACAGTCTGCCTCCTGAGGTTAAAGTCACGGGTTGTTGGAGGAAAAGGAAAAATAACAGATTATTTTGTAGAAATATTGCATTTGTGAGCTTTGGCTGTCAGAAAAAAATAAATTCACATGCCAGTGTTATATACATGTGGGGTTTGAGTGGCAGGTTAATGTGTTTTGTTTTTTCACCTGCAGATTGAAGTGTTTATAAGATAGCTGTCAGGTGGAGGAGCGGCATTATTCCCCACAGGCTGCTCTGCTGCCCATGATCACTCTGACAAGGCTGCCGTGGGAAGCATCATCAAAACACCGGGCGACTCTCACGGTAGCTCCTCTGTCTGCCTTTAAAAGGGAACTTCAGATACTTTAAAGCAGAGTTCTTGTAGGAACTTTCATAGTTTAAACGTAATGTTTTTCTCACGTGAGTGTGTGTGTGTGTGTGTGTGTGTGTGTGTGTGCCGATCAGTAGCCTCTGAAGTAGCTCTAGATCAAACTCAAGGCAGTATCAGTTAGTCCTCCTCTGGCTCACATAAAATCCCCTTTTTTTCTGCCGTAGCTGTGTCTGCATCTCATTTGTGAGTTTGTTATTGTTTAGAGGAGAGATGTGTTGACCAGCGTATGGATGGAGGACACGGTTTAAGGAAGATAATCCCTGTAGCGTACCAAGCTCTGGGCTCTGCTACAGCCTGATCCAGGCCGTGACTCCGTCTCAGACCTTCTGTCTGCTTCGTAAGAGGAAACTAAAGCCAGGAGATACTGTTTTAGGTCAATTATTGTGCAGGAAACGTTGCACAGTGTTGATTTTTACATGCTATGAAGGATATTTTAGTGTCAGTTTTGGGAGATCTCATTATAGGGTAAACGTGTTCAATGAAGCACCAATAATTGAGTTGTTTTAGGTCATTTTGACAGTAATCTGTGAAACAATAACTCAGAACAGTACATAATTGAAACGAGCGTGTTGGCCTTTTATTGCTTTGCAGGCTGTTGCCCTGTGGCCTTTATTGTTGCCCCCAGCTCCCGCCCCATGTGGCTGCTGCAGAGTTCAGATCAGGCTTTGCATGTGCCGCTGGTTACAACACCGTGGCTCAGCCTGCTTTGCAGGGGGTCACAGCCGATTTGTGTGATCCAAACAATGGCCTCAGTTCTCCTGCCCCCCCATCTCCACATCACCGCCACCCCTCTGCCCCTGTTCCCTCTAACTGGAAAGGAGCATGTGACCTCCTGCTGCGTGGAGCAGCTTATAGCCTTCATTCGTACAAGGCTTCTGAAATCCTGCAGGGCCTCAAATCTTGTTTCGATAAGTGTTTGTATGACTTTGTTTGGCTTTTGACAAGACGTGATGTTTCTGCTGACCGAGATATAAAATAGAAATTGGGTGATAATCTCAAGCATTTGTTTGGTTAGCAGAGATGCTAGCAGGTCAGATGGATCTGGAAGGAGTCTCATCTCCTCTGGGCTTTGTTGATGCCTTTTAGACAAATAATGAATCGATGAAGTAATGTGTTCTTCATCTTTCAGCTTTGGTTTTTATTTGCTGAAACTTTAAGTAGACTTCGGTACAGGGGTCTGCAACATTACCAGTCCAAAGAGCCGCTTTCCTAACTAGAAATCCTGACCATGCATGACAGTAGCAGAAGAGTTTGCTCTGCAGGTCGGTCTAGTCACGCTCCATCCTCAGCAGGTCTACCGTTGACCCGAACAGTTCTGTGTCTTCCTAATCACAGCGCTCCATGTTTGTTAGGCGAGCTGTGATGGAGAAAAACTACAAAGATGGCGTCGGCTCAAGAGCAATGCTCTCAACTTTGGACGATTTAGAATGGAGCTTTTCTCTAAGACATGACCAGATAGAGGTACTTGTGTATGACGGAAGCCCCATTGACTCACATCCGTAGTGATGAATACGTCACGTTGTTTGCTGCTCTGGTTGGTCCTAGTGCTGTCCAATTTTGAAAAAATGTATATTTTTTTATAAATAGCTACTAAAGAGGATTAGGGGCCACTGAAAAGAGTTCCCCCTGTTGCTCAGAATTCTGAGATTAAAGTTTTTAAAGTCAGCATTCTGACTTTTTTTACTTAAATTTGAGTCATAATTTGTTTTTTTACCCTCTTCCATAAATACTTTAAGAGATTTTTCTGTCATTCTGTTTTGGAAAACCACAATTTAATTTCTATTGTTAGATTTTAAAACGAAATATAAACAACTTTTGCAAAAAGAGTATGTATCATTTTTCCCATGAGATGTTGAGAAAACAATTTAAAAAAATCATGATCACTGTTTTTTGTCTTGCTGTGAATATTCAGTGCAATTATTCCATGAAAAATCAGCTGCTTAAAGCTGCATTATTATAAACTATATCTGCATTTCACAACACGAGTTAGTTATTTTTAATCACTTTGAGCCTCATTTATTAGGAGCTGTGGAAGGTCCACAGACTCTGTTTTAGGGGGATGGAGGCTGGTTTTCCTCCTGCTAGCTGCAGCAGAGAGAACCAGACTGAACAGAAACCTCTCAGAGAACAAAGCCACTATGGTGTAAGAGGACGTGGAATAAAAAATGTTTTATTTGAATTACAAATGCTTCTTTCCACTCTTTAAACATCTTTTGAGCGTTCATTCTGTGTTTTTTTCTAAATACTATCACTTTTTTTCTTTCTTTTTACACAAACAGGAGTTGTTTTTTTTTTTGCAATCTTTCCACTCTGTTCTTTAATAACGAAGCAGTGTGTCCACCTCCTGTGGACGTGGTATTCCACGTGGCCCCCTGGCACTGCTCTTTGGCTTTGTGACTTTTTTTTCTTACAAAAATCGTTTTCCGCTTATTGCTCTCCTATTTAAACATTTACTGTAAACGAGGCTGCAGATGTTGGAGGAAAAGTCAAGGGAACAGCTGAAGAATGAAACAGGGCAGAGCAGCTAAAGGTTTCCACAGGACAGAAAGTTCAGCTACTGAGAAACATGATTGGCTTCAATGTTGAAGATCTTCATCTTCTCTTTGGCTTTTGAAGAAATTAAAACCGTTAAGATTTAAGATTAATTCATATTTTTTCATAGCTGTTGTGGCCTGATTTAGAATGTTTTCCCATCTCGGCCAGATTGCAAAAGGACGAATGACCAGAAAACATGAATCAGGGGTGTCCAAAGTTTGGCCTGTAGACTGTCGGCAGCCCTCAGAGGGAGTGGAGTGGAGGAGACTATTTATCCACCCTGTGAAGGATCATGTTAGCACCTGCTGGCTCAAGTAAATGATTTAAATATCACAAAGTTGCTTAGTGTACCTTTAAAGGTTTATATAAAGAAAACTTATCAGTTTTTTAAGATTGTAGTTGTTTTTACGATAGCATGAAACAGCAGCTGCAAACTGATCTCTGTTTCTCTAAACTGAGGCTGTACAACAGATAAAGCCATTAATTGTTCCTAATTCTCACGGAAACCCATTCCCAAAGATCTGAACTAGTGCTGTGAAATATCTCCTGTGGTTAATGTTGCAACGTGTTGCTTAGGAGTTTAGCCATCACCAAACCAGGTTGTGGCTGTGGATGGTTCAGACTGGTTTGACAAAGGATGAGATGAGTCATTAGGATGTGAAGGAAAGTCCAGTCAGAGTCACAAGGCAGGAAACTTGTCTATAAAAGGAGTTTAGGAATGGCGTCAGAAGAGGCCAAGTTCTGTATTGGTGGACTCGCCTCTCCAGTTAAAGCTGCTTAAAGAGCGGGTTCACTGAGAAACCTTTTTTACTTTTTTCTGATTATAATGGGTCACTCAGACTTTAACATGCAGGCTGAACATGAAAATAGTCTCCTACACCTATCTCCTGCATTAGCTTCTGATAGAAAATAGACGGTGAAACTCTAGGATTAGAAAATCCTGACAGATCTACGTCACACTGTCACTTTACATTCATGGACTCACCCATCTTGACTCACGACGGGGAAGGCTGTTGTTGGTTTAGAGTTCAGGAAACAGTAGAGAACGTCTCGGCTAGTAGAAGCTAACCGTTAGCATTAGCAACTCCACCACATAGCAGAACTCCTCCAGGCTTGTTATTAGTGGAGATCAAATAGAGGTACTTGTGTTCAAAAATAGAGCCAATAAGAGGCGAGATGTCCAAATATCAGGAAATAAGACTCCTGATCCTGCCGTCTTATGCTACTTTCTCCTTCCGGCTGATTTCTATGTCCTAAAACAGTCGCACCAGAGCTCTTTTTCCTCAGAAATTACTTACAAGGCATTCATTCCTACTAGACCACTGCAAAGTAAAGTTGACCTTTATGTTTTATAGAAAGAACTGTTTGGTCCAAATGAATGTTTTTTATTCTTTTACATAAATCTAAAGATGATTCCTTACATGAACTTGAATGAAGCCGACATTCCTTTAGACCTCTGTGATTGATTCCTGCACATACAGTGAAGGTAGTCATTTAGCGAGTCCAAGCTAGGATAATGTTGTGTGTCTTTGTTGCTCCTGCTAATTTTCTCCAGAACTCCTGCTCGCTCCCACGTTGGCTCTTTGGACTTTTCCCTTTGACTGTTCAGCTGGAGGGATGAAACTCCTTTCATTATAAACCCAGGGGCTGCTTCTTGATGAAAACATTCAAAACATGAGGCTGGGAAAGATTATCGGAATAGTTTTTTCTGTGGAAAGAATGTTGCATAAAAGATGACTTGGTTTATATGGAAAGAATAAATCAGTGATATTCTGAACCTATTTTCTACACCAGCATAGCCTTTTTATTCAAATTCTAGACATGCTGAGGGTCGGCTGAGGTTCTGTGAGCTTAGCTTTTGTTATCTCCAGGAGCTGTGACGGAGAGTCGTGTGAAGACCTAACCTGTAGACAGAGATGGTCTATAGGAGGACGTTGGCATGACTTGCTATAAATGGCTGCTTCTTTCTTCTCAGCCTGAGAGAAATTAGTCTAATCTTAACCAAAGACTTTTATGTTTAATATGTTATTGGACCAACTCACCTCTCCAATTCTTTGCAAACAAGTGCTCCCCTTTGGCGTCATCCCTCACCTTTGTACTGATTTAGTTGAGAAGCTTCTGGAACAAACTTTGTTCCCCAAAAAATCTGAGCAACTCATATTGCACAAGACATTTATCTCTAGTGTCCACCTCCTCCCACATTACAACAAATTAAATGAAGAAACTTTACGGTGTTTCACACAGCCTGAGCTCAGATTAATTACTAAACAGCAAATGTAGAAAGTTATTGATCAGACACTCGGCCAGATAGATCCTGATGCTCATTATCTCATAATCAATAAAGCAGAGGGCCTCAGTCATAAAACAAAAAGTCTTTTCTCTGTTCCTGGGTTCATTTTCTCGTGTCGCTGCACTCACTCAAGGTCCATAAGAAGATAGATTATGTGCTTTTGTAAATCTCATGTCTTCCCTCCTGGGTTTGGAGAGGGACTGAACCCACATAGAATCACAAACATGTCTCGTTACATTTAGCAGTCTGACACGGTGGTGGTAGAGCAATGGTCTGGAGCTGCTTTGCAGCTAGAACCATGAATTCTGACCTCTAACAGAAAATTCTGTAGGAGAATGTCTGACCTTTGACCTCATTACCAGTTATCACAAAAGCATGATTAAGGACGGTTATAACCAGTTATTAAGTTTAGGGGGAAACAGCTTTTTCTGCTCAGGCCCAGGTTGGTTTGGATAACTCTTTTTTCTCTTTATAAATGAAATCATCATTTGGAAACTGCATTCTGTATTTACTCAGGTTATTTTGCATGAATGTTCTATAAGATCAGAGGCATGTGTACGCACAGGTTTTTAACTCAACCTAAGAAGGTTGTTTTGTGGTATTGATGCGCTCATGACATCATTGATATTGTACTATTATCGTTTTACCAGACTGTGCTGCGTGTGTAGTCGTAAAATGTGCTTCATGAAACAACTTTGACTTGATTTGAATTTGAAATTTGTTTGCTGATCTGAAATATTTAAGTGGCAAAAACGGACAAACAGAAATAATTTGTAAGAAGGAGAACGCTCTTCTACAGCAGGATGTGTTGAGACTTAGCTAAAAGATGAGCTAAAACAGGGATCTTCCATAATGGCTCCTGATAACTTTGGCTTAAAATGATGAAAAACTAACTCATGTATTTAAAAGTAGATAGAATAAAAAAATAAAATAATAAAGAATAAGGATGTAGGAAAATATCAATACAATGAAATATGATGATATTTCATATTGAAGCGATATTTAAAAGGAGTGTATTGATTTTCTTAATGAGAATTTCTTTTGTGTGGTGCAATTCAGACTCTGATTGCTAGGTGGCAGCAGTTTTTACCATCTTCATTCTGACTGAGCAAAAAGATCTTGTGAAAATCATAGACATGACGTCGTAGACGCCCCATTGGGCGCTGGAGAGCGTAACAGAGTCGCCACCATATTGGATGGGTTCCTCACTCTCCAAACCCAACTGGAGTCAACACAGAGTGAGCAGCTATGCCTCACTGATAATGTCATTGAAACATTCAACAATATTTCACTGGATGTGTATTTACCATGAAGCATAAAGTGCAGCTAATACTCGTTTTTTGTGCAGCCTATGGTTGCAGCACTATTGGAAATAGATCAAGTGGGATTACTATTGACTTTTCTAGCCTACCTGTTGGGATTTTATGTTGCAGAATATGATGCACAGGTTAACATTAGAAGATCTCATTAGTCAGGTAACATCTGTGTTTGTATGTCCTCAGGTCCACACAGCACCGTGTCCCGCTGCCCACCCAATGAGTACCAGTGTGGAGGGACGGAGCTGTGCATCCACATGAGCAAACTGTGCAATGGTGTCCCAGACTGCACCGATGGCTGGGATGAGGGGGCACACTGCAGAGGTAACCGCAGATCCAGAAATGTGCAACAACTCCTCTTATATATACAGTCTTTGAACAACACACACTGTTTATACACTGGGTAGAACTTTTTCTCTGTATGTTGGACTTTTTGCCCCACTTTCTCCATGGAGAGGCACCGTTTGTTATCCAAAAGCATTTTAGTGTTCAGTTCAAGTTTAGGAAGTACGTGTGTTGAAACCCCAAACAAAGATCGACAAAGGGCGTCTTTTTTAAGAATTTGCTGAGTGAGCCGACATGTAGAAATCAAATGTGAGAATAAATCTGGGAAAAAACTTTGATGATATGTGAAAGTGAAGAAAGAGGAACTCAAGCAGTTCCTCTTACAGATGTCATCAGTGGAAGTGAAAATGTGACAACCAGAATAAAACGACTATTGATCACTTATTAGTTCTCAGCACCTGGAGGCCAAAATCCCACCGTTCCTGCATCCTTGGTTAAAACATCTGAAGTCCTGTAAAATATTCATTACGAACACGTAGAGAAGAATCAAACATTCATGGTAGCATGTGTGTTCACCCCATAATGAGGACACACACCCTGCTTGTGTGAGGTTGCACACCGTGCAGGGTGTGTACACGTGTTTATGAGTCTGAAACATTTCTTTATGTTTGTTTTTCCTGTCCCCAGTCATCTGGCTGATAGGATTTGTTTGCATTCTGAACTGAAATAGAGCTTCTTATCTGGGTTTTGTTTGATCTAAAATAGATGTACCTCAGAGGCTTGTTTACATCGTTGCCCACGCTGGTTTTGTGAATCCTATTCACGGTTGTTCAATGCTCAGACTTGTTTTGGAAAATTCTGGGCATGTCTGTAATTTGAGCTGTGGTCATCCCAGCAGGCCTCTGGAGTGCAGTGGGAACACTTGTGTACTCTTTCTGGTGAACTGTACAGAAATTGGCAGGTCAGTGGTTTTATTGTGCAACTCAGCTAATTGAGAGAGTAAGAAGAGTCGTGGATACCTGCTAAAAATGCACCAACGGGAGAATTCTGCTGATTTGTGAAGTTTGCTTTTGCTCGGCACTGATTGCTCTTTTCACCCATTCAAGCTGAACTTTAGTTGGCATTAGAAAGTAGACTACAGCCAGAGAAGTGTGGCTTTTTTATCTTGGAATATTGGCGCTTTTTGATCTGATTTGTCTCCTCCTAGAGGTGTTTTGTTTGTGTGAGGAGTCTGCCGGTATTTCTGGGGAAAGTGAATCACTTGTGGCTGGTGGATGTCAGGCTGCTTTGACACAACTGTGTGCGTTCCCCTGTGAGTCAGTGGGTCTTCACAGGAAGTACCGTGCACTTTGGAAAACTGTGTTAAGATTCCATTAAGAGGTTTGCCGGCTAGCAGGAAGGTGTGATTGTAGCTAAATCTTTCTTATTGATTTATTAAGTATGGCTGCACAGTACATCTAAAACGTATTGATGTTGCATTATCAGTTGTGTGCGTATTTATTATGATTTCAGTGTGACTGTGCTATTTTAGGCAATCTAATGGGCAGGTACTGGAAGTGTTGCAAGAGTAGGAATGACAGAGCAGAGTGAGGAAAGTGCAGGTTTATCACAACTGATAATGTCATTGAAACATTCAACAATATTTCACTGGATGTGTATTTACCATGAAGCATAAAGTGCAGCTAATACTCGATGGGTGTGTTCCCACCAGGCGTGGAGCGGCATGTCTTGGCGAGTTCCAGAATAGTATTGTTGTGCCGCTACGCTAGATTTACGCTTTGGGTCTATTTTTTCATGTGCCATGCTTCCGGAACGCCTCAAGCTCAACAATTCAGATAGGGCCAGACAGGTTATCAAACACGGGAGCATGCAGTGAAAAGCATTTGTCAACTTTTAAAAGAGAAGACATAAAAATAAAATTATGTCATTAGCTGTGACACCTGGACGAAGTTAAAAGATCAGAAAGTAAACCACAGACCTTTTGGATACATGCTGCTGTCTTTCTCCTTGCTTGTTATCACGTGACCTGCAGAAATCACGTGTACTCTTGCAATTCTCAGGTGATTTTGTGACCTTGTGACAGAGGAGGACTGGCCATCTGTGAGTTCTGGAGAATCCCAGAACGGCCGGAGTGCTCCGGGCCACTGTCTGCACACTCCAACTGCCCCACCCCTCCATCCCCACTTGGAGAGCTGTATTCAGAAGATTATTCTGACAGCCCCCCCACTCGAACAGATGGACGGACGGATATATTCCAGGGCTGAATAATTTTCCCAGTCCGTTCATGCCTCGTCATTTCTTGGTTTCTTCTAAATCTCTACTTAATTTAAAGATATTTGATCTCTTACAGCAATTTATTTAAAAAACATATTTCTAAAGGCTTAAAAGGATGTTGGATACATGTTGTAGGACTGGGAAATATCAACTTTTGCTCCTTGTAAAACCTTTCATCACTCGATTTAATTTAAAGGAGCAATATGTAAGAATTCTACAGTGAAATAATCCTTAAACAGTCTAATATCTCAATCATGTTGGAAGGAAGGTTATAATGAAATAGATTTCCTTCTCAGCCAGCTTGTGTTGTTTCTAGTGTTTTCCTTTTGTCTTTGTTTACAATCTGTGATCCTGCGAGGTTTCTGAGTCTGCACCGAGCTAACGCTGCAGCGCCGGCATTTGTAATTAAACACTGGCCAGCAAAAAGCTCCAGAGCTGTTTAAAGAACCAAACCCAGTAAACAGGAGCAACCCAGAAGTTATTTCTTGTACCGCTAAGAAGCCAGGGCATCCTTTTGGTTTACTCTAATACCGGGTAAGGAAGACTAGAGGCAACGGTGAGCTATCAATGTTAATGGAGAATTAGAAGCAAGCTCTAATATCAAACTACTTTTCCAATCACCAACAACTTGACATTACAGTGAAATGTGTGTGTGTGAAGGGAATAATGAGTCAATCGTGGTGTTTTACTTCCTTTCATGAGTTGTTCAGAACTATAACAGCAAGACTCCTCTAATGCCAGAGGCATACTATTGTAATAAGTGTAGTAAGTGCTCCCTACCGTAAAGCACCCAAGAGTGCTAACACCAGTTAACACAACTTATCTACTAATCAACGTCCTGTGTTTGACTCGTCATTGCTCGTCATCTAGAATTTTGTGGTGCTGATCTGTAACTGGCAACAGCCATGAAACTCACAGAACTGTAGTGAGAAAGTGAGTTTTTGTTTATAAAAATGGACTGCAGTACCCACATTTGACCACAGGGCGTCATTTTTACTTCATTCTTTCATATTGCACCTTTAAGGTGTTTTAAGGGTTTCTATAATACATTTAATCTTATGTTCTTTGAATTTTTCAAAGAAAAAGTAAGGAAATAAATGAAACTGTTTCTAATGCTGCAGCAACAACGTGCTAACCAGGTTTGGCAGAAGAAATAATACAAAACTTTAAAAACATTTTTATTAGTTTATAAAAATGGGTTGAGCGTTAGTAATGAGTTTCATGAGTGATTTCCTTCAGTACCGTTCCTAAACAGCAGGCTTCACTACCAATAAAATAAAACTACTGCAGAAACGGCAGCAGAAGAAGAGTTTACAGGACATTTACACAAATTCAAAATCTGACATATGTTCCTTTTGTTTTTTGAATAATCTGCCCAACCCTAAATTGTTTATTTCAAACACTAGTAATTTAATCAAATGTGGATGCTTTAATTCTGAAAATCTTCCGCCGTTTAATGTTTTACTTTTCATTGGATTAAAGGTTCTAATTTTGACATTATAAATATGTTTTATTTTGTAAATAGACAAATGGAATAACTCTTATTTCCAACATTCTCCCACAGTGCTCTTATTCTTTTTCCCACCCACAGCTCCGTGACTTCCTGTGCCAAGCACATCTATTATTTACTGTGGTATCTGTCCTTTAGTTCTGTGTAACACGTTTCATTACTCTGATTGGCTTTGGCTCCTGCTGGTTTTGTTTCTGTGCCAAACAAAGATCCACATAACTTAGTGTTTGTCTGGCAAAGCTCGGCTAATCATTACTGGAATAGTTTTTCCATTTATACTTAATTCTGCATTTGCCATAAGCGTCCACATTCAGCTACTTAATGACAACACCTTTTTCCTCACAGCAGCATATTAGTAACATTATTAGTTGTAATATCTTCAGTCGTAACAATTATAGTTGTTTTTATCTCTTTTTGAACGTTTGTGTCCTCAACATTCTGAATAACTGCAAAGAGCAGTTTAGAAAAACACAGAAGTTATTATAATAATCTGCCAAAGTTCAAAGGGGCTCTAGATTAAAACTCTTCCATGTTTTTTGTGTCGTCCTCCATCTTTTCCGACGTTTTAGATCTGCTATTTGCAGCTGAAAGAGCGTTTTCATGTCTGATTTCATCACTGCATAAAACTTCTCCATTGTTTTGGTTTAGTTTTGTTTTCAGGGACACATCAAGACACACTCCCTTCAAAGATCACATCTCTTTGTCAGTTTGGTTGTTGAGCTGATGAGGAGCCGAGCCGACTTTAATTTGTTATGCCTCCACGCCGGCGACAGCCGTGGCTGGAGGCATCCCGTTATCCGTCACCGTCATTCTCATAACAGCTGTATCTCCTGATGGCCCTGAGGGAATGAATATAAAACTAACTGGTGTCAGGGACGAGCTGATTCATTGATCGCATGTCACCGTGACCTTAAGAAAATCACACTTTTGGTTAAAACCGTAAATGATATCATGAAAAATCAAAATAACAGATTTTATTGTTTGATGTTTTTTACTGGCTATAATGTGAAGACTAAAGCTCCATCCATCCATCCATCCATCCATCCATCCATCCATCCATCCATCCATCCATCCATCCATCCATCCATCCATCCATCCATCCATCCATCCATCCATCCATCCATCCATCCATCCATCCATCCATCCATCCATCCACTTTGTGCCACCATAGGGCTTCTGTGTACCCTCACCCCCACCAGCCAGGCAGCCTTTTATGCATATTCAGAGATGCACCAAGACCAGAATCGGCCAATCGCAAAATCACAATATTTGGCTTTTTAAAATGTTGTTAGTCCGTGAATGCAGCATTGCCATGGTGCGATAGAAACTTTCATTTTTCCTGGCCCATGAACTCACAAATATCAGACACTAATTCATACATGCACAGATTATTGTTCTTCTATAAAAAAACAGATTTAGAATAACTCTGTATGAGCAAGTCAGAGTTGTGCAAGTATTAAGAATCAGTATTGGCCCAGAAGTCTAAATCAGTGCATCCCTATGCTTGAGATTGTTCATGAATATGAATTTAAGAACGGCAACAGCAAGCTTCAGTGATTTACAACATTTACTTATTTTATATTTATGTCATTTTTTGTCCCTAAAAGCACAGAAAACACCTTTGACAGGTCCCCTGTCCACCGTAGGACCAACATGGAGCGACAGACTCCTTCATCATTAATCATATTGAGTCTGGACACACTGACCTGGGAGATTACAAGGCAGGAGGCTCCACTATTAGGCTTGTTTGACTCAGTACTTGTACATGTTGCTGGTCACCTGCAGCAGCTGCATCTGATGTCTGCAGGCAGCTGTAAGCTGCTACACTCAGCAAGATGAATGAAAGCTGCATGATCATTTTTTAATGAATTGTTACCCAATTATAACACATTGAACCACATTAGCTGTAGTGCTCTCAGCACGGTAAATAATGTAGTAACGAGATGTAAGCACGCTTAGAAAGCCTCGTGTTTTTTTCTGGGATTTATTCGTTCATCAGGTTTTCTCTTGTTCCTTGTTTCCTTTCAGAGCAAAGATCCAACTGCTCCATCACAGGCTGTCAGGAGAACTGTACCGCTACTCCAGCAGGACCCCTGTGTTACTGCAAGAATGGATATGAGATCAGCTCTGATGGAAAGACGTGCAAAGGTGAGTGAGTTACACCTGCGGTAGGGATACCTGCCATTCAGTACATGCACAAATATCAATGAAAGAATTCTGAGTATTTAACTTTTATGCCTTTTTTTATATAATACTGTATAAGTTGGAAAGAAAAACTAATTTTTCAGTATTTCCTGCAAAAGCTTGTTTTAAAATGAACAATTAGACTGAGGCAGAACTTTTACACTATAGAATTGTTCCACCAAAGTTTATTTATAATTTAGCTTTGATCACTGTGCTGCATCACTGTAGAGTGGTGCTATCTTAGATAGAAACAGGTTTTTAAATAATAGTGATTTTTAAAATTGAGGTTAAATTTCTGTGCTTCAGACTTTGATGAGTGCAGCGTGTACGGGACCTGCAGTCAGACCTGTACGAACACCGAGGGCTCTTACTCCTGCTCCTGTGTGGAGGGTTATCTGTCCCAGCCAGACAACCGCTCCTGCAAAGCTAAAAACGGTAAGCACCCACTGACAGCAGCAGCGTTCGATGGCCACCTGGTTGTTCAGCGAATTTCCTTCATTTTTCTCCTGTTTACTCTCATTTATGTTCATGATGCATTTTCCAGTGCCAGTGGACCGCCTGCCGGTCCTGCTGATAGCCAATTCCCAGAACATCCAGGCCACCTCCCTGAGCGGCACCACCGTCCACAGCCTGCTGTCTACCAGCACCAAACAAACCACGGCCATGGACTTCGTTTATGCCAAGGAAACGGTCTGTTGGATTCATGTGGGCGACTCCCCCTCATCCACACACCTCAAATGTGCCTTGATCCCTAATCTGAAGAGCTTCACAGAGGAAAAAATCATCAACGTCACCTTCAGTTTGCACCGTAAGTGTATCAGAGTTTGTCATTTCAGCCTGGTGTCGCTATCCCTCTGTAACGAGTTTAACGTCATTAAGTTAACCACATAGCACAGCAACAGCTGAGCAGATGAGTAGTAAATACATGAAAGTCACTTTTAGGACAACATGGTGAAATTATACAACCATCCCAAAGTTCAGATTCTGTGTTTTAGGAAAGGAGACATAAAGTTTTCAAAAACTGCTTTGAAACTGACTGGAGTTGCTTTAAGAAAACTGGAAGCCACTTTGGTCTTGACCCTAGCTAGCTACTACCTCTGTGCCCCCAGAGTGAGGTCGAGCAGGTAAGGCCCGGTTCACACGGATGGATTTAAAACTGTTGGACGATTTTCAAAACATGAGACCCCAAACATGGCAACGTAACATCATGGATGTAACTGTTTTGGTCCTAGAGCGTGTGGTGTGCAGAAACAGCAGAAACGACACTAAACCGATTTCACTCTCAAACATTCCCATAATAAAAATATCTCGAGATCAAATGTGACTTTAGAGTAAACAAACATGGCGGACAGGGAAGATGTTTTAGATTACCCTCGCTCTGTGCTATGTGCTTTTGTCATCTGTAGTCACATTTATTTATTTATTTTTATTTATTTATTTACTTATATTTTTGGAGGATAAAGCCTCGAGATGTAACATCTCGTTTTCGAGAGGGTCCTCCATTCGTACATCAAAAGAAAAGAAAGACAGCATGACAGCAAGCGGCTGATCAGAAAACACAGAATAATGATAATAATGATGAGAATTTGTTGCTGGGAGTCTTTCATAGTCACGGTTCTAAACCCAAGTCTGATTAGACTTCCTGTGTTAGTTTACACACAGACATGTGTCTCCATCACACCTTCAGGCTGAGGTCATCTGCATACCAGATGCACGTAAAGCAGCAGATCTCTTAGGAGGGACGTGAAAGCAAGGAAAGATAAGTTTGACTTTTAAAATCTAATTTACCAAAGGGCAGCTAACATTTGAGCGCCGCCTCCTGTTTAATAGACATGCTGAACTTCTCTGTGCTTCGTGACCCTGAATCATAAATATAATCACGCCACATTAAAGCAGCTGCGTTCTTCCACAGGCTTCCTGTCGGAAAACACTGGAAAGTGACTTCTGTTGTCAAAATCAAACTAAAAAAGAACATAAGTTTAAACATCCACCTCCCTCTTCCCCTTCTACTCTTCATCGTCTTCGTTTTCCAGCCGTCTCCCATCGTGTCTTCTATGAGTTTCCTTGATTGAAGTTTGAGGAAGTTGTAGAACAGGAGTGATCACATTTCTCTGCAGATCCAGGATCAAATGTTGTGATGCACATTGATGAGGAAGGGTTAGGGTTAATCATGCCAACAGTTATTTTATTTGTAATATGATGTGTTTTTTAAATCAGACAGTGAGGTTGGTGGCTGACAGCAGCACAGAAAGTAACCCAGAAAAATCTGATGGAAGCAAAATGACTTGCAGACAGGAGTTGTGGTAGATTTGGTTTGACAGGAAAAGAGAAAAACCTCCTTCAGCTGATGGGGTGAAGTGGAAAATGAGAACAAGAGGGTACTTCTGGCTGAACTCACATTTCCACACATCATTTACTAAGTCCATGCTGTGGTGGATTATAGATTCATCATTTATATTGAAGGACTAATATGGTTTCATGCAAATTGTTATAAACACACCATCCTTCTAATGCTGCGTGCTGCTGCAAACGTTTTCTTTTGCTTTTTGGATTAATGCATCCTCACAGTTAAATTTCTTCTATCTGATGACAACTCCAAGTATAGAACACAAAAAACACATCTTTATGATAAATTACAGTTTTAATTCACTTGGCCTGTGAGCTCCAGCTCTGATGTTTGGAGGATCTTAACTAAATGTTTTCCATTGCTGTTGTGTCATTATGAATAAAATAAAATAAAATAAAATAAAATAAATCTGCGGTTGTAGTTTGCAGTTGCAGATCGGTTATTGTAGAATTAGCAGCTGTGCCAGGGAATTAAACACGGTGTCCTGTGAGGCAGGGCGCCACTCTGTTGGCACCATCTCCACAGTAGAGAAGTAGTGAAAGACCCAAACACTTGACGGGACAGGCAGGTAAGTAACAGAGACAAGTGAAGTCTTTGTTTAAGCAAAATCCAACCGAAGATGCTGCAGCGTTAGGAATAAACAAGACAGACGGAGCATAAACTGATCTCAGGCAATGGCTCGCTGGGCAACAGAGAGTCTGTGAGGATTGGGTAGAGAACGAAGTAAACCTGGCTGAATATTTGCTCCAAAAATTTACTAAAGGAACGCATATGGCCTATACCACCTTTCACTGCAGAGGTTAAGAACACCTAATGCTGAAAAATTAATTAAGTTAAAGCAGTTTTGGTCAAATGTTGCAAATAACTTCAAGCACAATTTGACATACTCTTCAATCGTCTGTTAGCCCGACTCATCAACAACTACATGTCCATCATGACCGTGTGGCGCGGTATCGCCCTTACTCAGTTACCAAACAGAAGATAGCAAACATCAGAATACATGAAGCAAACATTATTGTGTCTGTTAAGTTTAGCTGAGCTCATTCACCCGTGTTCTGACATGTGGTCCAGAAAAAACCTCCGTTTGTAAGGGTCACGCCTCCCTGCCCCCTCAGCTTCACTTAACATCACAAACGGAGTCAGGACACCCTTTCCTCAGGCGCCAACATGCCAGATGTTAGGCAACAATGAAACAGGTGATGGTGAAACAGAGCCTAAATCCACCCAACACAAGAATCGGAAGCAAAGACACGGATCAGAAACGTACGATCTAACAAATAAGAGACAATAATGACACAAAACCCTATGAGCAATGGCGTCTTGTTACATTCTTGTTTTTTACTCTTATAAAATATTTCCATGTTGTCTTCAAGCAAAACAAATGTATTCATGGATTTTGCACCAGTGAACAAAATAAATAAACTTAATCAGACCCAGCCGTAGAATTTCATTTATCCCCATAAATTACTTTGACCCAAACCCAAGTAAATAAAGTGGAAAAGCCAAAATTGCTTCATGCAGTGTGTGGAAAATATTTGCATGCTTTTTGTTTCCCGTTAACAGGTTCTTGTGTGAGAGCTGCTGCCAGGCATCCTGTTGAAATTGTTTTTACATTTGGATGTTGAGAAGAAAAGGACAAAGGAAGGGCTGCATGGCTGCAGAGGGCAAACGCTTTGTTTTGAATTTAAATCTTTAAAGAGACATTGTGTAGTTTTTACTGTTAATCTCAGGAAATAATACAATACAAGAAATAAAAAATAAAATACATCTGCGTGGGTCTAGTCTCTGGGCGACGCCTATAGGCGTGTTTCCATTTGCCGGAGCTTCAGGGTAAATTCTAGGATGGGGAAAAGACCGGGAGGTTTAATGTCCTGGTCCTCTCAGCTGTTGTCTCCATATAAATTCAGCCCTTTCAGGACTTTGTACAAACGTCAATATATTGCGACTGCTTCGGCAGGGAGTGATGTCACTGATCAGCACCAGAAAGCGTCCACAATAACATTAATAACATTAAAAGCATTTATTCTGTCGAAGTATTTCATAATTTAATCCATTCATAAGTCGAGATGCTGCGTGATGTAAAATGTGGCGTTCAATGACCAGAAGAAGCTCCGTTTTTTATGTGAGACAACAAAGCCTCGTGAATTAAGGCGATGTGGGGGAATTCCGCCGTGTTTTCCGGTGTGTATTTCTGTTCGCTTCCATTCTGCTTCACCAGCAACTCTTCTAATTTTAATACTGCCGGTTGTTTTGGACGACGTCTGCTGATGTCATTTCCTACTGAGTTACAACCAATTAGCGTGAGTTAACCAAAGGTTCCGCTCAGCGACTCCACCGGGCGTTTCCGAGTACCTACCCCTGATCAGGTACTCAGAAGGTTCCTGAAAACGGTCGTTCGGCTGACCTGGTCAAGTGGGGAAGTTCCCATAAATTTACCCCGAAGTTCCGATAATGGAAATGCACCTAATGTTTCCTTCTACGGGAGCCCGTGAGGACAAAACACTTTTGTAACAAGCCGTTACAAAGCTTTCGCCATTCATAAACGTTGTTTTAAACATTTACCTCTTCGCTCGTTGCTGGAGGTTGAACGATCTGACGAAGTACTCGTTTGAAAATTGCTCTCACAGGGACTTTTGACCCTAATGGCCTTCCGTTGCTAAGGTCTTACTCGAACATGAAAATACCGCTTGCTTGCAATGATCGCCAGGGAAAATACACACAGTCACTTAAAACAACAAAAGAAATCAATATATGGAAAAGCCCACAACATCCATCTTTAGATGAGCAGAACATGTTTACTCTGCAGATCTGGCGCAGCGGCTCGTCTAGCTTTTCCGTGTGACTGAAGATTACAGCAACACGACAGAAATGACAGACCACAGGTGAAATGGAAAGTCCAGTCAGCTCTGCCTTCCACACGCCTGCACAGAAATGGTGTAGCTGTCATCTGGAGGCATACTCTGTTTCTGTTACAGCAGATAATATCAGACAAGCTCCAACTGGGGTGGGGGGGCATTTGTATTCTGCTGCATCAAAAGGAAGATAAAACACGACTCGTCTCTGTTTGAGCCTCGTTGACGTTTCATTTGATATTAGCTGTTAAATCTCCTAATGAGGGTTGTGTCACAATCACACAAATATAAAGCTTCTGATGTAGTTGGGGGCTAATAAACATAATGAGTGTAATTAAAAGTCAGCGGTTATCACTGTTTGCTGTAACCAGAGCTTTAATGGCTTACAACTGACTCATCAAATCAAAGATCCAGAAGAATTTGCAGAAAATTTCAGCAGCTTCTCCTCGCCTGTCCTCCACACACCCACACACACACGCACGCACACACTAACACACACAAACACTGCAGATTTTGTATGCAGACTCGCTGATAGACACGTTTGTGCACCCACACACCAACAAAATGCACAAGTGTTTTGCATCGAAGAGCAAGGACAGGATGTGCATGACATACGATGACGGATTAGAGCTCTGCAGCAGAAATAAGGAAGCAATCGAAGGCGACTGCACTTCCTGCATCCAAGTGGCCTTATTACTGTTTTCCGTGTCAATATATGTTTGATTGGGAGGAAAAGAATGCTGAGAAATCCTGTTTGAGGGTGTTCTGAGAAACAGAAGCACTGATATGTAACATTTTTGGATAAAAACAGGTGTAAGATGTGGTTTTCTGAATTGTGGGGTGAGTTTTTCTCTCATCTATTCCACTCATGTGAAGTGACTCCCCAGACAGCAGAGCTAATCGTTCCTGGACTCTGGACAGAAAAGGAGGAGCAGGTTCATGCGTACACGCAGCCAATGGCAGGGGTGAACACTCAGGAAGTTCTGCATGTGTGGTTTGGGTGACTCATGACCTTAGTATGCTACAGATGAGTGTTCCAGATGCCCCCCCCACCGTCCACATTCCCATTCGCTCTGTTTTCCTTCAGTCCGGCTGCAGTTCCAGATTTCAGCCCGTTTGACAGTGTTTGCTTCATGTTATTTCTAATTATACCAGTCAGTTAAAAACCCTTGAAACACGTGACCAGAACAAAATAAGTGTTGTTTTGTTTCAGCAGTTTTCCTCTGATCTGTTCAGCGTTGAGTGATTTCACGTAAGATAAAGAGGAACTTGAATGTAAAGCACTTAGCGTGGTCGGCAGGCGTGGAGAATGCCGTAGAAGTGCCGTTATTTTCTCATTTACTTTCTGTCTGAAACAGTCCCGTTAAATGAGGGCTTCTCTCTGAGAGGGTCAGCAGTGTTTAGTCAGCTGATTGCTTAAAAACCAGGGAGTTAGAAGATGCTTATCGCTTGTTTGATGCACTTGGGAGAGATGTTATCGTGTTGAATTCTGCTTAATGTAGAAAGATTTTTTAAGTGTTTAGCCATTTGGAAAGTGCTGCTGTCTCCTGCTTGCTCATTGACCACCGGGCTAAATGAATAAATAAATAAAAACACATAAATAAATAGAAAATACCTGCTTCAACACTACTGCCTACATCTACAATTTCAGAAAGATTTGTCATTTCTAGTTAGATTCCTATTCCCCTGCACACATGAACAAACTCTAATGGAAATTTTATCAGTTTCCACAACACAGAGACGGTATTATTTCTGTTATCATTATTGCAGTATTCAACAATAGTACAATTGCATACTTTCATAATTATAGTTCATAAAATACTTTGCATTTCCAAAAAAATCTCAAAGTACCACAGAGAATCTAACACCATTTTAAAAGTAGTAGGGATGTAAGAAAACATCGATACACTGAAATATTTTGTGTTATGAGACTGAATCTATATTTACAGGTGAAACTGGAAAAATTTGAATCTGGTGCAACAGTTCATTTATATCAGTAATTCAGCTTAGACTGAGAGACCATCTAAAGGCTCATGAACCCTTTGCAGGTGTTCTGGGTTCATTAGCTGATTAGAGTGTGACACTTTGAGTCTAGAATATTGAACTTTTTTGCAATATTTTAATTATCTGAGGTTTAGAATGTGGGGTTTTCATCAGCTGTAGCCATAATCATCACAATTATAACAAATAAAGGCTGAAACATCTGGTTTTGCATGTAACAAGTCCATCTCATACTTTAGTTTCACCTTTTAAATAAAATTACAGAAATAAATTCACTTTTAAACAATACTTTAAGTTTCGTGTTTCACCTGTTAATAGCAATGTATTTTTTGTTGTATTTGTTTTCTGTGGTGCAGTTCAAACTCTGACTGCTAGGTGGCAGCAGTTTTTATCACTTTCATTCTGACGTAACAATAAGATCTAGCTAGCGATAACTGTGCCTTGGAAGTCCATCCATCCATCCATTTTCTCCCGCTTATCCGGAGTCGGGTCGCGGGGGCAGCAGCTTAAGGAGGGAAGCCCAGACCTCCCTCTCCCCAGCCACTTGGGCCAGCTCCTCCGGGGGAATCCCAAGGCGTTCCCAGGCCAGCCGAGAGACATAATCTCTCCAGCGTGTCCTGGGTCTTCCTTTGGGTCTCCTCCCGGTTGGACGTGCCCGGAAAACCTCACCAGGGAGGCGTCCAGGAGGCATCCTAATCAGATGCCCGAGCCACCTCAACTGGCTCCCCTCGATGTGGAGGAGCAGCGGGTCTACTCCGAGCCCCTCCCGGATGACCGAGCTCCTCACCCTATCTCTAAGGGAGAGCCCAGCCACCCTGCGAAGAAAACTCATTTCGGCCGCTTGTATCCGCGATCTCGTTCTTTCGGTCACTACCCAAAGCTCGTGACCATAGGTGAGGGTAGGAACGTAGATCGACCGGTAAATTGAGAGCTTCGCCTTTCGACTCAGCTCTCTCTTCACCACGACAGACCGGTACAATGCCCCCATCACTGCAGACGCAGCACCAATCCGCCTGTCGATCTCACGCTCCACCCTTCCCTCACTCGTGAACAAGACCCCGAGATACTTAAACTCCTCCACTTGGGGCAGGACCTCGTCCCTGACCTGGAGAAGGCATTCTACCCTTTTCCGACTCAAGACCATGGTCTCGGATTTAGAGGAGCTGATTCTCATCCCAGCTGCTTCACACCCGGCTGCGAACTGCTCCAGCGAAAGCCGGAGATCACGTTCTGACGAAGCCAACAGGACCACATCATCTGCAAAAAGCAGAGACCTGATCCTTAGGCCACCAAAACGGATCCCCTCACCACCTTGGCTGCACCTAGAAATTCTGTCCATAAAAGTTATGAACAGAATCGGTGACAAAGGGCAGCCTTGGCGGAGTCCAACTCTCACCGGAAACGAGCCCGACTTACTGCCGGCAATGCGGACCAAGCTCTGACACTGGTCGTACAGGGACCTAACAGCCCGTATCAAGGGGCCTGGTACCCCATACTCCCAGAGTACCCCCCACAGGGCCCCCCGAGGGACGCGGTCGAACGCCTTCTCCAAATCCACAAAACACATGTAGATTGGTTGGGCGAACTCCCACGCACCCTCCAGGACCCCCCCAAGGGTATAGAGCTGGTCCAGTGTTCCACGGCCAGGACGAAAACCACATTGCTCCTCCTGAATCCGAGGTTCGACTATCCGACGGACCCTCCTCTCCAGAACCCCTGAATAGACCTTACCAGGGAGGCTCAGGAGTGTGATCCCCCTGTAGTTGGAACACACCCTGCGGTCCCCCTTTTTAAATAGGGGGACCACCACCCCGGTCTGCCAATCCAGTGGAACTGCCCCCGATGTCCACGCGATATTGCAGAGCCGCGTCAACCAACACAGCCCCACAGCATCCAGAGCCTTAAGGAAATCCGGGCGGATCTCATCCACCCCCGGAGCCTTGCCACCGAGGAGTTTTTTGACCACCTCAGTGACCTCAGCTCCAGAGATTGGAGAGCCCAACCCAAAATCCCCAGACTCTGCTTCCATCCTGGAAGACGTGCCGGTGGGATTGAGGAGGTCTTCGAAGTACTCGGCCCACCGATTCACAACGTCCCGAGTCGAGGTCAGCAGCACACCCTCCCCACTGTAAACAGTGTTGGTAGTGCACTGCTTTCCCCTCCTGAGACGCCGGATGGTGGACCAGAATCTCCTCGAAGCCGTACGGAAGTCTTGTTCCATGGTCTCACCGAACTCCTCCCATGCCCGGGTTTTTGCCTCTGCGACCACCCGAGCCGCATTCCGCTTGGACTGCCGGTACCTATCAGCTGCCTCCGGAGTCCCACAGGCCAAAAAGACCTGATAGGACTCTTTCTTCAGCTTGACAGCATCCCTAACCGCCGGTGTCCACCAGCGGGTTCGGGGATTGCCGCCACGACAGGCACCGGCCACCCTGCGGCCACAGCTACGGTCAGCCGCCTCGACAATGGAGTCACGGAACATGGTCCATTCAGACTCAATGTCCCCCGCCTCCCCCGGGACACGTTCGAAGTTCTGTCGGAGGTGGGAATTGAAGCTCCTTCTGACGGGAGACTCTGCCAGACGTTCCCAGCAGACCCTCACAACACGTTTGGGTCTGCCAGGTCTGACCGGCATCCTCCCCCACCATCGAAGCCAACTCATCACCAGGTAGTGGTCAGTTGACAGCTCCGCCCCTCTCTTTACCCGAGTGTCCAAGACATGCGGCCGCAGATCAGATGAAACGACAACAAAATCGATCATCGACCTGCGGCCTAAGGTGTCCTGGTGCCAAGAGCACATATGGACACCTTTATGCTTGAACATGGTGTTTGTTATGGACAATCCATGACGAGCACAGAAGTCCAACAACAGAACACCACTCGGGTTCAGATCAGGGGGGCCGTTCCTCCCAACCACACCTCTCCAGGTCTCACTGTCGTTGCCCACGTGAGCATTGAAGTCCCCCAGCAGAACGAGGGAGTCACCCGAAGGAGCGCTTTCCAGCACCCCCTCCAGGGACTCCAAAAAGGGTGGGTAGTCTGAGCTGCAGTTTGGTGCATAAGCACAAACCACAGTCAGGACCCGTCCCCCCACCCGAAGACGGAGGGAGGCTACCCTCTCGCTCACCGGGGTAAACCCCAACGTACAGGCACCAAGATGGGGGGCAAGAAGTATGCCCACCCCTGCTCGGCGCCTCTCAGTGGGAGCAACTCCAGAGTGGTAGAGAGTCCAACCCCTCTCGAGGAAACTGGTTCCAGAGCCAGAGCCATGCGTTGAGGTGAGTCCAACTATATCTAGTCGGAACCTCTCAACCTCACACACCAACTCCGGCTCTTTCCCCACCAGAGAGGTGACATTCCACGTACCAAGAGCTAGCTTCTGTAGCCGAGGATCAGACCGCCAAGGTCCCTGCCTTCGGCTACCGCCCTTTGCACATTGCACCCGACCCCTTTGGCCCCTCCCACGGGTGGTGGGCCCATGGGAAGGGGGACCCACGTCTCCTCTTCGGGCTATGCCCGGCCGGGCTCCATGGGTGAAAGCCCGGCCACCAGGCGCTCGCCAGCGTGCCCCAACTCCAGGCCTGGCTCCAGAGGGGGGCCCCGGTGACCCGCGTCCGGGCGAGGGAACACTGGTTCCATTCATTTTATTCATCATAAGGGGTCTTTGGGCTGCACTTTGTCTGATCCCTCACCCAGGACCTGTTTGCCATGGGTGACCCTACCAGAGGCATAAAGCCTCAGACAACTTAGCTCCTAGGATCATTGGGACACTCAAACCCCTCCACCACGATAAGGTGGCAGCCCAGGGAGAGGTGCCTTGGAAGTGTTCGGTTAAATTTAGTTTTCTGTTAAATTCAGTCTAAAAGTTAAATATCGTCTGGCTTTTAGTATCACAATATATCATCTATATATACATATATATATATATATATATATATATATATATATATATATATATATATATATATATATATATATATATATATATACATATACATATATATATATAATAAGCTCATGGAACAGGCCTGGACAAAAATGATGGTACCCCTAACTTAATATTTAGTTGCACAACCTTTTGAGGCAATCACTGCAATCAAACGATTCCTGTAACTGTCAGTGAGACTTCTGCAGCTCTCAGCAGGTATTTTGGCCCACTCCTCATGAGCAAACTGCTCCAGTTGTCTCCGGTTTGAAGGGCGCCTTTTCCAGACGGCATGTTTCAGCTCCTTACAAAGATGCTCAATAGGATTGAGGTCAGGGCTCATAGAAGGCCACTTTAGAAAAAACATATTGATTTCTCTAGACTGATGTGGTACATCATTACTATTTCTGCTTCACACCTCCTCTCTTGGAAACAAAGTTTATTGCTACACAGTCCAAAAATAAAAATAAAATTTCTGGTACAGGAAGCGAGGGCTCTGTGGAGACCCAGAAGTTACAGCATGGTGGCTTTTGATGCTCAGTGATGTGCTCATGAGGGCTGATCCCAGAGCTGTGGCTAAGCCTCCCTTCCCTTGTAGTGAGAGAGCTGTAGCTCCTTCTCCCCCATGCACAGCTGCTGCTCAGGACAGACTCTGGCTTCAAATCTCCTTAAGAGGTTATGTGATGTTAAAGGCAGAGCCAGTCAGCACATTTCTGTAAATCTTCTTTCCCTGCAACCCTTCGGACAGCTTTAAGCTTCCCTCTCTTCCCCACTTTTCCATATATTAGAGTCTTTGTGGTCGACTTTCAGTCCCAGAAGCACATGGAGGTGAGAAGCCTTTTGCTAACTCCTCCTTGGATGTGCAAATGAATGCTCTGGAGCTAGCAAGGACATTTTAGAGGATCTGCAGCAAGAACAGCTCCATCTAAAGGGACGGGGAAGGTGTGTGATCAGCCTTTTAGTCTCTGCTTCTCTTGGCCAAATGAGCAAGAAAACACGTAGAAAATAGGCTGTTTTGAGAGAAGGCTACGTTTAAAAAAAGAAAAGGAAAGCAGCTGGTTCTGTTTTTTAAATTATGCTGTGATGTTTTTATAGTGTATTTTCAGACAGACGGAGCTGCAGTTAATGAATCCAGACTGTTTTCCCACCTCTGGGGAACAGACAGAGGGGAGGGATGATGCACATGAGAGGAGAGGGAGAAGAATGGAGGAAAGTGAACCAAAGTCATTTTGTTCAGAAGGAATGAAAGGAGAAGTTTTGAAGGGTGGAACGTGGATTCCACCTCTTATTTTCCTCCTCTCTTAGTATTGTTTTCATGGCTTAATCGGTGAATGAGTGTTTTTGAGCACCTGGAATCATTTAAAGAAAGAAATCTGTGTTGAAATCAGGGAAGACCTTTGGGAATCTGATCTCAGATTCCTACAAACCCCAGAAATGCTGCTGGAAGGAGTTTTAAATTCTCCCTCTCTAGTCGTCTTTTCTTCTTTCCACGGTGTTGCATTAATCTGTTCGCTCCCCTTTTTTTGCTCAGACCAAAGATATTTGAAAACGTTCCACTTCCCTCCCACTTCAGCTTGTCAGGCCCCTCAGAAAAATGTGTTGGTTTTCTGACCACGGAGGGCTCCTCCAGCTCCGTTTTATTGGTTCCTAACTGTTGAGCACTTTTATTCAGACGCTCATGAGGACAAATGTGCTCCATCATTTTCTGCATCAACGCTTTTCTTAGAGAAACAGACTCTCTGGTCTCCAGTAAATCAGCACTCTGGAAAACAAAGCCCACGTTTGACCACCGACCGTCGGGTTTGCTAGAAAACTAACTGAGCTACAGTAACCCTGCGTGTTTGTGTGAGTTGGAGAAGCGCGCTGTGGAAAGCTGAGCGTGCAGCAGCTGTGAAAATACAAATCCTGCGGTTTGGGAAGCCCTCCTCCCCACGTTCTTCTTGCACTTTCTCTCAAGGTCACATTCTACGCAGAAGTCATTTTATTGTATCCTTATTCTGTTAATACATTTATAAAAATGCACAAAGACGATGAGATTCTCCTCAGACACACATTTATCCCCCAGGTTTGCATTTACCTCTTTGCTTAATCGTGACAGCAAATAAAAATAAATAAAAAAACAAAAGGATTAAGGTCAGTAAAATGTTTTATTTTTCCCAACAGTTTCTCCAATTCAGCAACATTTTCCAGCAGCTTTTTATTTTTCTCAGAATTTGGAGGTAAAAGTCACAATATTTGAGTTTTCTCTGCATTTTTTTGATTTGTTTTTCTGTTTTTGACTCCGTTACTAAACTATTGCAGAAATGCTCGCCGCTGTCTTGCATTAGTCAGGTTGTTTGCAGTCACCGCATGCTTGGTGCCTGATGTCAGTCAAAAAGAAACAGAAACAGACTTTAGCGGGTCTTTAAGCTCATGAAGGGCAGATTTATTTGAGGTGTTTCGATATTAAACATGAAGGTTGACCCCTGATGATCTGCTGTTTTTATATCAAAGACTCACAGACATTTCCAAATAAAGAACTTCTTCACCTTGCACCTCCCATTAAATGTTTTATTTCTGGATATTTTAGGACCGCACGTCCTCAAACACACCTCTAGTCTTTTTCTGTTTTAGCCCTCTGATTGTTTTTTAAGCCATTTTAGCCACATGTGTGTTTTAGGAAAGGAACCAACCACAGAGACGGGCTCTCCTTTTAGTCTTTCTCTTCACTCAGACCCTTCCAGTTTGATAGAGACGCTGTTATTTTATGCAGGACTTTGTTATGCTTTAACTGTCCCATAAAGTTTTCGTGTTGTGCAGATGTGGAGGTGGAAGGGGTGCAGGTCATAACACGATTTTAAACGACAGATAATCAAAACATCGGACAGCTTTTGTGAAAAAGTGACGTATCCCACGTTGCATTGCTGCATTTATGTTTTTAAAGTTAAATCTGTTACACACGGTAACATCCCTCCAAGTCCACCACAAATACTCAAGGCATTGCCTCATCCTGCATGTCTTCTTTCATCCTCTTCACTCTTCCAGATGTGGAGCAGATGGCCATCGACTGGCTCACAGGAAACTTCTACTTCGTGGACGATGTGGACGACAGGATCTTCGTGTGTGACAGGAACGGGCAGACATGTGTCACGCTGCTGGACCAGGAGCTGTACAACCCTAAAGGCATCGCTCTGGACCCCACCATGGGGTTAGTCAGACCCTTAAACCTACCGTGCAAACAGGCACAGATGATGCCTTGAAGCTCTTTTTCACATGCAGGGAAGCTTTTTATGACGTAAACTCAGTCCCACAGAGGTGACAGGACTTCTGCCATCTGTCAAGGATAACTTTAATGGAAAAAAGAGGGAAAGGAAGCTAACTGGAGGCTAACTGGGTGCCTGGAAGTTTGGTGTAATTGAGCACAGATGTTTGTTTTTGCACTATAATGGTCTGACTATGTCGTTTTCTGTTGTAAGTGTGTTTGCATTTCAGCTGCTCTGTTTATAACTCCAGCTGCATTCCTGCACGTTTGTGTATATCTGCACATATTTACCAAGCTGGATGAGTACGTGTGTGTGTGTGTGTGTGTGTGTGTGTGTGTGTGTGTGTGTTTGAGTACTTTCATCCTGACTTTTCCTTGTCAAGTCCAGATAGATTCACTGCTTTTGTTTTTCTGATGTTTAGTGAAATTAGAGGGAAGGAAAATAACAATAACACAAGCACAACGTGTTTTGTGTGTTCTCACTAAAAAAAGACCAACAGAAACCCACTTTAAATAAAATCCAGATCATTTCTCCCAATCTTCGTCTCGTTAGTGGTTGTTTATTTGTTTCTAAATTAAAGCGTTTCTGTGATATTTAGTTGCAGCAGGAATCTCAGTGATAGTTTGGAAGGAGTTGTCTAGGTTATATAACGTTTGTTGTTTACTAACACGTTTTCTGGGACTGTGCGAATGACTCGGGATTTGCTAAAAATAAGTTACAGTTATTTACCAGGGCCGTGGGAAAATGCTTCCTTAGAACGAAACTAACTTTCAGAAAACACAGAATACTATATTAGAAGTTTTTTGTGTTATGTTGGTGGATCTACTCAAAGGCGTCGTGTTGTGGTTGTGACTGGTTGGTTCAACAAGTGCTTAAAGGTGTGGAACTCTTGTTTAATCAATACATCTGCAGTGTCTCTAGTAGGAATGAATGCCTTGTAAGTTGTACTCTGGGGATAAAAAGCTCCGGTGCACCAGTTGCAGGAACTAAAAAATTGCCACAACAGAGTTTAACTGATATTTGGACATCTCGCCTCTGATTGGCTAACAGCAACGTGACTCTGTTTGCTTTGCAACGTTGATGTTTTATCACCACAAATAACACAAGCCTGGAGGAGTTCTGCTGTGTGGTGAAGTTCATAATGCTAACGGTTAGCTTCTACTAGCTGAGACGTTCTCTGCTGTTTCCTGGACGCTAAACCAACAACAGCCTTCCCCATCATGAGTCAAGATGGGTGAGACCATGAATATTAAGTGACAGTGTGATGTAGATCTGTCAGGATTTTCAAATCCTAGAGTTTCACCGTCTATTTTCTATCAGACGCTAATGCAGGACATAGGTGTAGGAGACTATTTTCATGTTCAGCCTGCATGAAAAACTCAGAGTGACTGATTACAATCAGAAATAAGGTTTAAAAAAATGTTTTTTCAGTGTTATACATCATTAGAGAAACAGATCCAAATGTTTAGTTCCACATTTGGACTTTCTTTCAAAAGTCCTGCATATTATGACTAAATGCAGATGTTACTCTCAGATGGCTGCTCATACTGAGCCAGGTTCTGCTGCAGGTTTCTTCCTGTTAAAGGGGAGTTTTCCTCTCCACTGTCGCTACATGCTTGCTTAACATGGGGATTGCTGTAAAGTCACTGACACAACAAGTCAGTGACTCCATGCTGCCGGTTTCCTTAGGTAGGAAACTTAACTAACTGGAATAATGACTTGAACTCAGAGCACTAAGTAGGTTCAATTGGAAAGTTTACTTTGTAAAGTGCCTTGAGATGACTCTTGTTGTAAATCAGCGCTACATATAAATAAACTGAATTGAACTGAATTGAATGTTAGCATCTACGACGCTTTGACTTAACTTTTAGATGAAATTTAGCCCAGACTACTGTGCACAGTTTAAATGTTGTTTTGATGCCTTTTCAAACCCAAAAATGTCCACTGGGGTTGAAACAAGCAGCTGCAACCAGATGGATCAACTTTTTTAGTTCTCAGTATTATTTTTTTCCCAGATTTGTCCTCTTTGTGCTGCAAAAAACTCTCAAGTTAACAGCAAAAGTAGAATTTTTAAAATAAACAAAGCACTGCAAATCCTGTTTGAATCTTGCGTTTACTGTGGGCCGAGAACAAGTCAGGCTTTTTTTATGAACCCTGAAACAAACTGAGTAATCCTCACAACTCAAATATATTTCAGAAACCTGAGACAGTTTCTGCTTTTATGAATAGAAAAGCTTCAATGTTGCCTCTTTATTGTAAAAATACGAGTAAATATGTGTAAAAGTTTGCAGGTTTAGTTCATCTATCCATCCATCCTTAATCAGGGCTGTGTTTTTATGTCCCTGTAGGAAGGTCTTCTTCACCGATTATGGTCAGATCCCAAAGGTGGAGCGCTGCGACATGGACGGCCAGAACCGAACCAAACTAGTCGACAGCAAGATTGTTTTCCCACACGGCATCACGCTGGACCTGGTCAGCAGGCTGGTGTACTGGGCCGACGCCTATCTGGACTACATTGAGGTGGTGGACTATGAGGGCAAGAACCGGCACACCATCATCCAAGGCCTGCTGGTGAGAAAACATCTTTGTTGTTGATAATGAGCTAAAAAGCTCCTTTAGAGCTCCTCATATACCTATAAAACACCTGATGTTACCCCTGTGTGCTCCTGGAGAGAGTTCCCATGCCAGTGAGTTATGGGCAGTGAGAGAATGGTGGACATTTGCCTTTTCATTAAATAAGCTGATAAATGGTGTGCAATACTGAGGCTGTTAATGTAGCAGCACTGGTGATGCACTGTGGCTCTTAAACCTGTTACCATGGCGTTTACCGAGATCTGTAGGGAAGGATCGGCTTTCTTTCACTCACTGAGTCAAAGGACACACATCGTTTTCGTGTGTGTGTGTGTGTGTGTGTGTGTGTGTGTGTGTGTGTGTGCGCGTGTGTGTGTGAGTGTGCGTATGTGATATGCTTTTATTACATTGACATCCCTCATTCACTGACACAAAGCCGTGTTGTAGCTGTTTACCTGTACAGATGTTTTTCTTAAGGCTTGTTTCAGCTCTCAAATGTTAAATTCAACCAAATTTAAAATGCATCAAATGCATATTGAGCTTTAGTTTGGTTAGATCTAAGGACAGCTGATCAGATCCATCATCAGTCTGATGCTAACTGGTGTCCAGTTTCTAAACCAGAACTGGTTCATCTGTTGAGTTTCACACTGTTCTGCTGTCAAAACCCTCCAAAGGCTCTTGAGTCTTTTCTCTCCTCATTTGATTCAATATTTCGATCTTATCGGACCAGTGGAAGCTCTTCGCTCTTCCTCATCACCAAAAGGTATGAATTTGTGACAAAGCTGCAGAAAATGATTGTTCCTGATCTTCAGATTGTGTGTCAGGACTGCTCACACACTTTTAATAAACACTTTAACCACTGCTTTACATTGGTGCATGTGGTTAGGTAACAGCAGCTCCATAATCAATAAAGGTCATAAGACCATCAGTTTTTTTATCCTCAAAGGAAAAATATAGAAATATATAAAAGTTTTAGAAAGCAATTAAATCCTGTTGAGAGGTGCAGTTTAAGACTTTCATTTGGAGCTAAACCATACGAAACAGAAACTGCTGTAGAGAAGGAAACCTGAGTATCCAGCATCAATCCAGAGGTCCGGGTCACTATAACGACACGCCTTTATATCTTTTTCAGATTGAGCATCTGTATGGGCTGACTGTGTTTGAAAACTATCTGTACGCCACCAACTCAGACAACGCTAACATGCAGCCTAAAACCAGCGTGATCCGGATCAACCGCTTCAACAGCACAGACTACCAGGTCGTGACCAGGGTGGACAAAGGAGGAGCGTTGCACGTTTATCACCAGAGACGACAGCCTCCAGGTGAACATGCACTCACGTGTTTTCATCTGAAGTGGAAGATATTCACCTTGCTGCTGTGGAGGTTGATTTTCCTTCTTCCTGATTTCCAGTGCGTAGCCACGCGTGTGAGGAGGACCAGTTTGGGAAGCCTGGAGGCTGCTCGGACATCTGTCTCCTAGGTAACGGACACAAAACCCGGACATGCCGCTGTCGCTCCGGATTTAGCCTGGGCAGTGATGGCAAGTCCTGCAAAAGTGAGTAGGACAACTTTTTGTGTTATTTAGTAATTGTCTATAGTCAAGGATTATTATAGCATAATTTAGCTAGCTTAGATTAACACAACTTAAGTCATTTTATATGCACCGTTAGTTTAGTTTAGTAGCATTGTTTAATTGTGTTGTAATTGCAGTTTAGCTTAGCTTAGTTTATTCTATTTTATTATTTTAGTTTAATAATGAAAAACTAAAACGACGAGAAATCCATGAAACAAATGCATTAAAACATTAAAATGTAACAATCTGACACATAACAGGTCTCATTGTGACACTAAATCAAAACACAAAAACAAGTACAAAAGAAGCAATCACAAAAAAATATCCACAGGCACGCCACCAAAATAAGACATAAATGATACCAACAACATAAGGTTCTTGACCGAGCCCCTCAAACTATGTCTGAGCTATGGGACATAGCCTGTAACCCAGTATGTGAGTGAGAGTCCTCCCACCAGTCTTTTGGTTAGGAAACAACAAACTGGAGTGTGTCAATAGAAGCATCCACCTCGACCACTCCAAACAAAGCGCTCCAGGCACACAGTGATCCCACAAATCCTAGAGATTGTGTCAAAAATAGATCCCCAATATTCCTGCAGTTTCGGGCAGATGTGAAGAAGTGTGGCCGGTCTGCAACGCTCACACGTCAGGTCCAAGTCTGGCTTAATTTTAGACAGTCTGTCTTTGGACCAATGCAAGCGGTGCACCACCTTGAACTGGATGACACTGTCTTCCACAAATCGGTGTGTGTAAAGTTTACTCAGAACTTTCTTGGTAGATGTCCGACAGTCCAAAATTTCATGGAGACGAGTCTGAGATGGGCACAGGGGAAAACGTTCAGAGTTGGACTTAAACCTAAAGAACTGTGAGTTATGGATATGAAATTTAGCCACAGGAGGCAAATATACCATCAACATATAGATCAGTGTGTGTGCCTTTAGTAGCCCACCCATTAAAGGCGTCATCAGATACAGATGGAATAAACGTGTGGTTCTTCATCACAGGGGCAGCGAACGAAAAAGATCGTCTACACTGATTCCAGATCTTAGTGGTTGGAACGACATTGGGATTGGACGAGTATGAAGATATCGAGCATGAAAAAGGGTAGCTGAGAACAGAGAATAGCTATAGGAGGACAGACGAAACTCTCTCCATGGCCGACTCGGCACATCAGCCCCCTCCCTCAGCCAAAGCAGCAAAGCATTAATATTAGAAGCCCAGTAATAATACATAAAGTTAGGGATCCCCTAAATTGCACAGTTTTACTGGCTCTCGGGTGTCTGTTATGCCGTATAAAGTCCAAAAGCAAAAAGATTTAGAAAGAAAAATTGGGAGACATTGGAACAGATAAAGGAGCGTAGGCAGTACAGTCATTTTAGTGGTGTTAATCCTCCCTCCCAAGGACAGGAGCAAGGATTCCCATCAGGAAACATCCCGTTTCAGGGGGGCTAATAAAGGAATATAATTTAGTCCCAACTTTACGTGTAATCCAAATACCTAAATATTTAAACTTATCAGGGCTTATTTTAAATGGAGAAATTTATGTTTTAGAGCATTTATGAAGCAGATGGAATGTAAATATGCGTATGTATAAATTAAATTCTGCAGCAGCACTGGGCTGCCCACAGGTGTGCCTGGCTTTAAATCGGCTCTACGATGCCGATATAGTAAAGATGTGTATGATATATCGGTCCATCAAATATTCTGTTCTAGTTAAAATCTGTGAACATTTATAATTCAAATGTCAGCTCAGATAGGTGCATGCTGAGGGTGTCAGCTGGTGCTGATAAAGGAGTCACATGTTTAGTGTATGAATGCCAACAAGTCTAGGACATCGATACTTCCACGTTAATTCAGCCGCGAGCCAGAACCGATGATCACACGTTTAAAGTTGGGAGCAACAGTAAGTCAACTTTCTTGAGCCGAGACCAAGAACAGTAAAGATCTGAGCAGGGCTGCACGTCTCTCATGGGTTTTAAAGTGGAGAAGAGCTTTGAACTGAGGAACCTTCTAGCCCTGGGATCTAAAAGCTTTCAGCCTGATTCAGCTCATTCTGAGGCGTGTTTTACTCTTTTATGTTCTGTTAACAACATTGTATTGATCTGCCTACTGAGGCTGGAGCGTCTCTGAGAATGTCAGAGATACTTTAACTACCTACTACCCTCCCTCATTGTCTCAATTAAACTGTCTCCCAGGGTTTTTGTTGCGTTTGCATTTATTTGATCAATACATATTTGAAGGGAAGAGATGCTTCAGTTAATGAGTCAGCATCTAATCATTAGATCCAGGATCAAGGGAAAGACGGGCCTGAGAAAACTAAGTTTTGTTCCCTCGCTGCAGAACCCGAACACGAGCTCTTCCTGGTTTACGGAAAAGGCCGCCCAGGCGTCATCAGGGGCATGGGCATGAACGCCAAGGTACCGGACGAGTACATGATCCCCATCGAGAATCTGATGAACCCCAGAGCTCTTGATTTTCACTCCGAGAGCGAGTTCATTTATTTCGCCGACGCCACCAGCCATATCATTGGGCGACAGAAGATTGATGGAACAGAGAGGGACACCATTCTGAAGGAAGGTAAAGCAACGGCAGAGATAGAGAAACTGCTCATAAAAACAAACATTTCAGCTTGTAAATCAGAGAAGCTGCAGAGTACATGAAACAAGAGGATGTTTTAATCTGAGAAAGGACGGATAGGCAGCAAAGACTTGTCTAAATGCATTCATACTCTGTGGGTGGGGGGGTTTCTCGCAGGGATTCACACAGTCGAGGGCATCGCTGTGGACTGGATGGCCAACAACCTGTACTGGACCGACGATGGACCAAAGAAAACCATCAGCGTGGCTCGGCTGGAAAAAGCCTCACAGACCCGCAAAACCCTCATCGAAGGCAAGATGACTCATCCTCGTGCAATAGTGGTGGATCCTCTTCACGGGTAAGGGTGGACAGAGAGATGAGGTGGGCGGGATGGAGTTTGGTGTTTTTGTTCTGCTGAAAAGAAAAAAAATCAATCCACAGCTGCAGTCATTTTATCTCATCGTCGGTTCGACTCGTGAAAATAATTCATGGTGTGTCACGCTCCGATCTGCTACACCGTTCTCTGTTTTATTGGTTTTTTTTGTTTTTCTGCACGTTTTCTTACTTTATTTGTTGTTTTTTATGCCCTACAAATTTCCCTTCATCAGTTTCCAATCTAAACATTTGTGTTGCATGTTTAAGCAAAATGTCCTCCACATGCAGCCTTATTAGTCTATTACAGCTTCATAAAGCTTCATCTAGCTGTGGATGGATGTGTTGTATTGAACAAACCTCCCTGGCTCTCCTGTGAGGAATATATGAACACACACACACACACACACACACACACACACACACACACACACACACACACACACACACACACACACACACACACACACACACACACACACACACACACTTTGGTTTGCTTGTGACAGCATGATGTGTGTCCACACACTTCCCTGGAGAAAGGCGCTCGCTTCAGCTAATGCTTGTAATCAATCAGGCTCAGAGAGAGAAGTGAAGAGAGGGAGGAGGTTTGGACGAAAGAGAGGACGAGAAGGAGACCATAAAATGAAATGTTAATGGCGGCATCAGCCATATTCCCATGAGGAGGAGTGTTTCTAGATCTGTATAATTGAAAGCCGCCGGTGTTCACGGGCTTTACACAGATCAGTGGTTTGATTGACAAGCCTTAAATGACTTTGTGGCAAACAATGGTCTGTCTCTGGCCCGGCTGCTCTGATGAGGGTTGGGTGCTCCGGGGCAGAAACATAAAATGTCAAAGCTTTCATTAACGCTAAGAGATTCAATAAATACCCCCCCACACACACCTCTCACGACAGAGGCCTTGTTGCTTCCTCAGGTGGATGTATTGGACGGATTGGGAGGAGGACCCTAAGGAGAGCAAGAGAGGGAAAATCGAGCGGGCTTGGATGGACGGCTCCAACAGAAACGTCTTCCTGACCAGCAAGACTGTCCTCTGGCCAAACGGTCTGAGTCTGGACATCCCTCAAGGCATTCTCTACTGGGTGGACGCTTACTACGACCGAATCGAGATGGTGTACCTCAACAGCTCCGACCGCAAGGTCAGCCCCTCCCTCATGGGATTGGTTTAGCTCCTCCAGCTCAGTCAGACCAAACCTCAGAGAGGGTTTGGGAAGCTGCAGGAATGATCCCATAAATTCCTGGAGATTTTTAATGATGGATACTTGAGTTTGGTCATCATTTAGTGCTCTATGTTGCATAACGATTAGTTTAAAATATTCATTTTAACACACCCCCTTACTGTACCACCTAGTGATTTTCTATCATGTTTTATAAATCTGAACTTCCTCCTGCTGAGACACTTGTTCAGTGAAAATGGCCACAAAATATTGTAGAATTAGTGGATTTTGGCCAAAATGTGTGAAGGACTTGTAACAAACTGTTTGTTCGTGTCATACTCTGTGCTGTGTGCCTCTGGGAAAAAACAACCCTGTTTACGGTTTCCCCTTGTAAAAATACCATCTGGCTGCTTTCTCTGACATCACCAGACGGTGTACGAGGGTCAGGAGCTGAACCACGCCTTCGGCTTGTGCCACTATAAACACTTCTTGTTCTGGAACGAGTACCGCAGCGGCAGCATTTACAAGCTGGACACCACCACCGGCGCTGCCACCCTGCTGCGAAACGAGCGGCCGCCCATCTTTGAAATCCGGATGTATGACGCGCAACAGCAGCAAGGTTCTGGGCAAGACGTCACGTAGAAGGTCCATCTGTAATCCAAAAGTTAGAAGGGTGACACCTCACACGTGTGTCTTTCACCTCCAGGCTCTAATATGTGTCGCCTTTCCAACGGTGGCTGCAGCAGTCTGTGTCTGGCCACACCAGGAAGCCGCCAGTGCGCCTGTGCAGAGGACCAGATACTAGACCCGACTGACAACACCAGCTGCAAAGGTAAAAAACAGGAAGGATCTGGGTTGGGACTAATGTTTAATGACTCACACGTTCATATAATTGAGCCCTTCTTTAAAACCCTCCTTGTGAAAAATATCCAAATCACACCGTGCTCCTGTTGGCATAATTCTCCTCGTCCCTCTAACTCCTCATCTTCTCCTTCACAGCCAACCCGTCTTACGTACCTCCTCCTCAGTGCCAGCCGGGGGATTTTGCTTGTAAGAACAGCCGCTGCATCCAGGAGCGCTGGAAGTGCGACGGAGACAACGACTGTCTGGACAACAGCGACGAGGCTCCCGAGCTGTGCCGTGAGTTCCTGGACGTGCTCAGACACCAAACTCAAGCCCTTCTGTTGAGACCAACTCACGTGACGAGCAGCTTTGTGAATGTGATAGATCTGACGTCTATAAGGGCACGCAGTGTGTAGCTGCGTGATTGTGTCTGTCTGTAGATCTGGAGGTTTTGGTTCCAGACTAAACAAAAGTCAGTCCAAATCAGCCCCCTGCTTTTCCTCTTTTACCTCACGTCTCTCCACCCTTTGTCATAAATAACTCCTCATTTTCTGTTCCTTTGTGTCTCAATGACCTTTAAATGCATCCTTTCTTCTCTGCAGACCAGCACACCTGCCCCACAGACAGATTTAAGTGTAAGAACCACCGCTGCATCCCTCTGCGCTGGCTGTGTGATGGGGACAACGACTGTGGGAATGGTGAGGATGAATCTAACACCACCTGCTCAGGTACGTGAACAAACCCTCCCCCTCCACACAAATCTGGTGTTTGTCTTGTGTTTTCCCCTCCTGGAACACGAGTTCTGTCATGTCATGTGTGTTTCAGCTCGCACCTGCCCGCCCAACCAGTTCTCCTGCACTAGCGGGCGCTGCATCCCCATTTCCTGGAGGTGCGACCTGGACGATGACTGTGGCGATCGATCGGACGAACCTGCCTCCTGCGGTTGGTTCATTTATGTAAATGTTTGTCGAGGTTCCTTTAACAAGCATATTCAGTACGACTAAACTCCTCCTGTGTTTGCAGCCTACCCCACCTGTTTCCCCCTCACACAGTTCACCTGCAACAACGGGCGCTGCATCAACATTAACTGGCGCTGTGATAACGGTTAGTCTGCTGTCCGTGTCTCCATCCATCCCCTCCATGCCTCATGTCACTTTACCATGCATGATGGACAAACAAGCTTTTATTTGTATGTTTTTTTGTCATCTTGTCACTTTTATGTTTGTGCATTTGTGGTTCGGTGTTGTGCTCTTTGCCCACTGTGCTGTCTTCCGTTGGTTCTGTCTTTCAGAAAAGGATTGTGCGGACGACTCTGATGAGTTGAATTGTCCAAAGCCGACCGGTTAGTGCATAGATCAACATGCACCACTACAGCTAAAGCTTTAGGACTCACCAGAGGGACTCAGAGACAGTCAGGGCTGCTTTTCTAACCGACTGACCTCCAGAGCTGAGGTCTTTTGGACCTCCGTGGAGGTCTAAACTGCTGCCTTTTCGCACAAATTTGATCAATGAAACAATCAAACTTGTGTGCATTATTGAAATATATTTTTCTCTGTGAGTTTTATCAGAATAGATTATTTTTCCTATGACTTTCAAACAGTAAAGTAAAAAGCTCTGATGTTTGGCTGCCTCTTTGAGACGAGTTTGAACAAAAATGCCAAAGATGCTGTGCTGCAAAGCTCAATGTATCAGCTGGGTACATTTCCTCATGGTGCATGTTCTGATCTATGCAGTTTCTGTCATCATTTATGCTCTCATCTTTCATATTTTATCAGTCATGTGTTAAATTATGTGTTACTTTGGAAAAAAAGAACACCATGTTTCTGCACATTTCCATAAATATTTGCTCCATTCTCAGAAGGGGTGCCCTGTGATTTGGGATAGTGAGCGTTGTGTTGCTGCATCTGTTTTGCAGATAACGACTGTGGGGACAACAGCGACGAGGCGGGCTGCAGCCACTCCTGCTCCAGCGCTCAGTTCAAGTGTAACAGCGGCCGCTGCATCCCAGATTACTGGACGTGTGATGGAGACAACGACTGTGGAGACTACAGCGATGAGACACATGCCAACTGCACCAATCAGAGTCAGTGTCTCTATCTGGTGATCTGCTGGAGGTTCACATCATTATAACTTGGTTTAGGGTTCTGCTTTTATTTTTCAGCAAAGCAAAATTATTGAGTGAGAGAGTAAAAATGGCTGCTTGTTCTCATCAACAGTCCTGGTCCTCCAGGACCGCTATCCAGCATGTTTTAGTTGTTTCTCTGCTCCAACACACCTGGTTTACTGGATGATTCACCTGTTCAGCAGCTCATCAGGCTCTGCAGAAGCCTGTTAATCACCTGCTTTTTAAAATCAGGCATGTTGAAGCAGGGGAAAAAAAATAAAAAAATGCTGGAGAGTTGCCCTTGAGGACCAGGATTCCCCACCCCTGGTCCAATAAGAAATTCCACTGTTTTTGAAATCTCTCCTTGAATAATACAGATTAAGAACAAAAATGATTTGTTTAAATAAAGTCCCAGTTTGTTCATTAAAATATTCCCCTAAGTAAAATAGAAAAATAAAGAGAGCAGTTATAAAATGAAATTGTATTTCTTATCATTTCCTGCACAAATGTAAATTATGCACGTAAAGAATAAATAAGGGCCTTTGCAGACCTGTGAACGCTGCTCATCAACAGAAAACAAGACAACAATTGAAACAATGGAAAAAATATGATGGTTTATTTCCAATCAGCTGTTTCTGAAATCTGGAACAAACACAATCAGAAGAGGGAAACCAAAACTGTGATGATTTATATAATTTAAAAACCAAAGAGTAGAGTTTTCTCCCGTCTTCACCGGTGTCTCTGATGGGTGTGAATGCCAAACTAAGCTGTTCCTGATTCACTAAATACTTAAAAAACCTAGAGCTAACCCAGTTTTCTTGTTGGAAGGAAGATGCATACATACATCGACCTGAAGGCAGGATGAATCATCATCGATTAAATACTTTCTTCTTCTTCTTTTTAGAAAATACCAATGAGAATTTACTCAAAATGAACCCCCCATCAGCTCCGCTCCACATGCAGACCTACATGTGATGTACTGCACTTATAAATAGCCTCTACAATAAAAAAGACCTAAATATCAGATTAGATTGTATTGTCTGCTGCAGTGTGACAGTGTTTATAAAACACAGCTGTGACAGATGGTTGTTATTATCATGGGTGGGTGGCTGCATCTCACCACTGCGGTTATTCATTTATGCTTTTATTACCAGATGTTCACTCGCCACTTAAACCAGAGAAAGTATTTACATTTTATAAACAAGCCAACAGACATTTTTGTCTCTAGGTGTAAGTAATCCATCCAACCAGAGATGCCTAATAACAGGGCTGAGTGACGGAATAAATAAAGGTTCAGTTCAGATGATTTAAAAGCTCATAATTCTGTGTTTACAGTTTCTGCAGAAACACACTGGAGCTGAATGATTGACAGTCAACAGGTGTTCTGAGTAAAACAGTGACCTCCTAAATGCGTGCTCTAATCTGTTCTGTCCAATCTCTCTCCTGTCGTTTCTTCCTGACAGTTTATCAGTGTTTTGATGTTGCTCCAGAAGCCCACACAGCGTGTGACTTGTTTAATTCATGAGAGGACGGAAGACAGTGTCCCCTTAGAGCTCAACTTTATGGTTTTATTTTTCTCTGCAGCCACACGTCCACCTGGTGGTTGTCATTCAGATGAGTTTCAGTGTCGAATGGACGGACTCTGCATCCCTCACCGTTGGCGCTGTGACGGGGACACGGACTGCATGGACATGAGTGATGAGAAGAACTGTGAGGGTGTCACTCCTACCTGTGATCCAGCAGTCAAGTTTGGTTGCAGAGACTCTGGTGAGAAAACATCACAGCATTGTGAAAAAGTTGTAAATATAAACTAAATGTATTTATATGCTGCTGCCAGACTTTCTTGTAATCATTTAAAGTGATCTTGAGTCACTGCTTAGGGGGAATGTTAGCATAATTGATCATTGGGACATGTTTTAGGACTAAACTAGAAACTTTATTTATTTATTTATTTATTTTAGCTTTATTTAACCAGGAATAAGTCTCATTGAGATTTAAAATCTCTTTTGCAAGAGCGTCCTGGCCCAGAAAACAGGGTTACATATCAATTACAGTAATCATTCATGCATACAAGATAAACTATTAAGTCAGTAATCAATAAACAAAACAAAAATATAAAACAACAAACTTACACAAATGTGAAAAAGTACAAAAAAAAGTACACACACACACACACACACACACACACACACACATATATATATATAAAACCAGCCCCGGTGGCCTAGTGGTATGAGTGTCCCGGGACTAGGAGATCGGGGTTCGAATCCCAGTCGGGTCATCCCAAAGACTTTGAAAAAATGGGACCCAATGCCTCCTCGCTGGACACTCAGCATTAGGGGGTTGGATTGGGGGGTTAAACCACCAAATAGTTCCCGAGCGCGACCACAGCTGCAGCTCACCGCTCCCCACCAAGGGGATGGGTCACATGAAGAGATGTAATTTCACCAGTGTGTGATGAATACATGGGACTTTGACTTGTTAAATACAAAAACATTACCCAAAAAAGTATCATTTGGTTTTTTCTCACTTTCTGAGGTGTTTTTTGTCCAGCTCTGGTACCTGACCTACTGTATAGGGTGTTTAGGAATTAGGAAAGGAAAAACAAAAGAATAGATGTAAGATTTGAGAAAATAAACTAGCCACAGTATCTAGATTGGTGGTGTTGAGGCTGGACCAGAATTTCAGACCATATTTGTTTAAAGGAGACCTATTATGCAAAATTCACCTTTTGCATCCTTTTGTGTTGCCATGTGGGTCTCGACTGCATTTACAAACACTCCAAGCATGAAAACCCAACCACATTGTTGTCTGTCAGTGTTTTGTCTTAGGGAGTATGTGCCTAAAATGAGCTGTTTCAAAAAGTACTCATTTGTGATGTCACAAATGGCAAAAGTAGAATGGCAAGGCAAGGCAGCTTTAGTTGTATAGCACATTTCATACACAGAAGCAATTCAATGTGCTTATGGAATGGAGCTACCTCTCACGTGCAAGAGAGAGCTGCTGCTGACGGAGCAGCGGCTCTACTCCAAACCCCTCTGGATATCGGAGTTTCTCAGCTTATAGCAGCCTGAGCGGGGGCGGTGGGCGTGGCCAGCTCCAGATTGTTTTCTTAAAGTGACAGAGCCCTGGAACGGCTCATTCTGGAAGGTACTGAAACTGTCCAGAATAAAACAGCTGAAAACGCTTTGTGTCAGGCTGAGTTTGTGCAGAACTTCATGAACATTTTGTATCGACCATAGAACTATAATAACTTAAGAAAACCAGTCATGTCCGCTTTAATAAACAGAATCAAAAACTTGCATAGATATAGGTAGCTAATGGTACAGCAACAAAGAACACAAGGAGCACAGGTGAGATGGGGAAACAATCAGGAAACAGAGGGGAAACGGAAACACAGAGGAAACCAAAACACTAGGAAAAGGAAACTAATCTAAGAAAACAGAAGTTATTCGTCAAAATGGGCAAAACCTATGATGAAATTAACTGGATAAAAAATAATGGATCCTTATGAATCACAGGTCAGAGTTAAGTGGCTGCAGAACTAGATTAGGAGCCCATCTGGCACTCCTGTATGCTAATTAGATAAATATACATAAATTTGAAAAGTAAGCTAGCTTTGTGTGTCTGCAGCTCGGTGTATCAATAAAGCCTGGGTTTGTGACGGCGACAGCGACTGTGAGGACAACTCGGACGAGGACAACTGTGATGCTCTGGTCTGTAAGCTCTCTCATCACGTGTGTGCCAACAACTCCACCATCTGTCTGCCTGCGGAGAAGCTCTGCGATGGCACCGACGACTGCCCAGATGGTTCTGATGAGACACTCTGTGGTAAGAAACAACATCACTCAGGCTGCGTCTCAGAGCAGGGAGCGCAGAGCAACAGGCTCGGCTCGCCATCGCTCCTCATCTGCTGCTCTGACGTTCCTCTCTTGAACAGATCTGTGCTCTGTGAACAACGGCGAATGCAGCCATAACTGCACCGTGGCCCCCGGTGAGGGCGTGATCTGCTCCTGCCCGCTGGGGATGGAGCTGGGGTCCAATAACAAGACCTGTCAGATCCAAAGCTTCTGCGCCAAACACCTGAAGTGCAGTCAGCGCTGCGAGCAGGACAAGTTCAGCGTGAAATGCTCGTGTTACGAAGGATGGGAGCTGGAGCCCGACATGGAAAGCTGTAAAAGCACGGGTAAGAGTGAGTAGAGGCTATGTGGGCAAAAAGGATAAAAGTTTACCCAACGGTGTTTGTTTATTATGTGTGGAGGCTAGAGAAGTGGCCTCGGTTAAACTTTTCTCAAGTTTATCAAAAAAAAGGAAGTAAAGAGAAAACTGTGTTTGGGAAGGATGCATTCGCTAAAGCACCACGGACTGAGGAGGAAAAAGAAAAACAGAGAGGTTATCTGTTTTTATTAGTAGTTTAAGATGGGAGACATGAGAAACCTTGAGCAGTTATTTCCTTCCTGCCCTCATTAATATTTCATTAAAAGAACTTTGAATATGAAAGAATTACCTCAAGAGCAGAAAGGATTTTTTTGTTAAAGTCGTTGAAAGGGTGAGTTGTGAAAAGCAGAAAGCATTCTCTGAGACAGGTCTGAGTTTTATCATCCACATAAAGGAACTACCGTCGTTATCTCCAGCAGCAACTGGCCCAGACACAAACATGAATTTATGCAGCTGGAGACTCAGAGACCAGCCAGCAGCAGCAGCCTGTCATTCATGCTGCCGTCTGCCTGTTAGCTACAGATAGCTCCTGTCTCATTTACTCACTGTTTCCATTACACAGGATTAAGACCACTTCCAGCATAACCCCTTTAATGGGAAGAGTCTGTGCTGGTGTTTTACTGGGTTTAGTTAACCAGATCAGAGGAGTCACATCTGCTCCAGATACATTTACACATCCACTATACCTGATATTACCAGCCATCCATTTGTACTTCCATCCATCATCCATCCATCCATCCATCCATCCATCCATCCATCCATCCATCCATCCATCCATCCATCCATCCATCCATCCATCCATCCATCCATCCATCCATCCATCCATCCATCCATCATCCATCCATCCATCCATCCATCCATCCATCCATCCATCATCCATCCATCCATCCATCCATCCATCCATCCATCCATCTATCCATCCACCATCCATCCATCCATCAACCATCCATCCATCCATCCATCCTCCCCTCTTCC
>SSNS01000019.1:1988718-2065483 GCA_006937985.1 Aphyosemion australe | reverse complement strand
CATCCATCCATCCATCATCCATCCATCCATCCATCCATCCATCCATCCATCCATCCATCCATCCATCCATCCATCCATCCATCCATCCATCCATCCATCCATCCATCCATCATCCATCCATCCATCCATCCATCCATCCATCCATCCATCCATCCATCCATCCATCCATCCATCCATCCATCCATCATCCATCCATCCATCCATCCATCCATCCATCCATCCATCCACCTATCAATTTTTTAAAGTAATTGACAGTCTGGTCCTTCAGATCACAAATCAAGGAGGGAAACCCTCACATCCTTCTCTCCAGCTCCTCTTGGGTCATACAGGATATATTAATATCCTTTATGAAGCAGATCAGTGAGTTATGGGTCTCCTCCTAGTTGGAAGTGCCTGGAAAACCTCCAGAGGCCTCAACGGACTCCCTTTGATTAGGAGGAGCAGCCACTGTTCCAGACTCCTCCTGGATGACGGAGCTCCTCACCTTTTCTCGGATGCTGGCCCCATCTTACAGGAGAAGCTTGTGTCAGCTGTTCTAATCCCTCCCAACCTGGAGAGAACCGTCCACGTTCACCCAGCTAGAACCATGGCCTCAGACTGGAGCTGACCCTTATGTGGTTTTGCTGCAGATTCTAAACAATATATTCCTAGTTAGAGCTTTAAGCACAGATAAACAACTCATTTTAACTAAAACTTTTGTGAAGTCGTGTGGGAATGGTTTACACAGTGATCCTGAGTCTGTAGCCTTTTGGAAAACACAGCTATTGTTGTCTTCTTGATTTTCACAGACCCATTCAAGCCCTTCATCATTTTCTCAAATCGTCATGAGATCCGTCGCATCGATCTGAACAAGGGAGAGTTCAGCGTGTTGGTACCAGGCCTCAGAAACACCATCGCCCTGGACTTCCATCTGAACCAGAGCTCCCTCTACTGGACCGACGTGGTGGAAGATAAGATCTACCGCGGGAAGCTGTCCGAGAACGGTGGTGAGCGTTAGCTTCCAATCATAATCAGTGGTCGACATCTTTAACCTGTCATTTGTAATATTTTCACCCATGAAGGGGACGGCAGTGTCATATGAGCTTGAGATTCCATCCCTACTGATTTTCTGCATATGTTGTTGTTCTTCTGTTGTGTTTGAAAGCTGCAAACAAGTGTGTGCTAACATTGTTCCAAACACAATAATTACTCATCGCTCTCATTAGGGAGCTCGTTGTAAAATGAAAGGGTTAGAAAGAGGCGGCAGAAGTGTCTCTTTAGCCCTGACACCGCAAATTTAGTTCAGTCTGTGGTTTTAGTATCACATCCCTCTACGTTTCAAGTGTTTTCTCCCCAACAAGGCGTCCAAACAGTCCATTAAAGAACAATTTGTGATGCAGCAATCTGATTCCAAATAGCCTTCAATTATACAAATGTATGATCTGTAAAACCAACAGATCAGTGCCTGGGGCTGCGGTTCGGCCTGAAAAGCTGTCATCAGCAAATCCCTGCAAGCAGAACCTTTAACAATGCAAATTTAAACAGAGTGCAAGTTCAACAAGAGACTTCAGCACCTCAGAGGATGGTTTGTTTTATTGAATTTAGTGAGAAAATTGGATTTAATCCTACTTTAAACAGTTTAGGACAAAAATGTTTAAAGATATTTCTCAGGAAGCTGCTTTTTCATCATTGTTGTTTTTTTTATGAATAAATTGCAGATGAAGAGCTTAATTAGCTTAAATAACATAAAATGTTAAAAGATTTGTTTTATATCTTCCTTCTGTAGCGTTAACCAGCTTTGATGTGGTAATCCAGTACGGGCTGGCTACACCCGAGGGCCTGGCAGTGGACTGGATAGCAGGAAATATTTACTGGGTGGAAAGTAACCTGGATCAGATCGAGGTGGCCAAGTTGGACGGCACCATGAGGACCACTCTGCTGGCGGGGGACGTGGAACACCCTCGAGCGATTGCTCTTGACCCGCGGGACGGGTAATGGCTTCACTGCTAACGCTGCCTCCCAATAAGCTTTTACACTCAAATACTGCTCTGCATTCATTGTTGACAACGTTGTAAGTCTGCTCTTGTTTTGTGACCCTGCAGGATCCTCTTCTGGACAGATTGGGACGCCAGTTTTCCGAGGATTGAGGCTGCATCCATGAGTGGAGAGGGCAGAAAGACCATCCATAAGGAGACTGGCAATGGAGGCTGGCCAAATGGGCTCACTGTGGATTATCTAGAGCGGAGAATCCTCTGGATCGATGCCAGGTCAGTGCAAGAAAAAAGTTTTATAAGATGTCTAACAAAGTTAAATCAGGTACTTTACTAAAAAATCGCTTTCCTCAGGTCTGATGCCATTTATTCAGCTAAGTATGATGGCTCTGGACTGATTGAGGTTCTGAAAGGCCACGAGTATCTCTCCCATCCTTTTGCCGTCACCATGTATGGTGGAGAGGTTTACTGGACCGACTGGAGGACCAACACGCTGGCCAAGGCCAACAAGTGGACCGGGAGTAACGTCACAGTGGTCCAGAGAACCAACACGCAACCTTTTGACCTGCAGGTGTATCACCCATCCAGACAGCCACAGGGTGTGACTTCACACACACACACACACACACTCCCACACACACAAACACACACACACACACACACACACACACACACACACACGCACGCACGCACACACACACACACACACACACACACACACAATCTGTCAATGCAACTTCTCTTTAAATGGAAATTTTAGGGTTTTTTTAAAGAATATTTTTCTTCTGACACAAAATTCTACCATTAGTTTTGTTTTCTTTTAAGGACAACTTTGGGATGTGATGTCACCCATTTCCATTTTCTCTTTTCTTTGGGCCAAACTCAGATCATTCTAGCATCATCGCTGCTTATTCTGCTCTAAGACTGTGTAATGTGTGATCCTGGCTTCACAGGCGTACAGATAACAGTCCTACTCTTAATAATTAAGTGATGGTTGGAACAAGTCAGGGTCCACACAGCACTTCATCCCGGCCCACCCTCAGGCTCAAATGAGACCTGAAAGAGTGTTTTTTTTTTTTTTTTGCTTGCTGAGAAAACGTTTAGCTCGCTTTTTTCAAAAGCATCACCAATTTGGATCCAGTGACGGAAGCTTTGAGTTAATTTAAAAACCATTCAGTGATTTCCACCACAGAATCTGAGCCTAAGGTATTTCGGGAACCTGCAAACTGAAATATTTCAGTAGTTCATCATTTTTTCTATTAATTTATTTTTGCAATGTGCATGATACAAGTGGTGTTTTCCTGTTTTCTGCTCTCCAGCTCCCAACCCCTGTGCAGCCAAAGATGGCAAAAAGCCGTGCTCTCACCTCTGTCTCATCAACTACAACCAGACGTTTTCATGTGCTTGTCCTCACCTCATGAAGCTGGGCCCTGACAAACAAACCTGTTATGGTGAGTCTGAACACACGTATGTAGATACAGATCTGATGGAACACACACCGAGGTACTCCTATTAAACAACACGGTCTAATCTGTGTGTGTGTGTGTGTGTGTGTGTGTGTGTGTGCGTGCGTGTGTGTGTGTGTGTGTGTGTGTGTGTGTGTGTGGCTGCTTATTCTGTGTGAGTTTAGTATTCTGAGCTGGAGCCTCTATTATCTCCAGGGGTAATGGAATGGTGGCCCCCACTGTCACTGATGCCACTGACACCCCACCACACACACACACACACACACACGCACGCACGCACACACACACACACTCACACACACACTCACACACACACACACACACACACACACACACACACAAAACACACACACACACACACAGCCCCTCTCCGTGTCGTCCTGTCTGTCATTTCAGCTCCACACAGTTAAACAGTCGTTGAGAACATCGTAGATGTTTCGTCTCTCCATGATTGAATTCCCTCTCACCATCGAGTCTATTAAGTTACCCAGCCACAAGTAATAACTTGAGTCAAAGATGCAATTAGATTTACCGCTTGTTCGAGTGACAGAAATATTGCACAACCATTTATCTTTGAGTGTAAAAACCTATCTACAAGTTATTGATCGCTCACGCTTTTTGACTTCATTTACCTTTTGACGGATTCATGCTGACATCTCGCCCCCCTCCTGCAGAGTCGCGACAGTTTTTGCTGTATGCTCGACAAATAGAGATCAGAGGAGTGGACATCGATAACCCCTACTACAACTACATCATCTCTTTCACCGTGCCTGACATCGACAACGTGACCGTGGTCGACTACGATGCTCTGGAGCACCGGATCTACTGGTCCGACATGCGAACGCAGACCATCAAGAGAGCTTTCATCAATGGGACCGGGGTGGAGACGGTGGTGTCTGCTGGTAAGGCCATTTACCACAGGAAAGGTCAAAGTTTAAAGCCTCATTATATTAAACATAAGGCAAAAAAGTCAGGCTGATTTGAACAGATGTAGATCATTTTTGTGATCAATCAAAAAACAAATAACTATTTATCATCTTTTCATTTTTTGAGCTTTTTGATCTAGATCTTTGTTCCATTTTTTATTTATTTTACCAAGTTTTTCCTTAAATCAAACCTTTACTCTTCATCTGAAAACTGTAACGACACACACACCATCTGACATTGAGAGGAGCCAGTTGAGGTGGCTCGGGCATCTGGTTAGGATGCCTCCTGGACGCCTCCCTGGGGAGGTTTTCCGGGCACGTCCAACCGGGAGGAGACCCAAAGGAAGACCCAGGACACGCTGGAGGGACTATACCTCTCGGCTGGCCAGGGAACGCCTTGGGATTCCCCCGGAGGAGCTGGCCCAAGTGGCTGGGGAGAGGGAAGTCTGGGCCTCCCTCCTTAAGCTGCTGCCCCCGCGACCTGACTCCGGATAAGCGGATGAAAATGGATAGATTAATGTTCTTTTTTTGTTCTTAAAAAATCAGCGTTGGCACTGAAATCAGCTGCAGTCAGAAATGATTCCGAAATTCCTGCCATGAAACATAAATCTGTTATCTTGTGTTTGCTCAGATCTACCCAACACACATGGCCTGGCAGTGGACTGGGTGTCCAGGAATCTGTTCTGGACCAGTTATGATGCCAATAAAAAACAGATTAATGTCGCCAGACTGGATGGATCCTTCAAAAACGCTGTTATCCAGGGTTTGGACAAACCACAATGTCTGGTGCTGCATCCAATCCTGGGGTCAGTCCAACACACACACACACACACACACACACACACACGTGCACGCACGGACGCACACACATGCATACACACATGTGCACGCACGGATGCACACACACACATGTGCACGCACGGACGCACACACATGCATACACACATGTGCACGCATGGACGCACACATGCATACACACATGCATACACACACACACACGTGAATTCACAGATGCACACACACACACACACACATACGCTCACACACACATGAATTCACGGATGCACTCACACATGCATACACACACACACAAACACACACGCATGCATGCATTGATACACACACTTTAGTTTTTCTCTCCTCTTGTCACTTTTTTTCTCCATAGCTTCTTTTTGAGTTTGAAAGTTTCTCTACTTCAACATAAATTATTCAGAGCCGGTGTCGCTGCTGCTTTCTTTATCCCTTTTTCAGTTTCTGTTCATATTTCTGTCCTCTGTGTTTATCCTACATCCGGTTTTAGGTAAAACATCCACCCCTCTCTCGTCTCCTCTCCTTGAACAGACCCAGTCTCCTCTCAGCCATGCAGATCACACACAGGCCATCTGTATTTATTATGCATGTGTTTTACTTCTGCAGGGATATATCTGTGCTGGCGCGTGTTTGAGGTCCACAAAGAAAGGTTGTGTTTTTGTTTACTCCTTCATCCCTTTGAAGGACTTAGCCTGGTATAGTAGAGGAATGTTTCCGATCCGAGGGAAAACGAGAAGCAGATGGTGGCGACCTAAACGTCAGAGCCGTCTGCTCCTCCTGCCACACAAACACACTTGACCCCAAACAGAGAGCGGGTGGGGTCAAAGAGAGGCGGGATCACCACCACATGTGTTTGCACAAGAACTCAAAATGTGGGGGTGTAGATGCCTGCATGTCTGTTTTTTAGGACGTGTTAACATATATATTGGAGGGTGTGGTTGGATTTAACAGGAAGTGGACAGAGCAAATCCTTTACTAATGCACACTGTCTGGAAACAGTAGCAGAAATGTTGGGGTGATTCTCCTGCATAGATCAACAAAATGAAGCCCAAAAATGAAAGAAAACTCTGTTGCGCCTTTAGCTGCTGAGCTCTGATTGCTGTTTGAAATGTGTCCTTTATTCTGCTCGGAGGTTAAGGAGAGACAAATGTGTTCCTCCTCTCATGCATCTCTAATATGTTTCAATCAACAAAAAGTCTAAACTTTATTCAAAAATCATGAAGCGTTGTCTAGAAGTGGAGTAAAGAGAGTCCTCCTTGTTTCCACTGAGTCTTCTGCCTTCGCCTCCATCAGGAAGCTGTACTGGACAGATGGGGACAACATCAGCATGGCCAACACAGACGGCAGCAACCGCAGCGTCCTCTTCACCAACCAGAGAGGCCCTGTCGGTGAGAGACCTTTACTGTGGCAGCGCCTCCTAGTGTCAGGGCCCAGAGATCACACTTCAAACCTGTGTTTTCCAGGTCTTTCTATTGACTTTGATGAGGAAAAGCTTTACTGGGTCAGCTCAGGGAACAGCACAATCAGCCGCTGCAGACTGGATGGTTCTGGACTGGAAGTGCTTGAAGGGGTGAAGGGGAAGCTGATCAAAGCTACGGCTCTCGCCATTATGGGTGAGACTCAGGAAAACCGTCTTCTTTAGACAGTTCTGAGAAAAAACTGTCAGTTTGTCAAAAGATATTAGAACAAAGTGTTTAATTAGTGTGTGTGCGTGCGTGTGTGTGTGTGGCTTCAAATGTTTCTTGTTGTAATTTGTTGCATCATACTGTCACAATAAGAGCTAGTTTTAAACGTGTTTCTGATAAAACCACCTCCCCGGTAATCGTTGCTCCCTTCAGGAGATAAGTTGTGGTGGGCCGACCAGGTCGCTGATCAGATCGGAACCTGTGACAAGAAAGATGGCGGCAACTGGAAAGTCCTGAGGAACAGCACTTCTCCCATGATGCACATGAGGATCTACAATGAAACTGTGCAGACAGGTGCTTTTCTAGCTCTCACCTTTTATATCTTTGTTATTTTTTGTTAAAGTCTTTGGGAAAGCACAAGAAGAAATTCCATTTTATCTCCCTGAAGGCCTAATTCGTCGAGTTGTACCTCAGGCCCGTCTGTTTTTGTCCGCGTTACTCATCTCTGATTTGTCCTTGTGCTTTTGTGTTTCCAGGCACCAATCTGTGCAGTAATAACAATGGAGACTGCTCCCAGCTGTGCCTCCCCACCTCCCCAAATACCAGAGCGTGCATGTGCACTGCAGGATACAGCCTGCAGAGCGGGCAGCAGTCCTGCGAGGGTACGGCAGATTTATACACAAACAAAATCCTCTTGATAAAATGGTAAATAGATGTTAAATTGCCAGTGTTGTGTTTGCTGTAGGTGTAGGCTCTTTCCTTCTGTATTCGGTGCATGAGGGGATTCGTGGTATTCCTCTGGACCCTTCAGACAAGTCTGATGCCCTGGTACCGGTCTCTGGCACCTCACTAGCTGTGGGCATAGATTTCCATGCTGGTAAGTTGTGTCCTAGCTGTTCTTATTTATTTATTTATTCTCATTGGAGAAAAAAAAATCCCAGTGGTGTGTTATTCTTAATGCAAGTTTCCTTTCAGTTGAGCTATATTGATTTCTTTTTTTTCCACACAGACAATGACACGATCTACTGGGTGGATATGGGTCTGAGCACCATCAGCAGGGCCAAGAGAGACCAGACGTGGAGAGAAGACGTGGTCACAAACGGGATTGGACGAGTAGAAGGCATTGCTGTTGACTGGATAGCTGGTGAGAAGCTCCAGAGGCTTCAAAATCCTGAGTTATGTGTAGATGATTTGCACTATTTTATTTTACTAAATATGACGCAAACATAACATATGAAACGCTGAATATGTTGATACTTTAAATGCTTGGACAAGGTAATTAAAGGTGCCAAATTTAACATGATCAGATGCATTATGGAGTGCATCAAGTGAAAAATAGTTCAATAAATAAAGATTATGATTTAGAGATTTGTAACATTAATAAAGAATTTTACTCATTTATTAAGAGACAATGCAAATAAAATCATCTCTGGTTTTTCAACCTGTGGTCAGTAAAAGAAAACCAGAAACAGTTAAATTGGGGAAATTATTCGTTCTTGTTTTTATTTTGAAAACTATCATCAGTTCATTGCTGCATTAACAAACACAGGTTAGAACTCTACTGTGCAAAAAGCAAATTGAATAAACATTCATAATGTTGTTTATTTATGGAGCTAATTTCATGCAAGACAGCCCAAGATGCTGCAGAACAGCCTTCTGTATTATAGATCGCCTTTAGCTCTAAAAATGAGAATGATGCTGCACATAACTTTATAAAAGTACAGTTTAGATGCTAGAGTGACCATCTTGCAATTAAATGTATTGGTTCATTTATTTCAAATCAGATGCAAAAGTTTTTTATTACGTTTTAAATTATGTTCCAGCTGTTTGAAGTGTCATGGTAGCTTCTGCCTACAGTCTCAATCAGACTCCATCATCAGGAGGTGAAGCTTTCATAACAGAGAGAATAAAAAGTCTCACTAAGAGGCAGAAGAGACAAAGTTTCATTATAAATGTTGTTCAAGGTCTAAAGGTGGTTTAATCATCTTCAACTGTCCCAAACAGGAAACATCTACTGGACAGACCAGGGCTTTGATGTCATCGAGGTGGCTCGACTGAACGGTTCTTTTCGTTACGTGGTGATCTCCCAGGGCCTGGACAAACCTCGCGCCATCGCCGTGCACCCGGAGAAAGGGTGAGAAGGAACCACGCTCTGCTTAGACCGATCTGTGTTTTATCTCCATAAAGTTTCCACTGAGCTTTGCTGTGTTGCTGTGTGCAGCTATCTGTTCTGGACCGAGTGGGGCCAGTACCCCCGCATCGAACGGTCCCGCCTGGACGGCACCCAGAGAGCCGTTCTGGTTAACGTCAGTATCAGCTGGCCCAACGGGATCTCTATTGACTATGAGGTAATCAACCACAACAGACTTTATATCACTATTGTCTAATGCAGGGAGGGAGAACAGCCTCGGAACATCATCACCCCTCTGTGTTTTTCCTGTAGGAGGGTCTGCTGTACTGGTGTGACGCCCGGACAGACAAGATTGAGAGCATTAACCTGGAGACGGGGGAAAACAGGGAGGTGGTGCTGGCCAGCAACAACATGGACATGTTTTCTGTGTCTGTGTTTGAGAACTACATCTACTGGAGCGACAGGTCCGATAAGCTCACCTCAGCTGGTTTAGCATTTATGCCTCTGTGGAAAACACTTTGTGTGTCTGCTGTCTAACAGGACGCATGCTAATGGATCCATTAAGAGAGGCAGCAAGGACAACGCTACTGACTCTGTCTCACTGCGGACCGGCATCGGGGTGCAGCTCAAAGACATCAAGGTTTTCAACAGGGCCAGGCAGCAAGGTGAGCGGCCTGACGGCGGTTCTGCTCTGAGTAGGATGTGTGATGGTAACAATCTGTGGATTTATCGTGTACTTTATCTGCGTTTGCAGGAACAAATGTGTGCAAAGACAAAAACGGCGGGTGTGAGCAGCTCTGTCTCTACCGAGGCAACGGGCAGCGTACGTGTGCCTGCGCTCACGGCATGCTGGCTGAAGATGCTAGTGGTTGCCGCGACTACGACGGGTACCTCCTCTACTCGGAGCGCACCATCCTCAAAAGCGTCCACCTGTCGGACGAGAACAACCTGAACGCGCCCATAAAGCCGTTTGAGGATCCTGAGCACATGAAGAACATCATCGCCCTCACGTTTGATTACAGAGGAGGAGGAGGAAGAGGAGCCAACCGCATCTTCTTCAGTGACATCCATTTTGGAAACATCCAGCAGATCAGTGACGACGGCTCCGACCGCAAAACTATAGTAGAAAGTGAGTTTTCTCCTTTTTCTTTGAGTCAAGGTGAAGCAGCCTTTTCCTCCGTTTGTTTACTCTGAGCTCCTCGCTCCCAGCTGATATGAGGCCTGTCGTTTGTTGAGTCATTGTTAAAGCGATAAACAAAAATAAAGTAATACCAGCTTTAAACGGCAGGCCCCCTGATGGGAAATCTTCCTGAAGAAGAAAGCTTCAGTATTTTTCACAAAAACCCACTTGTCTAAACAAAACCAGGAAGTGTTTATTCTCAAGTTGCTGCCAAGCTTTAAAAAAAGGCAAATTCCCTTTTTTATTATCTGTATTTTGAGAAAAGAGAACACATGAACATAAACAGCTTCATAGACCTTCATTTACTTTATCTCAGCCCAACAAAACACAGGTGCGGTGTTAATATTTTACTACCTTTACTTTCATTTGCTTTACAAGGACTGTGAGTCAGGTTCCTCCCGTTGTGCCTGTAAAGCTGCGACTGCCAGAGCAAACCTTGTGATCTCTTCTTGCACGATATCCAGACCGAGTGAAGGTTGCTACGAGACGTTCAGTCATAGTCAGGTCGTTTTGTCAGGCAGCTGACAAAGCCACCGTGGTGTTTGCTCTTCGTCCTTCCATCCTAAAGATCCTCAGGAGATCCTGTCTGAACTTCTGAGACATGAGCACGTAGAGGATGGGGTTTATCACAGTTGAAGCGGTCCCCATGAAGCGTGCAAACACGCTGAAGGCGCCGTAACGAGGTAACGCTCCAGTCGCCCCAGAATTCTGGTCTGCCAGTAAGGTCAAAGTCAGGCTATAAGAGGGCAGCCAGCACAGGGTAAAGGCCAGAACCAACATGGCCGTCGTCTGAGTCACTTTGCTCTGGTAGCGCTCTACTTGAGGGGCCCTGCCAGCGTGTTGGCCCCTCCATAAGAACACATAGATGCTGCCATACGCCACTGCAATGGTAACCAGTGGAAGCACGAAGGCCATGAGGAAGTGGAGGAGTCCGTAGATCAACTGGTCTCTCTGAGACATGAAAGCAAAGCAAGCGAGGCTTTCGGGAGGGGTTCGTGGTGTCCCCACAGCACGGAATAATAACTGGGGAGCGCCAAGGCAGCAGGCTGGAACCCAGAGCAGCACAGCGAGAGCAGACACCCTGTGAGGAGTGAGCAGCCTGTAAGCTGTGGCCGGTTTCACCACAGTCAGGTAGCGAGTCACAGCCAGTGTAGCCAGAGTAAAGATGCTGGCTGAGGAGCAGGCTGATCCCAAAAAGCTCACCAGGCGACACATGGCGTTCCCAAATGGCCACTTCTGCATGGCTATGGCGGCAGTCTGAAAGGGAATGGTGGAGAGCAGGAGCAGGTCGGCGGCGCTCAGCGCCACCAGGAGGATGTCCGTCCCTGCTCCTGTTGGGGAGCTCTGGGAAGTTTGTCTGATGCATCCCACCCCTCGCCTCCATCGTCCACACAAGATCACCATCACCATGGTGTGTCCAGTGACTCCCAGCATCAGAATCAGAGTATCTAGAACTGGGACGAGGACCTGCTCCACACCGGGCATCCTGGTGGTGCTGCTGTTCTCTGGTGGATCACCCGTAGAGTTTAGCATCTCGTCTTCAGTCCGAGTCCCTCTGTTAAAACACAGGAGCTGTGTGTTTGAACAGTTCACCAACCCTGTCATAAAACAGCTGATAATACACAGGATTGATTACTCAGAACGCTGTTCGGAGAAATGACATAGCACAGATTTTCAGACATTCAACATTAAAGGTTGTATTACAAATTATTTAGGAAAGATGATTGTTGATCAAGTATTGTCCAACCCAGTAGCCTCCAGACCCCCCCTCCCATTAAAAACAAAACCCTCCCAGTTGCTTATGTTCTTCTTTTTGAAGTCCTGAGATCAAACGGGAGCTGAGAGTTGTAGTTTGTGTCACCTCAGTCAGACGTGTCAATCCCTGTTCATCCACCCTCCTGCCTCCAAGATGGAAATCTCCTCCGCGGATCATAACGGGAGCAGAGAAGTGGGCACAGCAGGTGAATAGCTTGACAGTAGGAGAGGATGAATCCGTGTAAATGGAAGGTGAACTCTGGACCGATTACAGAGATGGGCTGGCCTGCTCTCAGTAGGAGGGCCTAATGAGGCCTGACAAAGCTTTTCCCATGCTTCACTGTTTCAGATTCTTATCTGAACGGATTGCTGGGTGGTGTAGAAGAGCTGTCCTCGAGCATGCATGTACAAAACATGCACAAATACTAAAAGCAAACAAAAAGAGTCAGTAAAGTAGCGTTTCTATCCAGAATCTGGGTAATTATTGACCTCCAGCCTGATAGCAAACAGTGAACTACAATCACACCTACTTCAGCTAAGGGCCATAAAATCAGTGGTGGTACAGCCGCCATTAAAAGCTGTAAATCAAGCTCATCTGTGCCGGTGAAGGCAGCACACTTGTACAAACTTGGATAGGTCAACAACAATATGAAGATAAGATTACGTGAAAAGGAAGAGTCTGAGTTCTGCAGGTTTATAACTCATTACCAGCGCTGGAGAAGAGGAAATGGAAGGGAATGGATTTCATGTTCATCGATTTTTATTGTGCTGTGATTTACGAGCACAGGAAGTCGAGGGAGGTCGGTTTCTTGTTCATTGCTCAACTTTTAGCAGCTTCAGATTCTCATCACTTACCCAATAAATGCTGATTCATGCCTGTGGCGTTGTGCTGGTGTGGTGGTGAGAGTCTCCTCTGCTGGTGAACCTCTGTTCTCTTTGGCCGGAGTTGTGACAGACTCAGATCACATCCGGCTCTAAGGAAAAGGCCCCTTTCATTATTAGACCCTCACAGTTTGACTCCAGAAACAGTAACAAGAAGGTGACTGAGACTTGTTTGTGGAGTGATCCGCCCCTCCCTACAGCCCACGAGTGCACATATTAGATGTATTGTTTATCAGCAGAAGCCCAGCTGTTCTCTGCCTCCTGTTGGGGAACTTGGTGTTCCTCCATCTTGGCTCCAGCTCATGTATTCTCTGGCCTCCCTGCAAGCAGGAAGCTTCACAACCTTTTTATTCTTTTCAAAGCAGTGGAGCAGAAAAATGACCTGTTTTCATTTGTTGAAGAGTCTGTGGAAATGGAAAGGAATACTCAAGCTGGTGACCTTTTTACTTTGCTATTTGCTGGATAAATGCCTGAAATGGTCCATTGTCCTTTGCAATAGCTGTCCTGTCCACAGCTCCTGCTCCAGACGCCAGCCAGCCAGCCAACACTTAACTGCAACCAGACAATCCACCCTTTCCACATGAAACTGGCACTGACGTTCTTTTTCCTTCTCTTCTCAGATGTGGGCTCGGTGGAGGGTTTGGCGTACCACAGGGGCTGGGATATGTTATACTGGACCAGTTACACCACCTCAACCATCACCCGTCACACCGTGGATCAGAGCCGCTGGGGGGCCGTCGACCGGAACACCGTGGTCACCATGTCCGGAGACGACCACCCGAGGGCCTTCGTGCTGGACGAGTGTCAGAGGTCAGAACTGATTCACTTCTTCTTTTCACTAATTCAACACTTTTCCTGCTAAAACTCCTCTTCATCCTTCAGCTTGATGTTTTGGACCAACTGGAACGAACAGTCTCCCAGTATCATGCGCGCCACTCTGAGTGGCTCCAATGTCCTGGTGATCATCGGAATGGACATCAGAACCCCTAACGGCCTGGCCATCGACCACCGCGCGGAGAAACTTTACTTCTCCGACGCAACACTTGATAAGATTGAGCGCTGCGAGTACGACGGCAGTAGGCGATACGTGAGTAGCACCATCGCCTACTCTGTCACTGTTTTTATTTGAACTAACCCAACATTGATTTTTGTCACTTAAATCATCCACGAGGTTGTGATTTCCTAAACTCCTCTGGGTCATGAGTTTGGTTTTGCTTTTCCGCTGCAGGTGGTGTTGAAGAACGAGCCGGTCCATCCGTTTGGCCTGGCCGTGTACGGAGACTACATTTTCTGGACCGACTGGGTTCGGAGGGCCGTGCTTCGGGCCGACAAATACACGGGGGGTGAAATGAAGGTGTTGCGAGCCGACATCCCCCAGCAGCCGATGGGCATCGTTGCTGTGGCCAACGACACTAACAACTGTAAGTTACTGATGTTCAGCCCCTGACCCAAACTGTATTTTTGGGGAATTTATTTCTCTGCAGATAAATTACTTGTTTGACTTCCATTGTTTTGGGGGGAATCGTCTTAGTTTTAACCTGAAAAATGATTGTTTAATTAAAAATGCAATTAGTTATATAGACACAATTTCAATACTCACACTGCGCCCTGCACCCTTCTGTGAAGTGCACTTAGAGGATACCCAGTAAGGTCTCGAGTGCGTAGTGCACAAGTGTGCAAGTAATTGCCGAATTGGGACAGTGAGCATTGCGTCATCGACCGCGACGCATGCTGGGATGCTGGTCTCTGTTTGTGCTTTTTTAAAAATCTTTATTAACAGCTTTGAAACAAACAAACAATTATTTGACTAAATTTAAATTAATTGCTGTCCATATTTATATCTTAGTCTAAAACATTCAGAGCATGAATAAATATCATTAATCATCTTAAAATTAACTTCTTTCACTTGAAAATACATGTTTTCAGAAAAGGCACTTGAGTCATTGCTCCGCCTTCTTCTCAAAATTCCCACACAGCAATGGATTGTGGGTAATACCCTTCACAAGTATGGATTAAGGGTGCAAAATGGGTGTGGTCAAATTCCGCACTTGGGAATTGGGACACCCCACGCACTCGCACCCCTGGCCAGGAACGCGCGATTGAAGGGTGCAAGTGCGAGTATTGGGATTGGGCCTTGGATAAGTTTCTTAAATTTGACCCCTTTTCCTTTTTATTTTACTCTCATAACATTATGTGTATTTTAATCAATCAGTATTTTATGATTCTTTTCTGACTCATCTTCACCCTGAAATGTCTTCATTCTTTACATTGTGTTGCCCTCCAATAGTCACAGATCATGCAAGCCCAGATCCTGTCTGAACTGCTTTATGACCCGTTTATACTGAGTCACAATGAATTATGCATTCAGCTGAAGCTGAGCCAAGTCTGGAGGATGATTTGGATGCAGCTGCATAAACATAAATTTATCTTTGTGTGAAAAACAAAAGAAAAACACCAAACACATAAGATCTCATCATCTGAGCAATCAAAGGAATAAAGTGCACCAAATACAAACTCATTCAGAACAAACGTTAAATGACCAGGAATTTTAACAATAAAAGGATCAAGTTACAAAAGCAAAAGTCATTAAGCTGTTGCAGAGGCAGGAAGTAGAAACACAGTCTGTTGGATGTGAGGTTTTAGTTTTTGTGCAGGTCTTTGATCCTAACTTTCCTCGTGTTTGCACAGGTGAGTTCTCTCAGTGTCGCGTCAACAACGGAGGATGTCAGGACCTGTGTCTGCTGACCTCCGAGGGAAGGGTGACTTGCAGTTGTCGTGGTGATCGGAAGCTTTTGGAAGACAACACCTGCACTGGTATTCTGATTTCCATTTGGAATGATTGATCTACAGATGATTTGAACATTTTGAGTATGATGTCTTGGTTTAATTGAGTCGACCATAAGGGCTTTATTCCATCCCCAGGCATCAACTCTACATGCAACAGCATTGATGAGTTTGAGTGTGGAAATGGAGACTGCATCAACTACACGCTGACATGTGATGGCAAGGCCCACTGTAAGGACAAGTCTGATGAGAAGCAGTCCTACTGTGGTGAGTGAAATACTTGTTATTGCCTTTTCTGCTGTCTGATGATTGAGAATGAGTTATTTCTTGTTGATTCTCAGCCAATCGTGTGTGTAAGAAGGGCTACAGACGGTGTGTGAACGGCCGCTGTGTGGCTCACAGATACTGGTGCAATGGGCGGGACGACTGTGGGGACAGCTCTGATGAAGTCTTCTGTAACAGTGAGTCAAGTCTCCCCTAAAACGGCTTATTGTGAGACGCCTCATGATGCATGTATGTGTTTAAAAGTTACAGTTTACCATTTATTTTATGATGAAATTCATTAGTAAAGTAGGAAAAACCAGGACTTCACACAGCATGTTTCCCACACAAAAGACCCCATATGTGGTGATATAAAATCATGGGTATAAGAGTTTTAGTCCTACAGTCTGTGGTGTGCAGCCACACGACAAAAACTTCACACAAACCAACTTCACACACGAACATTCTCTGGTCAACCAGGAAATCTCACAAGATTATGACTCAGGAGCAAAAAACATGGAGGAGGAGGAGCACGTTGTTCGCTTTCTGATTGGCTAAACATCACATTGAAAAGGCAGCACACTCGTTTGTCCTGAAAATCAGTTCAAGACAATCCAACATGTTTTATCCCCCGATTTATGATCACAGCGGTCCAGATGTGCTTCTGAGCAGACCAGAGCGCTCTTAACACTCCACACATGGCAGGAATATCTGATACGATTATCTTAGAGTCACGGTAGTCGGGTGCTTCCTTAAGATTATCAGAAGGGGAGAATTAAGTCAAGTGGGGCGATAGGGTCAGAGGAGTTAAGTGTCTGGCCTGTAATTGAAAGGTTGCAGGTTCAATCCCTGCTCAGTGTGTTGCTGTTTTTGTGTACTTGGGCAAGACACTTAGCCCACACTGCCTGCTGGTGGTGGTCGGAGGAACTGGTGGCGCCCGTGTATGGCAGCCTTGCCTCTGTCAGGGCAGCTGTGGCTACATTGTAGCTCATCACCACCAGGGTGTGAATGTGTGGGCGTGGATGACTGATTGTGTTGTAAAGCACCTTGGGGGGTTCTAGGACTCTAGAAGGTGCTATATCAAATACAGCCCATTTTACCAAAAGTCAGCATGGCTATCCTGCCGTGTGAACTGGGCCTAAGTCAGTAAAGACGTCTCTTACGGCAGAGATTTATTAATATTTTAAACACTAATGGATCACACGTGTCTGTCATGTGCATCAGCCACACTGTGCTCAGCCAATCAGTTCCAGTGCCGAGATGGAGGCTGCATCTCCAACTCCAGCAAGTGCAATCAGAAAGTGGACTGTGAGGATGCGAGCGATGAGATGAACTGTCGTAAGTGAAACCCATTGGAACACTTTGCTTCGATTGCTGCACAAAAGTCTGCTCTTTGCTCAGAGGCGTTTCTCTCTTAATCAAGCTGCCACGGACTGTTCGTCCTACTTCCACCTGGGAGTGAAGGGGGTGATGTTTCAGAAGTGTGAGTTCACCACCCTTTGCTACGCACCGTCCTGGCACTGCGACGGAGCCAACGACTGTGGAGATTTCTCTGACGAAAGAAACTGCTCAGGTATTCTAACGCTGAATTTGATCTGCTTATTTGTGATATTATTGGAGGTAATTGTTCTTGCTAAATTTCACTCCATCAGCAGTCGGGGCAGCAAAGTGTCCCACTCCGTTCTTTGCCTGTCCGAGCGGCCGCTGCATCCCCATGAGCTGGACTTGTGATGAGGAGAACGACTGTGAGAACGGAGCAGACGAAACTCACTGTGGTAAGGAGTGAAACCAGCTGAGCTGTGGGGTAATCTTCTATGCGTTTTGTTTTTAAACGTGGCCTTTTATACCCGATGTTTTGTCTTGTAGATAAAGTGTGCTCAGCCTCTCAGTTCGAGTGTAGGAACCACCGCTGCATTCCTAGCCGCTGGGTGTGTGACGGGGCGGATGACTGTGGTGACGGCAGTGATGAGGACAACAAGTGCAGTAAGTGTGTTAGAGACAAACTATTTAGTAACTCGTGCAAAAGGCGTCTTCCATTTCTATGGGAAATTCAAATTGTAAGAAGATAAAAGCATTAAATGGGGATTATGCAAAACTCATACGTTGTATCCTTTTGTGCTGCCATGTGGGTCTCTACTGCCTCTATAAATACTCCAAATGTGAATAAAACATCCATCTATTTTCTGTCAGTGTTTGGTTTTATGAATGATGTACCTAAAACAAGCTGTTTTAAAAAGTCCCTGTTTGTGATGTCACAAACGGGTAAATTAGAATGAACCACCTCTCGCATGCAAGAGCCTGCTCAGAGCCCCTCATGGGTATCGGAGCCTCTCAGCTTATAGCATCCTGGTTGAGGGATGGGTGGGCGTGGCCAGTTCCAGCTTGTTTTCTTAAAGTGACAGAGCCCTGAAACGGCTCATTCTGGAAGGTCCTGAAAATGTCAAGATTAAATCTGCTGAAATCACTTTATGTGAGAGGCACTTAGTGCAAAGAGCTTCATAAACATGTATTCAAACTTAAGAAAAAAAATCATATGTCCCCTTTAAACTTTTTTATATGTTTGCTTCAAGTACCTGGATGTTGAACAAGCTATCTAAACTTTTTACAGAGAGTAAAACCTGCAGTCCTGAGGCGTTCCATTGTCCTGGATCCCATGTTTGTATTCCTCAAAACTGGAAGTGCGATGGCGACAAAGACTGTCCTGATGGAGCCGATGAGAGCATCAAAGTCGGCTGTGGTACGTTCAAGAGAATATGTTCAAAATGTTTTTGATCCCACTGAGAATCAACATGTATGTAATGACATTACATAAAGAACAGAATGAGATACTCAGCTGATTGTCCCGTGTCTCAGTGTTCAACGACACGTGCAGCAGCGATGAGTTCATGTGTCAGGACCGACGATGTATTCCCCGCCACTTTGTGTGTGACCATGACAGAGACTGCAGCGATGGCTCTGATGAATCCCAGGAGTGTTGTGAGTGACCTCTTCTCTGATCTCTCTTGTCTGCATTATATTATTTTAGATCTTTGCTCTGTAACAGAGTTTTCCCTTTTCCGCGGCAGTCTATCCAACATGTGGACCCAACCATTTCCGCTGTGAGAATGGACGCTGTCTGATGCAGAAATCCTGGGAGTGTGATGGAGAGTTTGACTGTCATGATCAATCAGACGAAGCACCAAAAAATCCTCACTGCAACAGCTCAGGTCAGACATGAGCAACAATCAGCCACCTTTATCTTCAATTTGAAGCTACCGCTAAATCTCAGGAAGCTCCTGTTCACATGCAAGCTAGCATTAGCATCACAGCACAGCTATCTGCTTCAGGAGGTTAGAGTGCATTTTAGAACTCCCATGAGCCTTTGCTTCAGAAGGTAAACAATGACTGGTAGGATCATTTATGAGATGACTAGTGGTCTGCACCCTTTTTAAAACAAAGAGCCTTATTACCATCTTTCATTCCTAAAATAATTTGCACAGACAAAAAAATCGACCGTGAGCTGCAGCTGATTGGGACAAATTACAGACAGCAAGGGAGTTTCCAAAATGTCTAGAAGCACTTGTGAGGGTTCAGATTTTACTTTGCACCAATTTGTGCCCAATAAAAATAAACTGTAACTGATTTGTAGACAAAAAGAGATTCTGACCATCTAAGTGTGACAAATTCGCAAATAAAATGAGGACGCTATGAAAAAATTGGCAGAAATGTCACAACTTATCCATAATTTAAACGGATCTAAACGTGTGTTTACTGTAGCAATTCAGTGTGATTGTAACTGTCAACAAACTTTTAGCTCAAAAACCGATGCATTTTTATAAAAACTCAAAATATGTAGTGAATTCTGGTATTTAAATAATAATAATAATTCATTGAACTTATATAGCGCTTTGTTAGGACACTCAAAGACGCTGCATGCACTCACACATTCAGACACTGCTGATGATGGTAAGCTACTGAGTAGCCACAGCTGCCCTGGGGCGGTCTGACAAAGGCGAGGCTGCATTGTTGCGCCATCGGCCCCTCTGACCACCACCAACAGAGGCAATTCGGGTTAAGTGTCTTGCCCAAGGAACAACGACAGCAACAGACCGAGTGGGACGCGAACCCGCGACTTTCCGATTGCAGGGCGTCCACTTAACTCCTATGCCACCGTCGCCCCAAATGATGAGAGGTGTCGTGCTAGTGTTTTTCCTCCTGGAGAAGTTGTCCTAATGTGTGCCTGATTAAAATGTGGTTTTTATTCTTTATCTTTCCCTGAGTTTTGGGTTAAAACTTTATTGAAATAAATTGAAAATTTACTGAATTCTGAAAGTTGAACAGCAAATGTATTACAATTGACCTTTCGCCGAGCCCTGCCCCCCTTAGTTACTGTTGCCAAGTCCGACAATAAGTGGATCAAATACTGCAGCTCCGCGATGGAAAGAAATAGACAGATGCGTGTTGGCGACATTTTTTGGAGCAATTCCTCCTCAATATCATCCAGATCGAGGCAAAAGGGTTACAGTATGCAGTGGAGGGATACATTAGTGTCGGCTCCACTGAGCAAAGCGTAGCAGGGAACAAGGAGTTGGGAGTTCCGGGAGAAGGCGGCGTCCGGGATCACGTGGATCGGTGAGCGGTGGTGGCGATGCGGTGTCCCTGTGAGCTGTCAGATGATCTGAGCTGCAGGCAGCTCTAAAAGCTCCCGGCGCTCTGCATCGCTCCAGTTTATCATCTCAGCTGGTTCTGTTAACAAAAAGAAACTTAAACCTGTGTTTACTTTCATTTTCAATAGTTCCCGGCCGGAGCTCGGCATTAGTTCATCACGTGATCATGACACCACCCGCTGTTGCGCCAAGGCTTAATGTGCGTTTATAAGACACACGGTTGAGGTAATATTACGCTGATTTGCCGGCACGATGTGTCTTATCTAAAAGGGTCTTGGATAGTCTGGGAGGCGGACCTCTGCCCAGCCGCGGGCGGAGGGAGCACTCATGCTGTTGGTTGAGCTCGATGAGGAGGTTCTGAAGGGGAACGAAGGAGACACGACTACTATCGAGGCTAATGCTTAGTAGTAAATTAGGCTTAGCTTCATCATTTTGTTTGGAGTTGTCGGATAGTAACGGTTGCTATGATGTGTGATTGGACAATAGCCGTTCTGGGGGCGGGGCCGGCGAAAGGCTAATTAGGAGGCTAATAAAAAAGATGTTGCTACTAATTCTGTTTTTTTATGCAATGTATCCTGCATGTACTTGTGAACGCAAATAAGGTGGGACAAGTTTGCAATTACTTTGTTTCTCAGTTTTCCTGATTATGTAAAGACTTCTAAAAACGTTCTTAAAGCAGAACAAATGGTTATAAGTAAATATTTCAGTGAACATTAGAGAAAAATGATAGAAAATTAACTCTTGTTATTCTGGTGACAGGGAAGCACAGTTAACAGACTGGAATTCATTCCAAAGACACTGAAATGTTATCAGCTTGACTTCATTGTTTTTTTATTCGACTGAACAGAGAATCAGTGCAACGACACGGCGTACACGTGCAGTAATGGAAACTGCATCAACGAGACTCTGCTCTGTGACCATAAGGACGACTGTGGCGACGGCTCTGATGAGCTGAACTGTTTTATTAACGAGTGTCTGAACAACAAACTGAGCGGCTGCTCTCAGCTGTGTGAAGATCTTAAAACGGGCTTTAAGGTAAGAGAAGAACACGCGCTGAATCAAATGTGGAAATTAAGCATCCTGTTGCTTTACCGTTATGTGACTTCGCTCCCTAACAGTGCAGATGCCACCCTGGTTTTCGTCTCAAAGATGACGGGAAGACGTGCGTGGACATAGATGAATGCACAACCACCTACCCGTGCACGCAGCGCTGCATCAACACACACGGCAGCTTCCACTGTCTGTGTGTGGATGGTTTCCAGCTCAGTCCTGAAAACCCAACAATATGCAAATCCGTTTCAGGTAAGAAAGAAGATTAATAGCAGTCAGCCAAGCGCTCGAGGTCAGTCCATTCATGTTTGATGTCCTCCTGCAGACGAGGAGCCTTTCCTCATCTTTGCTAACCGTTATTACCTGAGGAAGCTCAACTTAGACGGCTCTAACTACACGCTGCTCAAACAGGTGAGACCTGTAAATCTTCTTGATGTGCCTGGATGACCTGGAATTCATCCTGCAGGGTGTTATCCTAATCCAGCACTAATGCAGCTTCTGTGCTTTGACAGGGTTTAAACAACGCCGTGGCTCTGGACTTCCACTATCAGGAGCAGATGATTTATTGGACAGATGTGAACACGCAGGGCAGCATGATCCGACGGATGCACATCAATGGCAGTAACGTCCAGGTAGGCTCTGCAGCTTCTTTAATAACGCCTGTGTGTGCGTGCATGTGTGTGTGTGTGTGTGTGTGTGTGCGTGTGTCTGGTATAAACCCATGAAAAATCTATAAATCCTCCTCCGTGACAATTACAAAATATTTTACTGCTCACTCGTTTGTCAGGTTCTTCACCGCACGTTACTTAGCAACCCCGATGGTCTGGCGGTGGACTGGGTGGGAGGAAACCTGTACTGGTGCGATAAGGGACGAGACACCATTGAAGTGTCAAAGCTGAATGGAGCATACCGAACCGTGCTGGTCAACAACGGTCTGAAGGAACCCCGGGCTATAGCTGTGGACGTACGCTACGGGTCAGGGTCACAATTACAACCAAAATACACAAATTAACAAAACTTCACAGTTATTGTTGAGAAAAAATTTTTTTCATTTAGAAACAGTCAAGGCTAACTGATGCAGATCGTTCCTGACAGGTACTTGTACTGGTCCGACTGGGGTGACACCCCTCACATTGGGCGGATCGGGATGGACGGTACCAACAGGAGTGTCGTCGTACAAGACAAGATCACCTGGCCCAACGGACTGACCCTGGACTTTATCAACGACCGCATCTACTGGGCCGACGCTCGAGAGGACTACATCGCCTTTACCAGCATGGACGGAAGCAGCAGACACACAGGTGACACACAGATGAACATCACACACCTGTAAGCCCACTTCCCCCTGGTGTTACTAACCTCTGGTTCTGGTCTGTAGTCCTGACTCACGACATCCCTCACATCTTCGCCATGACGCTGTTCGAGGAGTACATCTACTGGACGGACTGGGAGACAAAGTCCATCAACAGAGCTCATAAGACTTTGGGGACCAACAAGTCCATGCTGATCAGCACCCTCCACAGACCGATGGACATCCACGTGTACCACCCTTACCGCCAGCCCGAAGGTCTCAGCCGTCCCCCACCAACCACAACTCCCTGTCTTTTACTATCACATGGTAAAATGTCCCGTTTTGTTCCAACAGTGGCAGGCCATCCATGTCAGATAAACAACGGAGGCTGCAGTAACCTGTGTTTGCTCTCGCCTGGCGGGGGCTTCAAGTGTGCATGCCCCACTAACTTCTACCTGGGAGCTGATGGGAAGCGGTGCCTGTCCAACTGCACGGCGAGTCAGGTGGGTTTGTGTGAGGCTGTTGTGGATATTTTGGCTTGCAGCAGCAGGATAATAAATGAAGCCACAAAAACCATTTCTCTTCTGTGTCTTCTAGTTTGTTTGCAAAAACGACAAGTGCATTCCATTTTGGTGGAAGTGCGACACGGAGGATGACTGTGGGGATCGATCGGATGAGCCTGCTGATTGTCGTGAGTACAGAATGCAGAAAAGCTGGAATAGTTTTCTACAGCTTGTTCTTCTCTTGCTTTTCTGATTTCTCAGACTGAGATAATGATTGTGTGTTTTCATCGTAGCTGACTTTAAGTGCAAACCGGGTCAGTTCCAGTGTGGCACCGGTATCTGCACCAACCCCGCGTACATCTGTGATGGAGACAACGACTGCCAGGACAACTCAGACGAAGCCAACTGTGGTACCTACTCATCCATATTTAGCCTTTAAAAGTCTAAAGATCAGTTGGAAGGTGTTTAATGAGTTTATTTATTTATTTCAGATATCCATGTGTGCCTACCGAGTCAGTTTAAATGTTCCCACCCTAACCGCTGCATCCCTGGCATCTTCCGTTGCAACGGGCAGGACAACTGTGGGGACGGAGAGGATGAGAAGGACTGCCGTGAGTTATTTCCATCTTTGGAAAAAGAAATTCTTCTTTTTTCATAGTTTCCTTGATTTTTTTTTTTTTTTTTTTTTTTGGTGTGGACATAAGAGGGTCAACATGTGTGTAACTGTTACAGCCGAAGTCACGTGCGCCCCCAACCAGTTCCAGTGCACCATGAGTAAACGCTGCATCCCACGGGTGTGGGTGTGCGACCGGGACAACGACTGCATGGACGGCTCTGACGAACCCGCCAACTGCAGTAAGAACACGACCACAAACGGGATCCTCTCCAGCATGAAGTACTGATTCAGATTCTCCTGTTTGACCCCTGAAATCCTCCTCCTTGCAGCTCAGATGACGTGCGGCGTGGACGAGTTCCGCTGTAAGGACTCGGGCCGCTGCATCCCGGCTCTCTGGAAGTGTGATGGCGAATCAGACTGTGGAGACGACTCAGACGAACCCAAGGAGGAGTGTGGTAGGGAAAGAGATGATGGAAACTAAAAGAGGAGGATGTTGGCATCGTGTTTAACTCTAAAACGTTTATTTTTCTGTTCAGATGAGCGGACGTGTGAGCCGTACCAGTTCCGGTGTAAAAACAACCGCTGCGTTCCCGGCCGCTGGCAGTGTGACTACGACAACGACTGTGGGGATAACTCTGATGAGGAGAAGTGTGGTAGGTTCCCTCTGGTCTTCTCTATCGGTGAAGCCACGCTGTCTGATCACTCAGCCACACGCACAGCTCAGTGGATGAAATGACTTTTGTATTTGCATGATTAGCAGATTGTTTAAAATCCGGTTTTATTGGTGATAAATGTTTCACTCTGTCTGTTTTATTTACTCAGCCTCTCGGCTGGTTTAGATTTGATTTCTGTTCACTTAATCAGCTCTGTGGACATTTGCACATCTCACATCATCTCATGTCTGTTTTGCATTTCACACTGGCCCGATGCTGTGAGCCAGAGGTAGGTGTCGTCATGGTTTCAGATCAGCCACCACCTTAAGTACCCGGTCTTGTGTTTGCCCTGGCTTCTTGTTTTATTTTAGGACCTTTTTCCCTTTAAAAAACAACTCTGCCAGCTCTTCTCTCCCACCTTATAGCACCACTACCTCTGTCATGATCTATGAGCTCCTTTCTTTTTTCAGTCTGCTCTAATCCCGTCTTTACCTTTCCTTAAAGCCTTTCCTTGTTTCTCCCCTCTAATCTTTGGTTCTTTCTCCATGATCCTGCTCTGATTCTTCTAAGCCCTTTCCCTTCTGCCCTCAGTGCCTCGACAGTGTTCAGAGAGCGAGTTCGCCTGCACGAACGGCCGCTGCATTGCCGGCCGCTGGAAGTGTGACGGGGACCACGACTGTGTTGACGGCTCAGATGAGGTATCGCCGTCAGCTTGTAACGCTAGACTCAAACACACCAAAGAGGTGCTAATGAAGTATCGGTCTGGTTTTTGTTCAGATTGGTTGTGATGTGAAGTGTGACAGCGATCAGTTCCAGTGTAAAAATGGCCACTGCATTACCATCCGCTGGCGCTGCGACGCAGATGTTGACTGCATGGACGGCAGCGATGAGGAGAAATGCGACACTGGTGGGATGCTGTTCCTTCCTCCTGGAGGTTCTCGTAAATCTAACCGTTCACCTGTGCAGCTGTTCATTTCTCTCCTTGTGTCCTTGTGGCGTTCCAGTGAGCAGACACTGCCCCCAGCAAGAGTTCCAGTGCAACAACTCTCTCTGCAAACCTCTCCACTGGATGTGTGACGGCGAGGACGACTGCGGAGACAATTCTGACGAGAGCCCAGAGCAGTGTGGTGAGACTTCTTGTACTTCACGTATCATTCTCATATGGAGTCTTTTGTCTTCCTAATGTGTCTCTTTCGGTCCTTTAGTTAATTTCCAGTGTCCACCCACGAGACAGTTCCGCTGTCACAACGACAGGGTGTGTCTGCCGGTGTCAAAGCGCTGCGACGGGGTGGACAACTGTGGGGACAACAGCGATGAGCTCCACTGTCGTAAGTTGAACAAACAGACTGAGCAATAGCTTAGCAACCATGCTGCAATGTTGCATCAGTGTTACAATTATTACACAAGTATTGCACAAGTGTTACAAACACACAACATCACGGCTGGCTGGAGGGATTTTCATCACATGGAGAGCAGAGTAAAAAATGTTTGGGATCCATCTTTTTTGTCCAGCAACGTCTCCTTCAACGCCGGCGTGTCAGAAGAACGAATCCCGGTGCTCTAACGGTCGCTGCATCAGCACCAGTCTCTTCTGTGACCACTTCAACGACTGCGAGGACTACGGCTCTGATGAGATCAGTTGCATTAAGAAAGGTGCGCTGCAGCACTTTTATTATAATGTCCATTGTGCAGAGTGGTTAGGATAACAGCTGATTGGTTCGTCTGCCTGCAGACTCAGGACCAAACCAGTGCAGCAGCACCGTGAGTATGTGTGGAGATGGAGATGAAGCTCACTGTGTGATCAACGGCACCATCTCCTTCTGCTCCTGCAAACCCGGCTTCATGTCCAACGGGCAGAAAAGATGTGAAGGTACAGCCCGACTCTGGACTGACTTTGGGATTATCTCTGCGCTCTAAGGTGTGAAATTCTGTGCCAAAAGAATCACGTGGCCTTCAAATGTTTCAGATAAGAACGAGTGTAAGCAGTTTGGAGTGTGTTCCCACATCTGCAACAACACAAAGGGTTCCTACAAGTGCAGCTGCCACAAGTATTTCAGCAGAATAAATAACACCTGCAAAGCTGATGGTGAGCATTAGTGAGCTTTTTGTTCACTTTTTAATGTTGTGATTGTCAGTTTTTCATCAAGTAGCTCTATTTGAACGATATCTGGGTTGAACTCAGATCTGGGGACTCGGTTTGTTCAAACCAGGGTGTTTATTTTACTGTAAAACACATTATTTATAGGAATCCTTATTTTTATGACTTGGTCCAAAAATCCACTTATAACCAGGAAAATTGTTGGTGTGAATGCCAACTACTCACGTACAGTCCTGGGTTTGTCCCTTTCCTGTCCATGTCTAGTTCAGGGACATGCGCTCTACATCGGTGATGACAATGAGATCCGCAGCCTGGACCCTTACTTACCAAACTGGCGCTACGAGCAGGTCTTCCAGGGTGATGTCAACATGCGCATTGATGCCATGGACCTGCATGTGAAAACAAATCGGCTTTACTGGACCAACTGGCACACGGGGCACATCTCCTCCTATGACTTGCTTTTTTCATCGTCCTCTTCCTCCCAAAACTCTAACCGTAACGGACGGCAGGGCGACTCCCGAGTCGTCAACCTTGAGGTAAACCTGATTTTATTTTTCACTTTTCTTGTTCATGCAATAGGACAAAACTAGACACATAAAGGATGTGTCCTTGTGTTCAGATCCCAGATCTGAAGATGCCCAGAGGCATTGCTGTGGACTGGGTGGCTGGGAACCTGTACTGGACCGATTCTGGCCGAGACGTCATTGAAGTGGCTCAGATAAGTGGCGGCCGCCATCGCAAAACCCTGATCTCTGGCATGATCGATGAGCCCTATGCTATTGTAGTGGACCCCCAAAGAGGGTGAGTGGGAAGCAGGAAGGTGTGGAAAAAAACATTCCTTAAAGGGCTGTGATAGAATAAGAATCTACTCCTAATTCTTTAGGAAAATGTACTGGGCAGACTGGGGCAACCACCCTAAGATAGAAACAGCTGCTATGGACGGAACCATGAGAGAGACGCTAGTCGAAGAAAACATCCAGTGGCCAACAGGTGAAACACACACCAACACATACAGATTTCATCGGTTAACCCTGTCCCTAACACCCAGCTGTGCCTGCCTAGGTCTGGCTGTGGACTACTTTAACGAGCGTCTGTACTGGGCCGACGCCAAGCTGTCCCTGATCTGCAGCGTGAAGCTGGATGGCAGTGATGCGGTCGTTGCTGTAAACACCTTGAAAAACAGTTGAGTAGCTTCCAACCACAGTTCTGCTGTAATCCATGTAAATAATCTGGTTTTCACTCATCTCAGCTCTGACTGGTTGTGTTTTTGTTTCCACGCAGAGCTCCTTCACCCGTTCAGCATCGATATCTTTGAGGACACCATCTACGGCGTTACCTACTTGAACAACTATGTCTTCAGAGTGGATAAGTTTGGCAAAGGTCTGGTTGAGAACCTGGCGACTGGAATGAACCACGCCACAGATCTGGTTTTACACCATCGATATAAACAACCTGATGGTGAGCAGAGAAAACAAAAACAAGCTCAGAGAGTGAAGAGGTCCTTGTTTCCTTATATTCTACATCTTTGTTCTCTTCTAGTGACGAATCCCTGCGACAGGAAGAAGTGTGAGTGGCTCTGTCTGCTCAGCCCTAGCGGGCCGGTCTGTACCTGTCCCAATGGACGCACGCTGGACAACGGCACCTGTGTGGAGCTGCCTGCTCCCACCTTGTCCCCCATCTGTGAGTTGAGCGATCAGATAAACGACTCAAGTACAAAACCTACTCCACATTAAAAATGCTGTTTGACTGTTAACCTGTTTACTTTTTCATTAACCTGCTGTTGTCTGATATTGGGATTATCTGCACAATCTGTATAATCACCACTGACTGTTGCACATACCAGTTAATGTAACACACTATTAGCACAAATTAGGCCCAGTTCCACTATGTGAACTTCTGGGTAATTTTACCAGACCTTCACGGCTGTTTGCAAGTCTCTATTTGACTGGAATGTCCTGAAAGGACCAGTTTCTGAGCCATTTCAGGGACCAACCGAGTACCTGAACTGGGATTGTATATTATAAAGAGAAGCATGTTTCTTTACTTTGCTTTAGACAATAAAGTTTTGAATCTCAGACACCTCAATGGAACGACCTTTATCACCTGCAGCCCCTCCCAGTGGTCCCTGCTTCCTCCAGTGTCTGAACGGTGGCAGCTGCTTCCTAAACGCACGCAAACAACCAAAGTGTCACTGCCAGCCGAATTACAGAGGAGATCGATGTGAGACTGATCAGTGCAAAGACTACTGCAGGAATGGAGGGATCTGCACTCCTTCTCCCACAGGTAACATAAACCGTTAACGCTAGATTTATTATTTCATTATTCTTAAATATATTCTTCTCTCCCTCCTTCAATCCTCTTATGTTAGCTACTACATCTGTCTTTGGTCTTTTATAGTAACACATACGTAACATATATATATATATATATATATATATATATATATATATATATATATATATATATATATATATATATATATATATATATATATATATATATATATATATAAAAGACATTCATTATTTTGAAATAAATTGCAGCTCCTGGAGTGTTTACCAGTAAAATGTGTTTTTAAAAAGTCTGCAGGAGAAAATAACAACCTGTCTGACAGACAAACAGTAAATAATAGCATTGATCAACATTCTCCATGTTTTATAGTTTTTCAGATTGGATGAACACTGCCACCCACTGGTCTCATGTGTCATCTGAACACATAAAATTAATCCCTACAGAATATAATTCTCACAAATCTGATGTATTTTACTGATGAGGTTACCTGGTTTAATTTTTGTGCATGTCAACATTTTTCATAGCAGAGTTCAGATCTTTGATGGCACGATCACATGCTCTTAATAAGTTAATAAAGCAGCTAAACCCTCGTTGTCACCAGCAGTTTTACACCATCTGATTTCACCCTAAAGGGGGCGTGGCCACACAAAGGAACAGGAAGAGAACTCCTGTGTGCTCCTAGTTGTACTGTCTACGCATGAATGAGTGAATGTGAAATAAATTTCAAAGCTCTTTTGAGATGTTACTTAAGGATTATTTATAAATGCTAGACTAGTTAGTCACAACTAGACCCTAAAGAAAACATTGCTTTTTTTTGTTTTACTCTGAAAGGTAAATGATCGTGTTTCATGAGAAGAAAACCTGAATGATGTCATTAAAAGCATAGATCTATTTACAGTTCTCTCCAGAGGTGTTAATACCATCCCTCTGTCTTTGCAGATTTTCTTTTTTATGGAGCATGCAGTAAATAAAAGCTGAGCATTTACCATAAACATATAGTAAAAACTCTTAGACGTCTGAAATTAAATCCCCTTCATGTGCTTGTCCCCCAACAGGTTCTCCTACCTGTCGGTGCCTGACGGGCTTCACCGGTCCAAACTGTAACCTGCACACCTGTAAGGATTACTGCAAGAACGGAGGCAACTGCACCGTGAGTGCTGGAAACCAGCCAACATGTCGCTGCCCTCCGGACTTCCTCGGAGACAAGTGCCAGTACCGTGAGTGTTGTTCTGTTTAGCAGGTTTAAAAATGTTACTCTGCTTTTACCTCATACTATAATAAATGTAATTGTCTGTTATAAACAGATGTGTCTGATGAGTGGTGTATTTACATTGTGTGTGTGTGTGTGTGTGTGTGAGCAGGAAGCTGTGAAGGCCACTGCCTGAACGGTGGCACGTGTCTTCAGAGTGAAAGCGGCTCTAAGTCGTGCCGCTGTCTGCCTCAGTTCAGCGGCGCCACGTGTGAGATCGACAGGTGTCACTACTGTCGTGACGGCGAATGCATCCCCAGCAACGGTTTCTCATCTACGGGGGAGTTCAAATGCCGGTGAGAACCTCCTAGCAATCACATAGTGGACTAAACATATGACTAAATGTCCCTTTATTGCCTCTCATGTGTTACTTCCTGTTTTCTAAAGCTGCAAAAATGGCAGAATCCAGCCCAGCTGTTACACATGTGACACAAACGAGTACTGTGCAAACGGGCAGTGCTCCATCAGCCCCATTACTCACCTTCCAGAGTGCAGGTGAGGGGTGGAGCTTATTCATATTAGTTTTATTTTCTCTTTTGTGTTTTTGCTTAATGAAGATGTGTATCCTGTGTGTTTGTGCAGATGTTCCCCAGGCTGGACGGGGTATCGCTGTGAGTCTGTGTCCATCAGTGATGGAAGCTCATCCTCCAGTGGACGTAAGCTTAAGGTCTAAAAAGCTGTCGGCCCTGTCATCTGGCTGGTTTAGCCTAACTATGATCATGTGTTTGCAGGCACAGCCACCATTGTGATCACCGTGTTGATCCTGTTGATCCTGGTTCTCCTCGCCATGGGGGGGGTGTGGTGGTACAGGAGAAGAATGAGAGGGTGAGTAACACTGAGGAGCCGTAAAAACCTCCCTATGTGGTTGTGTTCCACCTCCTACTTTCACTTACTCTCCTCCCTGTAATGGCATCTCTTTTACTCCTCAGGTCTAGCCGGCACGGAAAAACCGGCTCCAAACGCTTGCGGTAATGGTTGCCAGGGTTACACGTTTTCCTCCATGCCTTTCCTCAGTTTTTGCATTCTGATGTTCTCTCTTCTCTCGAGTCACAAGTCTTGGTTGCTTTTGTGCGGTGTTTGGTCCTGTTGTCAGTGTTGTTCATGGGACATGTTGCTCCTGCAGCGTCCTCCTTCAGAGCCGCTCCAGGGCAGATCTATCCAACGACACAGTGAATAGATCTGTCTGGGGGCTTTAGGTCTTTCATATTTTTGTCCATTACGTTGTGCCATACTGTCCTGTGCTTTAGGCTCTTTCAGTGGGAGATGGAGATTATTTTTCCAAGCTTGTGTTGGGAAAATGCAACGTAAAACAGTAAAACTCCATTGTTGATGCATTTATAGAGGAATTTATAGGACCTGTAAAGAACCTATTCAGAATTGATACACTAAGAGTTACACTACTGTGCAAAAGTTTTGAGTCATGCCTTATTTCTTTGTACTTTCCTTCCAAGCAGCCTGACTCTCCTGTAATAATCTAAAGCATATTGCGTTATGTGTGTTTAATAACGAAATTGGAAGAGTGGAGGACTACAGGTCTAAAACATTATTAGTATCTGAAAGCTGAGTTTTTAAGGAACTGGAACAAATCCAGCAAAAACATGTATTTTTTCAGTATGGAACATTCGGTACAGACCAGAGGCATACCGAGATCCCACTCAGAGGTGTAACTGTGTTGTACTTTAGCCACCAACTCATACGGCTGTGTCCAAATTCAGACATCTTCAACGATCCCAGCCTGGACGTAGGCTAGTGTAAGTACACACACCGGGTTTTCCATTGACCGGGAAGATCGGAATAGAATGGCTGTGATATAGGACGGCTACCTCTGTCCCTATTGAGAGGATATTTCCTACAGCCAGACACGTCATTACTGTCAACAGATCTGTTTCTTTCAGCAGAAAATGTAGACAAATGAATATTTTCAGCAAAATCATGAAGGTTGAATGAGGCTGAACAAGGCCACAAGCTGGAAGTGTTCATGTTTTATTAAGGAGATAAAGAAAGTAAATTTCCAAACCTGTTATATATTATTTAAGGTTTTATTTTTATTGTATACATTTTTATGTTATCTGAGTCTTATTTTGTGGAAGAATTTACTGCAAGGAAGTGAGCCGTGTTGCAGTGAGGTGCATTTGGTATATTTCAAAATAAAATCCATTATTTCTGCCAGGTTTTGTTTTGTTATTAATGACAGGGATATCAGTTTACAGTGTATGATAGTCTATGTTAATTTTACAGGTATATATTTAAAAGTATTATTTCAAGTTTTTTTCAAGTGGTCATGTTGGAGCAGATATCTGGAGACATTCAGCACACAAACCCTAGTCGATATGAATGGCATTCCGTCCAGAAACCGGACCGCATCTGTTCTGCACTCAGCGTGAAAGAGATTTTTTGTTATTTGTTGACACAATGCTGATCACTTGAGTTTGCCACTTTTTAAATACTCGAATTATTCAAAGTAACTTAAACAAACCAAATAAAAAAAACAACCATTTGTCTGAAAATGGGCAAGAACTGGAATAAAACTTAGTAAAAAAGCAGCCAAAGTCCAATAAAAACTTCAAGAAACAAGAAGGAATAATTTCTAAAGAGTTCAAGAAAGTTTGCTGCTTGGGAAAACAAAGAAATGAAAGACGACTCAAGACTTTTACACAGTCCTGCGCGTCCCGGCTCGGTGAGTCTGGACCTCGGCTACATGAATGCTGGTTTCGTGTTGGTGTCTGTGTCGTGGCTCAGCCTGGATGATGGTCAAAGTCCTGCAGTGTGTCTTCCCTCCGTTTCAGTAGCTGCTTGCACCGTCCAGGCTCCTCTGATGCTCAATTACAAGAGAAGATCTGACTTTGTTTATTACTGTGTGTAGGGCCAAGGGCTTCCAGCACCAAAGGATGACCAACGGGGCCATGAACGTGGAGATCGGGAACCCAGCGTACAAGATCTATGAGGGCGAACCCGATGATGATGCAGGGGAGCTGCTGGACGCAGACTTCACTTTGGACCCAGACAAGGTAGAGAGAATTACCAGACATGAACTCATAACAGCAATCACACACTTCCTAATGGATTATTCTTCATGCTGTTTCAGCCCACCAACTTCACAAACCCCGTATACGCCACTCTGTACATGGGAGCTCACAACAGCCGCAACTCTCTGGCGAGCACAGACGAGAAGAAGGAGCTGCTATCGCGTGGAGATGAGGAGCCCCTCGTGGACCCTCTGGCATAGACTGTCCATCAGCTGGATCATAATAATCCAAAACACTCCCCTCCTCTTGCCTTTTAAAGAAAAACTACAAAAAAATCAATAAAAAGCGTGAGACAAATAGCTTAGGTGTGAACACTGTATAAAATGTAAAAATGAAGGACTACTTTTGTATGTGATTGCAGTATTATATTTTGTTCTCTAGAGATTCCTCTGGTCAAAAACAAACATTTTCTATGAGAGATTTTTAATTTACACGTTGTCCCATACCCTTTACCCAAATAGCCACTACCTCTGTAAAAATGATGACATGGAAACCAGAAAATCAGCAGAAAAAATGCTATCATTCAAGCAATTTTAATTTTTTTATTTTTGTATGAATTGTACAGATGAGCAAACGAACATTGTTCCATTTCACCAGTGCCAACTGTTTGTTTTGTGTCGACTTTGAGTGGAAACGGCTCAAAGTTTTCTAAAATCGGTACCTAGAGTCCGTCGTCCTGCGCCGTCGCTCGGCGAGACCGCGTAAAACAGATTTGTGATTATTTGTGTATAGCACTTGTAAAAAACTAAAAGAAAATGTCAATACCAGGTGGCAACTTCAGTATTTTCCACAATTAAGTCCTCAGAGAACAATGTTCATAAAAGATGATTGTGTTGTCTTCCTTGCACAGAATCTTTACAGTATTATGTGTACAGTGGGCTTTTTTACCGTTAGATGTAAAGAAGATCTGATTGTTTTTGTCTTTATTTTGGAGCTTGTGTGTTCGAGGAGGTGTGTTGATGTGTGATTGTGCAGTGGGAGAATGGGTTCAACATTCCATAGAGGGAGATCCACAGCTGGATGAAGGTGTCATGTCTGTTACCAAGGTCTTCCTCCAGAAGAAATGGCTGTCGTGTTCAGGATTGAGAAGATTTAGTTACGTCTCTTTTCCTCTGATGTTTTTTTCTTTTTAAACCAGATAACCTGCATCTGGTTTTGTGAGTAAACGAGTCTCTTTGCCTTTAGAGAATCAACGTCTGTATCTTCTTCACCGTCTGTAACGCCTCAGTCTGAAGTGCATTATGTTAATCTGTCTAGCAGTTCTCCTCTGTGCCCTGCTGCTGCTAACGCTACCATTCCGGTTGCTCCGACACGTCCTCACGCTCAGCCTGTCCCCTAAATGCTGCTTTGTTCAGAACAAACACATCAGCCATATCTTACTGCATGTGTAACACCAGTCTCAGTGTAACAAGGTTTTATTTAGCCTTCCTGTCAAGTGTTATTTTTGTTGTTTTGTCTTAAATTGAACAAGAAGTACAATCATTTTACCTTTTTTTTTGCTGAATCCTACGTGCATTTCCAGGATTTCCTTTGAATTAGTCATTTTATTTTTAAATGAAAAAATGACACAGCTTTTCTAGTACATGATGCATGGAGACTCAGACTTTCTTCTGGAAAGAGAATAATGTTTAATTTTTGCTGGAGTACTTTACAAACAAAATAACAGATATTGTCATAAATAAAACATTTTTAAAGTTGTACAGACACCCAGCTGCTGTTTTTATTCATTTATCTATTTTATTCTAACAAACTGTTCGAAGTGAAGAATGATTAAAAGAGTCAAAGTTGGGTGATGTAATCTTTTATTATGGAAAGAATAGTTCCAAGTAAAACTGAAATACATTTGTATACCAACTTCATCCATTTGTAAAGCTGTAAAGACAATAATCAACACAAAGCTGAGATCATTACATCTTAAGAGTTGCTAAAACACATCGATTAACATCAAACTTTGATTTCTCAGTAACAACTAAACCTAACACGGTGAACCCTAACCTAAGTCATAGATCAGTTCTCCGGAGAACTACAAACTAAATTCGTCATCTCAAAACAAATCTTACCTAAATAATCTAATTTCATCAGAGTATTTTATAAACCTTTACAACTTTATAAATTTTACATTACATGTATTTTGGCTGCAATATATAAATGTTCATGCAGGAAGTGACCTAGAAGGCACAGGAAGTACTACAGCTACTTCCGTTCAGATGAATTAGTATACATTTTAACATTGAAGGTGTTTTTAAAATGCAGTATTGCACTTTGGTATTAGTCCCGATCAAATTAGCCTTTGGCTCATCAATCTCCATGTCTCCTAACTGAGGTGATTCAAAAAGCCCCCACAATAAGTAAAATAATTTTATAACCTGTCCTCAGAAACCTACTTTAAAGATTTTACTTAAACAATCAAGAAAAAAGAATAAAACGTTTTTATATTTATTTTGATATCTAATGTAAAAACTTGAACTTCACTTGATGCCTTTAGCCTTCAGCTCCTCCTTGACTCTGTTCAGGTAGTCTGGGTCAGGATACCCGAAACTGTAAAAGTGCAACATGTAAAAGGGTTTATAAAATAGTTTAACCAGAATGGAAAAAAAATTAAGATTTGAAGCAAACAAACTGCAATAGCGTACCTCTCTGGTCCTCCTGACGGAGATGTCTTGTGGTGAATGTCATTCCAGGTCACCACGTTGTCCGCCCCAGTAGTTCTGGACGCCCCGACAGTGAAAATCAGCTTCTGGTCAAAAGCTTGTTTCAGCAGTTTCAGCACTTCATTACCCTCTTTGTTATCTGGTAGATATGCAGCTCTGCTAGTTCCGTAATAACGCTGTCCAGGATTGGGATGTTTTTCCTGCCAGACAGAATCAATAACATTTAACTGGAATTCATAATAAAACTGATACATAACTCAGATCATATGAGTTGAAACATTTACCGTCTGTATTCCATTTGGGATACTGTAGGAGATGAGTATGTGACCACAGTTTGGGAATCCAGGAAGTGATATGGGATGACTGGTCCACGTCATCTTCCCATCTGGCTGGTTTCCCTCCACCATACCAAACACATCTTTACATAATGGACAGATGGGACCATTGCACTTTGTTGCTCGTTGCAGACATTCGTTACAGAACTCATGTTTACACTTGAGTCGTTTCTTGTTTTTAAATGAATCCATACATATTGAACATTCTTCCTCTTTCCCATCTCCTCCTGTTGCTCCTCCTGTTGGTGCATCAGATTTTTGTTGTATTGGAAGTCCGTTTGACTCAGAATCAACAGAGGACCCCATTAACCAGCTCTCACTGCTCCAGGTCTTCAGTGAGCTACCTAAAAGTTGGGCAAGGCTCTGGGGTAATGAGATAATCTTCTGGTACAGATACAGGAGAGCTCTGACAGCGTGGCTCTCCATGGCAGCGTTTCCTCCAGGTCGTTTGTAGACAGCTTTCACATTAACTTTGTTTTTACTCATGCTGGATTCTTTGAAATCTACATTAAACTTGGTTTGAATTTCTCCAACTTGATCAGCAAAATAACGGGTCATTTGCTTCCAGGAGTGATCATCCATGGTTAGCCCATCATCAGCAAGATGGTCTTTGATGGTCATTTTGATCTTCAGTACTGTGGATTGAGGTTCTGGCTCAAACTCTTCTGGAAGCCCGTTTGCTTTTGGGATGGTATTTATGGTTGAACAGAGAGAATTCTGACTCTGACTGGGCCCATATACAGTCATCTGTTCAGAGGTCATTGTAACTAAAAGCTTGTTCTCTTTATTCCTGATGATCTTCACAGCATCACTCCACTGACCTGGATCTACAAACTTGAGAGGAACAACGAGACCACTCGACTCTGATAAGTACTTTTGGATAAGATCTGTGAAGTCAGACATAGCTTTATCTGATGGTCCCTCTCCATTTGCAGATTCAATTTTTACTGTGAGATTTGGTTTAATTGAGACTTTATATTTTTCTTCTATATGTTTTAGTTCCTCCTTGTAGTTCTGGCTGACGTACCAGAAATGATGAAATGGTACCGTAGCCTCATCAGACTGATTTTTACCATCGGCAGAAGAGTTTCCTGCTGCAGAATCAGGATCATTCTGTTCTTTTTTCTGTTTTTGCTCCTTTTCCTGGATAAAAAAAACAACATGTAAGCTTTAAAAGAACATACATTATTATTATTATTAATAATAATAATGTGAGTTATGTTTATGTCCTAGAGCTTACAAGGGACTTGTCTGCCACAGGAGGAGGAGATGGAGGAGAAGATTGAGGAGTAGAGGGAGCAGGATTCACTGAAGCATCATCTGGTGTTTGTGTTTGCAGATTCTGTACTCCCAGGATGACTGACTCTACGGTGACTACTTTCTTCTTTTTAATCATGGTCAGTGTTTCTTTATTTAGTTTCTGAAGAACATTCACAGCTTAAAAAAGAAAGAAACACAATAATCAGCCTTCTAAAAGTCTCAAAAGCTGTTATTAAGACAGAAAGTAGTGTACGTTTTTACGAGGATTAACCATATGGTCATAATATAAACTTGTAACACAACGTTATAATACAGTTATAACTCACATGGACAAGGTTTAATCTTTATTCCAACACACGCCAAGTCTGTTGAGGCTGTTTCAATTGAGCAGTCCACCTTAAGCTTTCTTTTGTTGAACCAGGATTGAAGAGCTTTCTGCAGATCTGTCTTTTTTGGTTTAGGAGGTTGATCAGGCTCAGACCACGTTAATGAGAGAGTAAGTTGAACTTCATCTTCATCATGTGATGAAGACTTATCACGCTGAAAAATGAAACAGACCCATACATAAATAGTTGTGTGAGATATACCCACCCCCCTTCAAAAAAAAAAATACAAAAAAACTAGGGCTGCACAATATATCGAAAATTTATCGTTATCGCAATATTAGCATGCGCAATAGGCATATCGCAAAGAACAGAAAAATATCGCAATTAATGTTCATCTCAGATTTTTGCTACACATAATGTATTTTGTCAATCAAATGGAAGCATGAAGTTTTTGACAAATCAAATAGAGCCCTTCACCCATTTGGCCAATCGGTTGGGTTCTTATAGGTTAGATGCCTTGGTGCCTAGGTGGACGGCACTTCATTTGGATGGCTAGCAAACACCTGAGTTAGCTTAAAGAGCGTCGCAATGACTGAGGGTAAGACGTGTGCGGAAAATGTTTGCGAGAAAGAACTCATAATTCAAACAGCATGACTATTATTGCAAAGTACTTGTGTTCAACAAACACAAGTACTTTGCAAGACATGCCAAACACTTGTGGCAACCACGAGGGGAAACACGACAAATCTCCAACGCAACCATAAAGATCTATATACTGGGCTCTAGAAATGTAATGTGAACGTGCATGAGTTCATTTTGTTACTGTATTAATACTAATGATAGAGGATGGAGTGGTGTGTCTAAAGTATATATACAAAAACTGCAGATTTAAGTATTTGCTCATTTATCGCAAGTAATATCGATATCGCAATATTAAGCACTGTTATCGCATATCGCAGGTTTTCCTAATATCGTGCAGCCCTAAAAAAAACCAAGATTTCCTGTAATAAAACTGTAGATGTTTGTACATGTTGATTTGTAACGTGGAGGTTGTGTTTTGGTGTATTTTGTGTCAAGCATTTGATCTGGTGTTCTTCGTCCCTCCCTTGCTCTCCTTGTGTGTGAACTCAAAAGTCAAGCCAAATTTTATTTATAGAGCGAGTTTTAAAACAACAAAGCTGAATCAAAGTGCTTAACAGATAAATCAATACTAAAAAGATGTTAGAAATAAGAAAATAAAGATAAAAGCAGCACAAATAAACTGCCACTGTAAGAGTCCACCTCAACTTGAACCTCAACCAGGAAGTAAAGGTGAGTCTTTAAAGGAATGCCCTGGGTCTCAGCAGATCTAATATGACCTGATAGGCTGAGCCGAGGGGCCGTCGCCCCAGAGGCTTGGTCACCTCTGGCTTTAGGGAATTCCAGCTGGTTTGCTGACCTGAGCGTCCCAACTAGACAGTAAAAGTGAAAAAGATCAGATAGATGGTGAAGGGCCAACTCATTGAGTGATTTAAGGGAGACAGATTATAGGTGAAACTTGAAAAATTTGAAAATGGTGCAAAAGTTCATTTATGTCACTAATTCAACCTAAAAGGTGAAACTAATCTATGAGATACTCATTTCATGCAAAGCCAGATATTTCAAGTCTTTATTTGTTATAATTGTGATGATTACGGCTTACAGCTGATGAAAACCCCACATTCAACATCTTAGACAGTTAAGAGTAGGCTATTGTGAAAAAGTTCAATATTCTAGACTTACAGTGTCACACTCTAATCAGTTAATGAATCCAGAACACCTGCAAATGGTTCCTGAGCCTTTAGATCAGGGGTACTCACTCCTGGTCCTCGAGAGCCATATCCTGTATGTTTTCCTTGTTCCTCTCCAGCGGTTTAGCCGCGCACCCCCTTCTATGTCCCGACCGTGTTGACGCACCCCCATCCCCCAAAAACATGTTTTCAAGAAAGAAAGAAAAAAAAGACTTGCAGCACAATCAGTGTGTTTGTTTCTGACCACAACTCACAGCCTCCTACAAAGTCTGGGAGCTGAAGGAGCCTCTAGGATGAGAGGCTAAATGTCTTCAAGATAACCAGAAAAGTCCAGCAGCTGTGTTCAGCTAAAACTCTCAGGATGATCATGTCCAGGATGACTGATTATAAGTGAAACTTAAATGTAGCTGCTGTCAGTAACCATATAACAGATTTTAATAATTAAAACTCTCAACAGACTAAATAGTGCAGAAAAGAAAAAAATAATCTCACAACTTTGCGTGTTGAGATTTATAATTATTATATTTATTTATTTATTTATTAGCCGCATCGGCTCCTAGTGGGTGGAAGTGGAGATTAGCTGCGTTTGATGTTGATTCTCCATGTGTTTTTATTTCTGCAGTGAGCCATAAAACTCACCTCACTCCCCCTGGAGTTTGTTCTTCAAAACTCATATTAAATCCACTGTGATGACGCGTTTTAATGAGCTTCCTCTGCGCGGTATTTTTCATTGCAGGATGCAGTTTCCATCACTTTTAAACAAGTTAATTTAGTTCGGCACACGGGTTTGATTTTTGCCGCTGCACGTCTGCACAGGGGAAGCGGCCGCGGGAGACGCGCTGTTGCACTCTGCGGGCTGCAGTAGCTGCGACAGGTGATCAGCAGGTATACCGCCGGTAAAGTCATACTTTAGAACGCATCCGCAGCTGCATATTTTCCATGATTGCACAGTATGCCCAACCCTAATATACACATCTGTATTGTGTGGGGAAAAAACACTGTGCCCTTTTTATAAGACACACCGTGCCGGTGTCATGATTGTGAATTAATGCCGAGCTCCGGACAGGAGCTATATTGAAAATGAAAGTAAACACGGGCATAAGTTTGAAATGATAAACTGGAGCGATGCGGTGCAGGAGCTTCTCTCTGTTAGATCTGCAGCTCAGATCATCTGACAGCACAGAGATGGTGGATGATACACACACCTGCTCCTGAAAATAAAAACTTAACGAGCGGTTTCGATCACAATAAAAAGCAAGTTATGTCCAAGATACACGGAAGTCTGCGACAGTGCAGAGAATGCCCCCATACAACGGACATGATTGCACAACATTACAGCCACGGTCTGAGCTCTTATAAATGACCTTAGGCTCCCAGATGCCGCCTCGGCTTTGCGGCAAATTGGCGGCGTTGTTTTATGTATATATTAGTGTTGTCAAAAGAACCGGTTCTTCGGTACCAACCCGGTACTACAAAAATGTAAACGTCACGGTACCAAGATTTCGTTGGTACCGGTAGTACCGAGGACCCGTCTAAACCCGGATCCTTGATGCGCATGATTCGCGCATTTACTGGGCGCGTGCAGTCGCTCTAAAGTAACGCCGCAGAATGCAGAGTGACGGCGAGAGGTGGACCTGATGTGGTAAATAAAGTTCATTCACGGAGACACCCCCCCCCCCCCCCCCCCCCCCCCCCGCCCCGCTCTCACGGAAAACCACCGCCCCGACGGAGACCCCCCCGCCCGGCTGTCGCGGAGACCGAGACAGGAGAGACGCTTCGCTCCAGCAGCACCTCCCGTTCTCATGCTTTCTTGTATTTTTAATTCCAAAACTTGACAGGATGTCCCACAGACCCCTGAATCCCTCTGTCAGCGCTTGTCATCAGGAACGTCCTGACACGACGCTCACCTCCGCTGATCAGTGACGTAGGAGGTGGATTTAATGCGACATGACCGTTCAGACTAGTCGCTTTCAAAAACTTCGCTTAAGTGTCAGAATCAGTACTACATAGAGTGTGGTGTGAATACACCATCGTCTTTATTAACTATTTAAATCTCCTATACGTTTAATTAGGGTAACAAACAAACAAACAGGATGACATGAAGGCGTTGACTGCTCACAGACCGGAGTTTTTCTTTTTTTAATGATTGTAATGTTTATCCAAAAGATGAACAACAATGTATGGCTCAGTCAGTGTTTATGTCCTTAAAATCAGTTTGTCAAAAAAGCTGTTCTAACTAGAGGTTCTTGTCTGGATAACTAGCAGGTTTACAAAAAATATATGAACAAAAACACATTTTGATTAAATAAAAGTGCATTAAAAACATGTTATGATAGTAGTACAATAGTAATTCAGTTCATTTTTTTTAATATACAGCACTGATTCACAAAAGATGTCATCTCAAAGCACTTTACAGGAAAATTAATGTTTTTATTGGTAAATTTAGTCTAAATTAAATTTTTGTTTGGTACCGAAATTGGTACCAAGAACCGTGGATTTTCACTGGTACCGGTACCGAATACTGAAATTCTGGTACCGTGACAACACTAGTATATATATATATATATATATATATATATATATATATATATATATTTGTGTGTGTGTGTGTGTAATCATCGCCATTACACTTTTTACCTTGCACACCCCCTAGCGGCAGCTCGCACACCCCTGCACCAGACTTTGGGAATCCCTGCTCTACTCCAACACACCTAATTCAGTGGTTGAATCACCTGTGCAGCAGCTCATTAAGCTCTTCAGAAGCCTGTTAATCACCTGCTGACTGAAACCAGGTGTGTTGAAGCAGAATTAAAATTAAAACATGCTATATACCGGCTCTCCAGGACCAGGAGTGAGTACCACTGCTTTAGATGGTCTCTCAGTCTAAGTGGAATTACTGAAATAAATGAACTTTTGCACCATGATCTAATTTTTCCAGTTTCACCTGTAAGTTGCAGAAACATCTCATGGATGATCAGATGAAACAGGAAGTGCCTGAGCTCGATTTTGAGGTTTATGGCAACGGCTGTAAAGACTAATGCACACATGATCTCTCTCTCTCTCTCTCCCTCCCTCCCTCTCTCTCTTTCTCTCCCTCCCTCCCTCATTTTTATTCTCATTATGGGGTGTTGTGTGTACAGTATTGAGGAAAAAATGCATTTAATCCACGCTGAAATAAGGCTGTAACATAAAATGTGGAAAAAGTGATGTGTTGTGAATATTTTCCTGATAATTGTACATGAATAGAGATGTGTCATGGGGGGTGGGTCTGGTATTCACTCGTGCACAATATTTCATCTCCAATAGAATGTCCAAATTAAATGTTTCCTTGAGTCAAGCTTACACCATTGGTGAGTGAAATACACACGCACGTATTTGTACACAAGGCCATCAATCATATCTGGGATTATTTTATTTGTTTGTAAATGTTCCTACCTCAGGGGTTTTATCTTCTTCCATGTGGATTTTTGCAGCGTCCCCCTATAGGAAAAATCATACATCTTAATTAATTTCATTTTCACCTTGATCTCTGACCCATTCAAAAGGTGGTGGTGGCAGATGAGTAAAGTGCCTGCCCTGTAACCACAGGGTTACAGGTTCACTCCCCACTCAGGCTGTTGCAGTCATTGTGTCCTTGGGCACCCTTGTTGCTTTCTGGTGGTGGTCGGAGGGTGGTGCCTGTGTACGGCAGCCTCATTTCTGTCAGTGTGCCCCAGGGCTGCTGTGACTACAATGTAGCTCATCATCACCAGCGTGTGAATGAATGTGTGTGTGAATGTTTGTAAAGCAACTTGGAGGGGTTGTAGGATTTTAGAAGGCACTATATACAATACAAAGGTTTTAGGTAGCTGTGACAAAATTCTGTAAACAACAAATGCTTTCAGAAATATAAAATGATGATTTATTCTTCATCATTTTACAAAATGCAAAATGAGTGACCCCAGACATACAGTCAACGTCATTATGAACTATCTTCAGCATTAAGAAGAACAAAGTCATGGAAGCAATGATGTGGCCCTGATCTCAACATCATGGAGTGTGTTTGGGATGACATGAAGAGTCAGAAGGATGTGAGGAATCCTACATCCACAGAAGATCTGTGGTTAGTTCTCCAACATGTTTGGAATAACCTACCAGTCCAGTTCCTCTAAAACTGTGTGCAAGTGTAGCTAGAAGGATTGATGCTGTTTTTAAGGCAAAGGGTTGTTACACCAAATACAGATTTGATTTGGAGTTCTTTTTTTTGTTCATTCACTGATTTTTGTTGATTGGTGAAACTAAATCATTAACACTTCCATTTTTGAAAGTATTCTTTGTTTACAGCATTTTTTCACACCTACCAAACACTTTTGCACAGTATTGTTAATGCAGGCTATTTAGCTACTATCTTTTTCTGACTCAAACCCTTTATTTTGTCTGGTTACCTGGTTATAGTTGTACAGTCTGCATTAAGCTGTGCTATTTAAACGTGTCTTCTCTGAGTCTCACATTTGCTGATTTTGCATTCCAGAGCTATGTATTGTATTGTTTATGACTTGATTATGATTATGGTGCTGATCTAAGTCCACCTCAGGAAGTCATTTATGCCAGCTAAGTCATGTTGGATAAAAAAAAATCACAGCAGCAATTACACATGCACTGTTGTGCCTGAACAAGTTCACTGAAAGATCGTTCAGAAATTTGTTCATATTTTTTGTGAATGTGAAATAACTCGCTCGTATTTTAGCTGATGAACATTGTGAGCGCTCTCATTCTGGCGTGAACGGGTTTCTGAATGGCGCTCTCTCGCAGTTAAATTTAGTAAGAGAGCTCCAGAATTCCATGGAGCTAAAGCTGTGGCTACAACATAGTGTTAACCAATGACATCATAAAGAGAACACCCCACAAATGTGGACGCCATAGGCAGTAGCGATCAGAGCAGCGTCTACTCTTTATTGTCTATGCTGTTAACAACGGGCCCTATAATGTGTTCCATTTACCTCAGAAGAAAATACAACTACATGTAACATTGATTTTAGATGCACCCTTACAGGTTTGCCTTGATAAATGATAAATGACCTGCACTTGTATAGCAGCTTTCAGAGTCAGAGGACTCCAAAGCGCTTTACACTACAGTGCATCATTCATCCATTCACACACACATTCACACACTGATGGTGATGAGCTACATTGTAGTCGCCAAATGGTTCCCTAGCGCGGCTGTGTCCACAGCTCACCGCTCCCTCAGGGGATGGGTCAAATGCAGAGAACAAATTTCACACACACCAGTGTGTGTGACAACTAGTAGGACTTTAGCCACAGCTGTCCTGGGGAACACTGACAGAGGCGAGGCTTCTGAGCACAGGCGCCACCGGTCCCTCTGACCACCACCAGCAGGTAAGGTTAGTTGAGTGTCTTGCCCAAGGACACAGCAGCAGCATTCTCTGCCAGGAGCTGGGGTTGAACATGCAACCTTCCAAATACTGGACAACCTGCTCTACCTCCTGAGCTACTGCTGCCCCTTGTAAGATAAACACGTTTCCACCACAGTTACTGTTGTTGTTACAAGGAGTTGCAAAATTGAATGTCAAAATCAGAGTAAAAAAAAATTCTCAGACTTTCAGAGAGGGAGATCTGACTTTGAGGGGCGTTCCAGTTGATTTTTCCTACTCAGAAGTTGGATTTTCTAAGTATCGTGTACTAGTGATGCGCGGGTTAGGGTTTTTTTCAACCCGCGGGTACCGCAGATTTCAAAAAGTCTGACCCGCACCAAACCGCCCCGCATCACTTTGTCTAGTTTTACAACCCGCCCCGCCCCATTAAAAACGTTATAATATTGAGCTTCTTACCTCGCTGAATCTTTCCCAAACACGCAATTAGTTTGTCCCTCTTTTCTTTTAAGAATGTAAACTCCCAAACGAATTTTATCCAAAATATCTTCCTCTATCGTTTTGTTGATGTCGCTGCCTGCCACCTGCTTGGAGCGCAAAGGTTATCTGCACGTTATAACGTTTTAAAACATGACCGTGTTTAAAAAACTGTCTTAAATATTATTATACAAAATTAAGCATTGATTAATGTCTTTATCTTCAGTGTGCATATCTATATAATATATATATTTGATGAACTTGCCCCAAACCACACCGCACTGAATTAATAATTTATTGACCTGACCCAACCCAACCCGCGGGTTGGAAGACAACCCGCGCATCACTATCGTGTACAAATGGAATGCACCATTAATAAGGGGGAAACATCAAATCTGTAAACACTAGTCACAGAATTGCACCAGTATTATTTATTTATTTATTTGCTTTGTTTTTTGCTCATTTGTTTGGGTTGATTTTTGCACTTTATGACCCAAGCTCTATAACTTTTCTTTTTCTTCAAAGAAGAATACAACCTTTTTCTAAAGTACCTCTATCTGCTCTTCACTCAAAGAAAAGCTTAAGTCTAAAGTGGATGCAAAAGCCATTTCAAACGAGCTGCCACCATCCTAATTGCTCTGCTCTGTTACATCATCCAGCCCACTAAACCGATAAAGTTCTGTAATTTGCATAACACAACACTGCTCAGGTAAATGGAAGACCTGATGAGGCTCCTATGGAGCGTGGCTAAACCAACCTGCAGAGCAAAATCTTTTTGCTACTGCTACGGTCTGTCTGGACTTCTAGGCTAGAGGGTAATATATATAAAAAAAGAACTATGAACTAGTTCATTTTTGGAACTGTAAACTTAGGTAAAATTATTTGAATTATGAACTATAACGCCTGGTCCACACTGGCTTTCCTGCCATCCTCCTCGTTGGACTCACGAGAATCACAAAATCCCTCGAGACATCAAAGGTCACGGATTGTTTATGCCATTAAACCAAGAAGAAGAAGGAGGAAATCACGTTTGATATCACTGTTTGATGTCATATATAATGCTGTGCCTCTGCACTGCCAGGACCATTGCACTTCTCAAAAGATGCTGGGAGTAAATAAGTTGTTGGGTCAATAAGTTGTTTTGACGTAATCTACATAGATAAGAACTTGCATCTCTGCGATAGTCTTTCATTTAGAAAATTACCCAACATTTTACACTGAAACCGTGTGTTATTTCCTGTCTGGCCCTATGTTAAATGCAGTGGAGGCTCATCCATAGGGGGCGCTAGGGCGCCGCCCCACCAGTCTCACAGGAAGAGGAAGAAGAAGATAGGAATCACAAAATGTATTTTAAAAAACATAAAATTTAAACTAAATGATCTAGACACCATATGGACTGTAAGTGCTGTGTGTAATCTGCATTTAATTGTAGTTTAATAATGTTCATACTTTTAACACGGCCGAAACCTCCATGTACTTCCTGTCATGTGTCCTCTCGGGCGCAGCAATCTTTACCATTGACTTAATATGGGCTAACTGGCGCATGTGCACTGGATCCTCAATGAGAAGGAATAGGAGAGCCTTTGGGCGCAGTGTAGCGATCGCAAACGGGGGAAGTCTGCTCAGATCAGGAGGAGAATGCTCATTGGTCAGTTCAGTTCACCCCGACCAGACAGAACCGGAAAATTCTCCACAGGCTAGTTCACCATCCTTTGTTGTTGTGGAGCCGCTGCTAACGTTGACTATGGAGAAAACTAGTACAGTTTCATCTTTCATCTTTTACTATAAGATGCCCTTATTTTGACCAGCAAAGGTAAGACAGAATTTAGCTTTTGACTTCATGAAAATAGCTTTGTTTTGCTTTTCATTTAGCAGTCATTGGGTGGTGTTGAGGTAGAAAACGTGGATTCTATCGTTTAAAAGAGCATCTTCCTGTTTAGGGTGTGTGCAGTTTACATATATTGGTGAATATGAAGCATGTTTTTGGAACAACTGTGTTGCTAAGTGCTCCTGGACCGGTCCGTCGATTTCAAGTTGTGTGATGCATAAGAATGGTAATTTGGCATTCCCTAGTGGTGATATGTGGTTAGCGCATTTTTGAAACTGACCTGCAAAATGAAGAAAAAAACGATCGTTTATATAGTGCCTCTCAAGATAAAAAACATTCACAAGAACTAACATAAAAAAAATAAAATAAAGAAATGCGCCCCACCCAAAAAAAAATTCACCAGCCGGCACTGGTTAAACACGAAAATAGACGCGTCCCAAAAATAGCAAAAATAGAACCTAATCCTATCTTTAGCAGCGTGGCACAGCGAGATGCTTCTGGGACGCGCCTGAAAAGTTCCGTGCTGCAGCCGGTTTTGATCAACCCATAGACTATAATGGATTCTATCTGAGGTAGCAACATTCTGCTGCCGTTCCGTGCCGCTGATACCACCAGTGTGGACACGGCTTTAGTTGAACTCAGTAGCGGTTTTTGATATGGGTGACCTGGGCGATGGCCCAGGACGGCATCACGATGGGGGTGGCAAACTGGGTAATAAAAAAAGTTTATAAAATAACCTTTTTTTTGGGAGCATTGTGCCCCTACATTATGCCAGTGTGTGCGTCTTTTGGAAAACATAGGCACCGATCGGTTCTCTAGCTCCCATTTGCAGGTCAAGGAGCAGCCAGGTGCATTTGTTTCACTGCGTGCTGCAGAGGAAGGAGGGCAGGTCTGCTGAAGTGGCTGGAAGTAAAACAGCATCTAACCAGCTCGCAAAAATAAAACAACAAACACACAAAATCGCCAAGACAATATACAAGACTAACACTGATGAACTTTCTAAATTATAAAACATATTTTTAACAGCTGTCTGTGCCCTCAGTGTGCTTGCTTGTTGCTGCCTGCACCTGCTGCGAGAGGGGTGTGTGTTGTGGGGGGTGGGGGGGGGTGGGCGTGCAGAGGTGGCTTCTTGCTTCTTTACTCTGGCTTTCTCTATGGCAGCAGTAGCTCAGGAGGTAGAGCAAGTTGTCCAGTAATTGGAAGGTTGTAGGTTAGATCCCAGCTCCCACCACAGAATGCTGCTTTTGTGTCCTTGGGCAAGACACTTAACCCGCCTTGCCTACTGGTGGTGGTCTGTGTCATAATAATGGCAAGTATTATGTGTTAATTTCCTCCTAAAACTACAGTAGGGGGACCTACTTTTTGTTTTTTTTCTTGCCATTTGACTGACAGTTAAGACAGCATATTAGACACTGTTGTTGTTTATTTAATCTTTAGGCCCTTTTCAAGCCCAGGGCTACAAAACGTGCTAGGACCGCCCCTGCTGAACTAGTTCATTTTAAAATGTGACCTGAACTTCGAACTAGTTCATAATTAAAATCTAATTTCCCAACACTACACAAGACTTACATTTAACGTTTAAACAATTTTCCACATGATCAAAAATGAACACCATTTATGAGACTTTAGTTGTTAACTTACAGAAGTTGTATCCATGGGCTCCTCGCCTTGAGGATTCGCTGCCATTTTCTCTTTAAACAAAAAAACAAACATTAATTTGAGTAGTGTCAACTGTAATTTATAAGCTATTTATATAAAACTGCGCTCAGAAATACCGATAGACCAGCGTTACACTTTCGGTTTTGTCAGCTCAAAAGCTTTTCGCCGCGGTTCAAAATTTTCGATAAAAACTTGCAGCGCGGAGTTTTGTCGTCACAATTACCACAATAGTAAAATAAATACAGTTCGAAAGTCAAAATAAAGGCAGTGCGACTCGTTTCACTCACTGCGTTTATGTTCGACGACGTCTCTTCCAAATAAATGAAAGTGAAAGTTAGAAGAAATATACTGCGTCATTCCGAGGAAGTATGGAAGTCCATTGGTGCCACAAGAAAAAAAGAATGATGTTGATCAGCGGTTCCCAAACTTATTTAACCGCGCACCCCTTCTATGTCCCGACCGTGTTGACCCACCCCCACCCCACATCCCCTTTCAAGAAAAAAAAAAGAGAGAGACTTGCAGCACAGTCCGTGTGTTTGTTTCTGACCACAACTCACAGCCTCCTACAAAGTCTGGGAACTGAAGGAGCCTCTAGGATGAGAGGCTAAATGTCTTCAAGATAACCAGAAAAGTCCAGCAGCTGTGTTCAGCTAAAACTCTCAGGATGATCATGTCCAGGAAGTGAAACCTAAATGTAGCTGCTGTCAGTGACCATATAACAGATTATAATAATTAAAACTCTCAACAGACTAAATAGTGCAGAAAATAAATAAATAATCTCACAACTTTGCGTGTTGAGATTTATTATTATATTATATTAATTATTATTATTATTTATTAGCCACATCGGCTCCTAGTGGGTGGAAGTGGAGACTAGCTGCGTTTGATGTTGATTCCCCATGTGTTTTTATTTCTGCAGTTAGCCATAAAACTCAGCTCACTCCCCCTGGAGTTTGTTCTTCAAAACTCATATTAAATCCACTGTGATGACGCGTTTTAATTAGCTTCCTCCGCGCGGTATTTTTCATTACAGGATGCAGTTTCCATCACTTTTAAACAAGTTAATTTAGTTCGGCATACAGGTTTGATTTTTGCCACTGCACGTCTGCACAGTGAGAGGGGAAGACCGCGGGAGACGCGCTGTTGCACTCAGGGTCTCTGCGGACTGCAGTAGCTGCGACAGGTGATCAGCAGGTATAACGCCGGTAAAGTCATACTTTAGAACGCATCCGCAGCTGCATATTTTCCATGATTGCACGGTATGCCCATCCCTAATATACACATCTGTATTGTGTGGGGTTAAAACACTGTGCCCTTTTTATAAGACACATGGTGCCGGTGTCATGATCGTGAATTAATGCCGAGCTCCGGACAGGAGCTATATTGAAAATGAAAGTAAACACGGGCATAAGTTTGAAATGATAAACTGGAGAGATGCAGAGCTCCAGGAGCTTCTGTCCTTTAGATCTGCAGCTCAGATCATCTGACAGCTGGGATGGTGGAAGACACACACCTGCTCCTGAAAATAAAAACTTAACGAGCGCGGTTTCGATCGCAATAAAAAGCAAGTTATGTCCAAGATACACGGAAGCGCAGAGACCGCCCCCATACCTCCTTTATGCCGCCATCGCGTAATCTTATATAAAACAGACATGATTGCGCAACATTACCACCACGGTCTGAGCTCTTATAAACGACCTTAGGCTCCCAGATGCCGCATCGGCTTTGTGGCAAATTGGCGGCGTTGTTTTATGTGTAATTTTTTATTTTATTTTATTCTTTTTGTGTAATCACCGTTCACCGCCATTACGCTTTTTACCTCGTGCATCCCCTAGTGGCAGCTCGCGCACCCCCAGGGGTGTGAGCGCCACACTTTGGGAATCCCTGGTCTTGATAAATGACCTGCATCTGTACAGGAGGATCTTTTATGACAGTGTCAATGTTCCTCACATTGTATCACGAGATTGGTTGGCAAGAGACATTGTATTTTGCCTATAATTTGATTGTTTTGCATGTTTGGTGGATTTAGCGAAGCAGATGGTTCCCTCTTGCTGTGCAGTCGATTGTATGGCCTGTTCGGGATTGATAAAAACCTTTCTTAGAATTTCCTCCATAAAGGACTGTAAAATATGAACGAGATGATTGCGGGCGATCCAGAAAGCAAGCCTGGACTCCTGCAGCAACTGACAGTTTGTGAGGCTCATTTTGTTCATGGAAAGTCCTTGTAACTAAGTATTTTTTATTTAGAGAAGATATTTTTTAAAACATTCAACTTTGCATATTTTAAAATCCACTGAGTCACATTGTTTTTGCATTCTGATTCAGCTGTCTCAAACCGTAATCATTTCCAAAAATAAATAAATAAATAAGGACGCTGATCAATGAAGACTTATGGGCTTGACACATGGGAGGCGACAAACGACCATGATCAGCGAAACTCATCGCTATAGCTTTGATAACCTGACACACGGGAGGCGACATGTGGCAGCGGCCTGAGGCAAAAGCCAGCGACGCAATCTGTTCCAGGTCTTCCGTTGTTTTGATTGGCCGTCAGATTGGAGATTTGGAGACCCTCGCTTTATGTATATGAAATTTCCCTAAAAGAAGCATTAAATTAATTATAAAACTTAACATGTTATCATTACATTCAAACTTGACAATAACATCATTAGGTCTGATTTGAATAGTATGTTTAGATTTAATCCTAATAAAGCTTTCCATTAGCCTGGCAAGCCATCCTATATATGTGTATATAAGATTTGGTCTAGTTCACTAGGCTAGCTTTCCATATCTTTCCAAAACCCAGCTGAAAGAGGACAATTACAAAATAAGTGTATAATAGTCTCTGACTCAGTATGACAAAAGGTACAGTTTTCATCCAGATCTTTGAACAATGATAATTTTTTATTGCATGGATAAATATTGTGTAAAATTTTGAAATTAACCATCCATGCTTTCTTCCAATTTATAACAAACTGCGTGTTCCAGAAAAACTTTCCTTTCAGCGCCACCGCATTAGAACAACATAAAACCTTCCTTATATGCTGATTTGAACATTTCTTGTCTAATAAATCAATTCCCCCAACTTCTAGAAGGCATCTGCAAACTAAATTTTTGATAAACGGAGGGTGCTCTCATTAACTCAACTATGCCTGAAGGAATGACTCTCACGACCGAGGCAAATTCTTTATATTTCACTGGAAAATTCTTAGTTTTCAAAAAGTTCTCATAGCTACAAAGGCTCCCATTATCATCAAATAGATCTGCAGCAAAGGTAATGCCTATGGGGTCAAAATGGGCTCACCTCCATGTAAACTCGAAAAAAGAAATTGTAAATTCAAATAGAAATTGAAAACTCGAAAAAATAAATTGTAAATAAAAACAGTAAATAAAAAAAATAAATGTAACTTTGAACCTAAAACTGCAACCAAAAAACAAATTTCATTGAGGAAAACTAAATGAAACAAAAGTTGTGGCCGAGTTTACGTTTCTCTTCCTCCTCTGCTCTCAGGCCTAAGTTTACGTTTCCAATACTTTCTTTTTTCTTTTCTTTTTTATTGAAAGAAAATCAGTACCATTACAGAAAAATTGCTCTGTGAATACTCATACTGTACAAGGCACAATGAACATGTTACCAAGAACAAATGCAAACACACACAGGCAGAGAACAAGATAAAAGAAAATAAACAAACTTCAAAAGGGCCTACTTATGAGATGAAAGAGAATCTGAAGAAGTCTTACTGTTTTTCCAAGTTTCTGATTAATTAACTTTAACTTCTCGACAGAGGCTAAATACATTTTCAAATCATGCTCTTTAAAGGTGAGAAAAGAGGGGGATTTATTACACCATTTCATCTTGTGAATATGATATTTAGCTAGGATTATGAATAAGTTGATTACATATGTTTCTTCAGAAGAAAAGATTGGATTGTCAAAAATGAGTAGTATTTGAGGTTTTGATAATATTAAATTTTTATCGACTTTGTTTGAAATAAAATTTGGAAAATCGGACCAGAACGGAATCACCTGAGGACATTCTACAAACAAATGTTCAATACTTTCACCATCACATTGACAAAAAGAGCATTTGTTGCATATACCAGGACTAAATCGACAGACATAATCGTTAACTGTATAATTTTAAATAGAAATTCTTTAATCTTATTAGTAATAATATATTTATTGGGCAACAGAGGAGGTCCAAGTGCTGCAAACTAAACAGAAAAGCACACAATTATAACAAGTAACCATTAAAACCAGCAAACCGTGTCAGTGACCTTCCTCCTCTGCTCTCAGGCCTAAATTTACGTTTCCAATGCTTTCTTTTCGTTTAGGATGCTGAGCCTGATTTTACATGGGGGCGGGCTTTGGGCTCATTGGCTGCATGGGAAATGAATGACAGCTGAAAGCGCTTAGATTTGACGTCATTTCCGCCCAGGTCGTGTTTCTCATAGCTATGGTGTTTCTGTCATAGACATTATAATTATGGTTTCTGTTAGCAGTAGCATCATGGTTAGCACATCGACATTGCGCAATGGTGAGCCTATCTGCGTTGGGCAGCCCACCGTTCATCTGCAGTAACTTAATTTTTTGTGTTCACGTACCGTTTATGCAGTTAAAAGTTTTGTTTTTGTCTGAGTTATTCAATGTGATTGAGCAGCGTGTGCTTCTTGTTAGCGGCTAGCAAGGTTAGCCTTTGCTAAATTCTGAATTACACAGCATCTTTGTCAGATCACATCCATTTCTATTTAGCTCATTTTAACTTGAAAGTGAATGTGTGTAGATTCTCACAGATCTCAGTAACATGGAAGGTAGCCTAACCACCAAGCATGAAGCATATGCAATTATGCATCATTTTACACACAAGATTAATGCTAAGTTACATCTAATTACTGATAATATGTCTCCAAACCTGGTCCACGAGATCTGCTATCCAGCATGTTTTAGTTTATAACTCCTGCACACCTGATTTTAAAAACCAGAAGGTCTGCAGAGCTTGAAGACCACTAATTCAACCACTGACTCAGTTCTGTAGGAGCGTGTAAACTTGGGTTTAATAAATTAGCAATAATATTGGATGAGACCTGTTTTACATTCTGTATTTTTGTTGTTTTCAGGAAATGTTGGAGAAGCAAGTTATGGGAAGATTTCTACTAGGAGTTCAAGAGGCAGGTCACCACCTATGGAGGAGAGAAACGTGCTGGTGGAGAGCACGCGGCTGGCCCGTGGAAATATCAAGGATCTGACTGAACTTAGTGCTGAAAACCATGATGCTGTGATCTTCCCAGGTTTGATCATGATGTCACCGTCCTAAACTTGGCTCCTGCTTTTTATTTTCTTATAGAAACAGATCCAGGTGCTCCAGTAAAACGTTCCCTCTTGTGTTTTTGCCATTTCCAGGTGGTTTTGGGGCAGCTAAGAACCTCTGCACATGGGCGGTGCAGGGGAAAGACTGTACGGTAAATGACCAGGTGAGAGCGGCTCTGCAGGCGTTCCACAGCAAAGGTCAAACCCATCTGACTCTGCTGCATCTCACCTGTCCTGACTGCCAAGGTGTTCCCCAGTTGTGAGGTCACTGTCGGCATTGAGAACGACAACAAGTGAGTCAAACCAGTTTAAGCGTGTTTGAAGGATCTTCTAGAAAAGATCTAAAATAAAACTTTGTTCTTGTATCTCACTGCCGACAACGCCGCAGCCATCAACCAGCTGGGCTGCAAACACGTGAGTAAGAGTTTCGCTGAGAGCCAAGTGGATGATAAGTGACAAGTTATTGATTGTTGAGAATGGTCACAGCAGCAGGAACAAAACTAGATTTATCCCTTTTAGTCTGGCACTTTACCACCAGAAACCTCCGACCAGAGGTCAGAAGCACAAAGTGGCTATGAAGGGAGTGCATGCTATCTCTGACAATATAGGAAGCAATCGTCTTCATTGGGCTGCTGTAGAAGGATGCTACACTGGTCTGTGGACTACCAAGCTGACGACCTGACCACTTAACAATCTGATCAAGTGATTTTCTTCCAGGCTTATAAAAGGCTTTCATTTGCTTTGCAGTGTTAATATGAGGTATGCAGCACAAGATAGTTTGTTATGCCGATCGCTTCAGTGCTGGATAAATCCTCCAGAGTGTATGAAAAGTAAGACTTTTTTAACATATATGGCTCATAACCTAAAGGAACATGATTTTTGTCATGATATCATGTTTGTGCCAATCCATTGAAAGCCTTAGTATACTCGCTGTTGTCCATCACCGGTGTTTTGAAGCAATTTGGAGTTTTGCGCGACTTCCGGGTCACGTGAGTGAAACCCAGCAATAGAAAAGACTTGGTGGTTATTACTAGCTGATTACTAGGCTAAAAGTAGGTCACTGTGGCTTTAATAGCGGTCTTGCTAGATTTGGAAAACATCCGACAGGAAAATGTGGAGAACAGGAAACTCTGACTCATATCCTTCTCCACTGTACGAAATATTTAACACTGAGTAGTTGTCTCTTTAGGAGACTTGGAACAAGGGGACTTTCTCCAGCATACCTTCATGTCATTGTAAATTATGGGAAAATATAAGACATAAGATGATCTGTGGATGTGTCTAGTCTGCCATCCCTCAATAACAACTCCCCCCACATACAATTCAATTCAATTCAGTTTATTTATATAGCGCCAAATCACGACAAGAGTCGTCTCAAGGCACTTCACAAAGTAAACATTCCAATACAGTTCAGTTCATTAAGCCAATCAGTAAAAAAGTTTCCTATAAAAGGAACCCAGCAGATTGCATCAAGACACTGACTGTGTGTTGATACAATCCTCATACTAAGCAAGTATGTAGCGACAGTGGGAAGGAAAACTCCCTTTTAACAGGAAGAAACCTCCAGAGGATCCTGGCTCAGTATGAGCAGCCATCCACTACGACTCACTGGGGATTGAGAAGACAGAGCAGGCACACACACACACACACACACACACACACACACACACCCCACACCCACACACACACCATATAGATCAAGTAGTGTTTCTATGGCTACACTGTGATTTCTTAGTAGAAGTTCTATTTAGTAAGAGAAACTTTATTGTCTTTATCTGAGTGAATCTATAATTAATTCAATAGGTGAACTAATAGTAGCACATTCTATGTTAAAGAAAGTGAGATGTAATATCAGGAGAGGGAGAATGTTAAGTGGTTGGCAGCAGTGTGCCAGCCGATGGCCCCCTCCATGAGGCCACCACAGCTCAGCAGAACGCCAGTGTAGCTTCTTCTGGGGAGAAAAACACTTGGAGAGAAAATAAAGTTAACAGCTGAAATAACAGGAAATAATGCAATTAGAGAGTGGTGGTAGAAGAGAGTAGCAGAGTGTGGAAAGTGGTCAGTATGTCTTCCAGCAGTCTAAGCCTATAGCAGCATAACTACAGAGATAACTCAGGATAACCTAGCCTTTCAGATGGAGGCATGTGGGAGGCAGGGCCAGGGAGAAAAGTCTTTAACGACTGTAGTCCCTGCTGTACACTCCACCTCCCTCTGCTCCCCACTCGTCTGAACCTGGGCTAACATCAGAATTTAACCATAAGCCCTATCAAATAGAAATATTTTGAGCCAAGTCTTAAAAGTAGACAAGGTGTCTGCCTCACGGACTAAAGCTGGGAGCTGGTTCCACAGGAGAGGAGCCTGATAGCTAAAAGATCTGCCTCCCATCCTACTTTTAGATATTCTAGGAACCACCAGTAAACCTGCAGTCTGAGAGCCAAGTGCTCTGTTAGGAACATATGGAACAATCAGATCACTGAAGGATGATGGAGCTTGATTATTAAGAGCTTTATATGTGAGAAGGAGGATCTTAAAATCTATTCTGAATTTAACAGGCAGCCAATGTAGGGAAGCTAAAACAGGAGAGATGTGGTCTCTCTTTTTAATTCTCATCAGAACTCTAGCTGCAGCATTTTGGACCAGCTGAAGACCTTTGACTACATTCTGTGGACTTCCTGATAGTAATGAATTGCAGTAATCCAACCTTGAGGTAATGAATGCATGAACCAGTTTTTCAGCATCACTCCTGAAAAGGATGCTTCTAATCTTAGCAATATTCCGAAGGTGGAAAAAGGAAATCCTACAAACCTGTTTAACGTGGAATTTGAATGACATGTCCCGGTCAAAGATTACACCGAGGTTCTTTACTTTGTTCTCGGAGGCTAATTTAATACCGTTTAGATCAGGTGACTGACTAAGCAGTTTCCTTTTCTGAGGTTCTGGTCCAAAGATGATAACTTCAGTCTTGTCTGGATTTAACAGCAAAAAAACAAAAACGATGTGGCAGCCATGATGAAAGGCTCGTTGGTTGAAACATGAACTAATTTGTACCAACAAATTCAAACCACGAGGCAAATGCAAAGTTTAGTTCATAACAGTAACCCAGAGATTTTTTCATCATCTAGAAAAAAAACAACTTTCCTGCTAGTGCTGACACGCGAGAATACATGTAATGACCGATTAGATCTGGATCTGATATTATCAATATAAACAGAGAGACAACAGGCTGCCACCGCCACGATTTGAACTCGACCCTGTTGTATAAGCGTTACTAGTTCAGTCCCTTATGCTCGGTCCTACTGTTTCTTGTTTGGAATCATCAATATTTTAACAATATTGATAATGCGAAGGCCTAGTTTCACTCAGGTTTAAATTAAGTCAAAAATTACGTCTCAGATTACAAAGATAGTTAACTATACATTTTCAACTAAAGCACAAACCTTCTTGTTGTTGTTTGTAAAACATCAGAGGTGACATCTTCCAAGATACGGTGAGTGCAATCATTAACTATGTTTTTACAACACTGTATTAACATTCACCGAGACATTATTGGAGTTACCAAACACTCCAACAGATCCTCCCGCCACAATCTTCTTCTAATGTAATTGTTTGTTTTAGAGCTTTCATGTTCATTACTGCCACCTTGTGGACAAATGTTTTGACTCACCGATTAGCAATCATAAGAGCTGTTGGCTGTAAATCAACCCATTTAAGGGCACATGAGAAAAGCCTTATATTGTCTATGGCCAACGATACCTGCAAAGCATCCTTTAAAAAATAGCAGTATCATCTGCTAGCTGACTTATGAGTATTTCTCTTTCAGCGATGTGCATACCCTTTATTGAGCTAGATTTAACATGCAAATTAAGAAGTTGTGCAGAAAGAAGAAAAAGGTAGATTGATATGGGACACCCTTGCCCTACTCCGCGTTTTATGTAAAATCTTGGGGAAGTACCTGTCGATAGTTTTATGGAACTATTACTATTGGAATATAATGTCTGGACTGCTTTGCAGAAAAATTGACCAAAGCCAAATTTATTTAGGGCAGTAAAAATAAACTCATGCTCAATAGAATCAAAGGCCTTATAAAAATCTAAAAAAAGAATAAAACTGTCGTCCTGTACAAGTTCTGAGTAATCCAATATATCTAAAATTAATCTTATGTTATTAGAAATATGACGATTCCGCATGAATCCTGATTGGGTTTCATCAATAACGTTATCCAGCACCGGTTTTATTCTATTAGCCAAAACTATTGCTAGAATTTTGTAATCATTATTCAGCAAAGAGATTGGTCGCCAGTTATCTAAGAGCAGCAGATCCTTTCCTGATTTTGGAATTAGGGAGATCAATCCTTGACATAAAGTGGGCGGGAGCACACCTCTATCGATGCTTTCCTTAAAAACTTCTAAAAGAAAAGGAGCTAAACTGCCAGCCATTGTCTTGTACATCTGGACACAGACAGATTGGCAAATTTGGATGACCTCTTGCCTCACGTTCTGCTGCTCTTTATCCTCTCCAAGCCATAAAGTTTCAAGTTCCAGTCGCGTGAGTAGCTTTCCAAATGAGAGATATGTTTATCCTGTGCTTCGATTTTCTCTCTATATACTTTTAGTTGCACCTCGGCGTTGACAATCCTGTTCTTCATATCATTTATTTCAGCACAGAGGGCATCAAACGAGTTCTTCACAGCCGTAATGCGTTCAGAGTTACCTTCAATTACAGTGTTCATTTGTGAAATGATTAAAGAATTGCCGCTCACCATTTTCTCAAGATTGTCCGATCTCAAGTTAATCAGTTCGGTGAGTGCCGATAGCTGAGACAGGAGCGTGGTGGATTCCGTATCAGCAACTTTCCTTAGTTTGCCAGCAGGAGATACATGCAGTGAAACAGGGAGAGGAGGAAATTCTTCTTCCATTTGGGAACAAAGAGAAGGCTCCATAGCTGTTTTCAGGTAATCATGCATAGAGTCAGTAAAGGTATTACTTATAGCGTTAGGCTTATCCAGACCGAGACAAGGTTGAGTTGATTGGCTAATGCTAGCAGGCCTGCTAGCAGCAGCAGCGCCAACAAATGACTTCTTAGCTTCAGTCTTTCTCTTTCCAGGCCTACTCATTGTGGCTCATCGACAGTTTCCAGGGCTTGTAGGTAGCAATATCTGTCGAACGTAGACAAAAAAATACTTTTTGTTCACTGCAGGTAATGTATAGCAAGGTTGTAGAGCTCGGCCACGAGTGACTGCTCAGAGCACCATCCCCATAGACGCCTCTCGTCCGCCTCTCTGGCGTCTCTGGCAAAACCCTCGCTCAGAAGCTTGAGTTCGCAGACCAGGTAGCTCCCTGGTGACGTCAGACCCCAGGCGCCGACCTCCAGCGAAAGCAGGGCGCTGCACTGTCCGGCTGTGGCTTTTGGCGTCGACAGAAAGACCCCAGGCTCCGCTCGAAGGACCAATTATGTTAGGGATTTCCTCAATCACCTAACTACCTGCAGCTGAAGAGATAAGAGAGAGACAAATGAACCACACATTAACCGTTTGCAAAGGGTGACAGACCAACTCGAAAACAGAGTCTGCCCCGAGCGGCTGCCAGCAGTGTGAGATAAGGCAGTGGGTGTGTTTACAGACATGAGGGTGTGTGAGCTCCTTCAGAGAGGTCTGAAGGAGTAAAGGAAAAACATACAGGACATAGAAATTTCTATAACAATCCATATATCTATATTTTACTTTGATCCATTCCTGACACTACCCTCTGCATGTACCCGGGCTTGGGACCAGCACAAATGGGACACTGGCTTGTTCCCTATTGGGGCTGCATTAATCTTTATCTGTCTGTCTGTCTGTCTGTCTAATCCTATCCTTTAATTCTTTTATTTTTTATCTTTTTTATTTCTTTATCAATTTTATTTCTTATTTGTCTATCCTTTAATGTTTTCGTTTATTTTTTTATTTATATCTTTTTTTATTTCTTTTTTGTGAATTTTTGTTGTTTTTATTTCTTTATGGCTTTACAGCATCAGTCGTCTGCTATGACTGACAGATTCTCCACATTGCATCTGTCCCTAGTTCCATCACTTTTAATGCAAAACCCAGTATAATCTGCTTTGTCATAATTATCTTTGATCTTTTTTAATACCCTTTTTGCCAGTGTTTCAATAATTTCGTTTCGTATGTTGTGAGAGGCGTATTTTGCATTTGCTGGGACGTGTTTGTTTATTTCATTGAATTTGGAGTCTTTTGCCAGTGTGTAGTCAACCATTTTTAAGAACAGTCCTGCAGAGAAATCATCATCATTTGAGCTGTCCACAGTTCATTTACTGTTAGGAACTGAACTACTTCTCCAATTGATTTTACATAATATCTATTTTTGTCTATTTGTGTGGGACTTATTAAATTACCAACGGTTTCTCCTGTGGCCTCTCTTTGGGACATTTCAGACCAGGCCTTTTCATTTTTTATGTGACTTGATGCATGCTTTGTTCAAGCCAGTGTCACCCACAGCAGTGGCGGGGACGATAGGGGCTGCGGTGCTTGTGCAGCTAGTTGTTCCGGTACTGCCCTGGACACGGGGCGTTGTGGCGAGTTGAGAAGCAGCACCCGAGCCAGCTTCTGCTGCGGTTTAGCAACCAGAAACTTGCTCATGTCGACTAGGTTCACTTCAAAACACAAATGAACGTGACAGAGCGACAGAGAGAACGAGAAAACTAACAGAGAAAGAATAACCAAATAATTCCAGTGACCGACAGTGGAAGAAAACTTTAAACAGTGGCTGAGCTCAGATAACAGCGGTGCGTCTGTGTGCTCTGCTGGGACTGTCTGGGAGTGTGTGAGACGACAGAGAGCGAAGTGCAGCGACTGGCCATGCCACACCCTCCCTATGCATCTACCAATCAGCAGCTACTTTGAATGAGGAAGAGAGCGCAGAGAGCGCCCTGACTCTTTGTCATCAGATATTTTCAAATTTGAGATTTCTACATGTCATCGCATTGGGGGGGGGGGGGGGGGGGGGGGGCAGTCACTATATTTAGGGGGGTATTGCCCCACCTTGCCCATGCCTACATCCGGGCCCGGTTTGGGACAGAGCTGACTGGGACGATTTGGGTCTGGACTCTGGTTTTCAAAAGGTAAAAATGATTTAGAAACTTCTAACATCAGTGTGACATGTTAGACATAACCCCAATATGTTCAAATGTTCAGGGAAATAGTTAAGAGTCACAAATCACTCTGGGTGTTTTTTTTTAGATCTTTCTTTTCTTCAGATTCTTCCTGAAACACATTTTTTGTTATCATTAATATTTCATAGGGCATGAAAGACCTTCTGACTGGTCGGATTATTAAGGTTCATCCTGGACCCAACACGATCATCATCAGCACGATCCATTCTCCAAAAGGTCATGTCTCAGATGTAGGAGTCCACTTTCTTGATGCAGGAAGACGAGGAGAAGGAAGATGAAACTGAGGTTAAGAAAAGGCAGAGAATGAAGCACGTGTTGAGCTTTCAGAAGATTCAGCTAAACTCAGCTGGAAAGAAAATCCTAACAAATAAGCTAGAGGAGTTTCAAGATCTGGCCCTCATCTCAGGTGGGAGAACCTGTGAAAAGCCAAAAGAGAAAAGCTCTTGTAGAAGGTTCCTGAAGTGGCTGGATGGTGTCATCTACGACCACTACAGTAAAAAGATCAGCAAAGCCTACATGAGAGAACGAGCAGCGTGACCAGCTTCACCTAAAATAAGAATCCAGAAAACACCTCTTCATCACCACAGAACATGCTGATCTTCTCTCCTGCTCTTGTTTTTACTCCTACAGCAAACTTTTACATCTTCTATCAGGAGACCCGAGGTCAGAGAGAGGCAGAGGCGACAGATGTCAGCCGTGACAAACAGAGGCAGAACATCAAGAATACGCTGGACGCCTACTGGGAGAAAAGGCCTAAAGCAAAGGAGGCTCTGACAGAAAGAGGAGTGTTATGAGAGATGGACGACCAAACACAACATCAGCATCCCTGACTCCCCACTGGGAGGCCCAGAGAGGAGGATGAGCCTGTGGGAGAAAACATCCTTAAGGTGAGTCATCATGAGGCGCGTTTAGAGCAGCGTTACAGATCTACTCTGAAGTCTGATCATTAACTTCTAAAATGTTTCTGTTTTCCAGATTAAAAGAGCTCCTCTTCCACTGATGGAGCTCACTCCACCAACAGCGCTGCTTCCTCTCCACGCAACCTTTGATTTTCTCTTTGTCAAAACAAAGTTGATACGTTCAGAAAGGTTGTACTGTGGCCTTCCCTGTTGGTTTTATGGCACCACTTTTGTTGAACTTAAGTTTAGATGTGTGGATTTCTTAAATGAACGTGAGTTTCTTTAAACTGTTTTTTGATGAAAATTCCCTCTGTGGAAGAAATCTAATAAAATAATAACTTTTGTTTGAACATCTCTGATTAGTTTTAATTACACTAATAGAAATAATTTTTCAGATATCATTTATTTTCCACAACACCTGGTAGCTGACCCGACTCTTTTTCACTAGAACACAATAACGTGTTTCTGACACTGCAGGGTGTGTGACTGTGGTGTGAAGAACCAGAAAGGTTCAGATCAAATAAGGCGTTTCACAATAAACTATTTAAAAAAGATCAATAAAAAACTGTTAAGAAAGAAAACCATGAAAAAGCTTCAGTTTTCTCTTGGCTACCTTCTGTCTGTCTGAGCCAAATATTTTAGCTTGTGACTCGTTAGTTCAGACTGCTGTTTCTGGTGCTTTCATGCATCGTTTCCCTGCGAGTCACCTGCTGTAGCTGCTGAACGGATGAATGACCGTCTGAGCAGATGTGAGCAGGAGTTAAAGGGTTCCACTGCAGAAGCAGATCAGGGACTAAATGGAGCTGAAGGAGCTGCTGGACTCCTTTTCAGTCCCAAAGGAGAGCTACATGTTCAACCTGAGCCTTCGACTGGAGCAGGTCCCCATCCTGTGGAAGACCTCCTGTGTGGTTCCAGTCCCCAAAACATCACATCCCAGGGAACCAGACCACTACAGACCAGTCGCCTTGACCTCCCACCTGATGAAGACTATGGAGAGACTCGTCCTCACCCATCTACGTTCAGTGGTGACCCCAGAAATAGACCCACTTCAATTTGCATATAAACCAAACATGGGGGTGGAGGACGCCCTCATCTACCTGCAGCACCGGGCTCTGAATCACCTCGAGATGCAAAAAAGCACTGTGATGATCATGTCTTCAACACCATCCAGCCGTGTCTACTTCTGCTGAAGATGCTCTCACCCTTTCTCTTCACCTTCTACACCTCGGACTTCACCTACAACACCAGCAGCTGTCACCTCCAGAAGTTCTCTGATGACTCGGCCATCGTCGGCTGTGTGTCTGAGGGGGACGACCAGGAGTACAGGTCAGTCATCATGGACTTTGTGGACTGGTGTGAGCGTAACCACCTTCGCTTGAACACCAGTAAAACAAAGGAAATGGTGACTGACTTCCAGAGAAACACTCCTCCTCACTCACCAGTAAACATCCAGGGAGCAGACATTGAGGTGGTGGACACCTTTAAGTACCTGGGTGTTCACCTCAACAGTAAACTGAACTGGTCCCACAACACAGATGCTCTGTATAAGAAGGGCCAAAGCCGCCTCCATCTCATGAGGAGGCTGAGGTCCTTCGGAGTTAACTCCCAGCTGCTAAAATCCTTTTATCACTCTGTTGTTGGCTCTGTTATTCATTCTGCTGTGGTCTGCTGGGGTGTAGGCAGCTCTGACCGAGACAGGAAGAGACTGAACAAGCTAGCTACCAAAGCTAGCTCGGTTCTGGGCTGCCCGCTGGATTCTGTTGAGGAGACGTGTGAAAGGAGGATGCTGGGTAAGATGACCTCCATCTTAAGAAACCCCTCCCACCCACTGCACTCCACTGTGGAGGTCATGGACAGCTCCTCCAGAGGTAGACTGAGACATCCCATATGTAAAACTGAGCGCTATTGCAGATCCTTCATCCCCTCTGCTGTAAGAGTGTATAACTCCTCAGTTTAAGCTGTGCTGGTATCATCCTGGTACACAATAACACCAATGCAATATTCATGTGTTCTATACTTGTGCAGTACCGGATTCACATTGTTGTCTGTGTCTCTTACAGTATGCTGCATAGTGTTGGTACCAAGTTTGTTTTTATTTTTTATTTGTGTTTTTTTTTTAGTGATCTAAGATTACAATAGTAGATTACTGCCTATGTGTATATACATGTATCCTTGTTTTTTTTTATCTCCTTCTAATTACCCTTTGAGTGATGGTGCTGCTGTGACAAGTGAATTTCCCCACCGTGGGATCAATAAAGTCTATTCTATTCTATATCCATGTTTAATAGGTATAGGCCTATATTTAAATATATATGCTCATTCATTTATGATCATTTATAAATATCCACATTTAATTCAACTGAGTCAGAAAACACAAACCTTTCAGTCATGAGCAGCATATTTAACATATCAAAACATTAATTTTTACAAGAACTGTGTTTTCAAAATTTCTTTACTAGAAAATACTGATAATTGTTTGACAACAATAAGATACAAACCTGTAATGAAATGATTTGTTTTTCTTTATTGATTATGATTGGTTTCATACAGATGTTCCGTTTTCTCACTTTCTACAACCATTAGAAAAATCTGCCAAGATATTGCTAACCAGGTGTAGTGCCACCAAACAGCCACAAGAGGGCGACATTTGTCCAACAGAAGGCTGACGTTCACCTGTATCAGATTAAAGATTTAAAGATTAAAGCCATCAGTTTGTCACACACACTGGTGTGTGGTGAAAATTGTCCTCCGCATTTGACCCATCCCCGTGGGGAGCAGTGAGCTGCAGACACGGCCGCGCTCGGGAACTTATTTGGTGGTTTAACCCCCCAATCCAACCCCTTAATGCTGAGTGTCAAGCGAGGAGGCATTGGGTCCCATTTTATCAAAGTCTTTGGTATGACCCGACCGGGATTCGAACCCCGATCTCCCAGTCCCAGGGCACCATAGCCGCGGGAACATTATTTCAGCAGGGGGGGCTGAAAAAAAAAAAAGCTCAGCTGCGCTCAACTCGTTATGTACAGGTGAATCTACGTGTAGCATGCATTGATACGAGTCTCATTATTAGAAAGAAGACACACTCCAACAGTCTTCTAGCCTGGCAAGCCATCCTATATATGTGAATATATATAAACTCTGCAAAGCAAGAATTTGGTCTAGTTCACTAGGCTAACAGTCTTCAGCACTGCTCGAAAACCTACGACTCCCGTCTGCAGTTGACCAATGAAAACACGTGAGACGCGGCAGCAGCAAGACTCCGCCTCTCTGAGTTTCCGTTTCAAATCTTATATATACAGTCTTTGGTTTCAATTTACGGTATGTTTAAAATGCGGATTATAAACTACACACCAGTTTTTATTTTTGTTAATAGCCCAAATAAAACAAGAGTTAAACTAAAATAATTAAACTAAGAATGGGTTCAGTAGCGTTTTGTTGCTGAGGGACAGAGGATGATGCTGCTGCGTGACCTGACAGCAGGTGTCAAAAGGTGCGCTGATGCGCTGTCACTGAGACAGACGGCAAAACTTTAGATATTGGAGCGATTTGTGGCAGATAGATACTTCTCTGTAGTTTAGTGTTTTTTATGTATAAAGGAGGATGAGAAGGATGGATGTCCAGCAGACAGATCAGCTGTTTAGCTGGAAGACGGGAAAAGGAGACGCGCAGCTGGAGTCTGAGGCCAATGCGGATCAATTCTTCCTCTTTGAGGAAGATGAGCTATAGGTCATGAGCTTTTTTCTCTTTTTAGCGTTGTATTGCTTATCTGTAACGTATGCTTTTGGGGGGTGCGCTCGTGACATAGCATGTCCTCTTGGAGCGAGACGTCGTGCAGTCTGGCTCACTGAAAGGTTGCGCCGTTCAGTGTGGCACCTTTCTGGAGTTCTCACATTGTGACATGAACAGTGTGGTCCCGTGGCTGGAGGACTATAAAGATACGCAACAAGCGTTTTATTCGTGGACGGAAATGATGGTAAACGTGGGTTTAGAGGTGGTGAGTGCACGAAGAGGTGGAGGAGAATGAGGGACAAGTTTGTTCGTGTTAAAAAGTCTCTGAAATACAATAAAAAGCACAAAATAAACTGCAAATAAACTGTCAATGCACTATCTTGGACCGGATACATGACAATATACCCCAGAACTTACTGTTGCTGCATCTCCTTTTGTTTTCTCGAGGCTTCCCAAAAAAGTCTAAAATCCGCTTTTTTGCCATAGTGGTAAATAAATATTTGAGGTCACCAGCAGGGGGTGCTGCAGCCCCTCCAGCATCCCTACTTCCCGCGGTACTGCAGGGCACTCTACCACTAGGCCACCGGAGTGTGGTTAAAACAACTGACTTTACCTGCCTAATTCACTGGAGGAAAACCTGAACTTTTTTTTTATTAAGAACAATATTTTAGAACAATTTCCTCATCAAAAAACGCAAAGGATATTAAAACGAAATTACTGAACCTTATTATATGATTCTCAGTCTCGAACAACCCATATTTTTTATTATTATTATTATTATTATTATTATGTTCTGTAGGTAGTACTTTGTCATATGTGGTCTTTTCTTCTTAAGCTTTCAATGTATGTCTTGTGTAATTAACTTTGTTTAATTGTACTTGTTATTGTGAAAAATTAAATAAAAAATGACTATCTGCCTAATTTGGTGTTCTAGAAAAATATAATCTAAGTTTACCTGATCAAGTTTAGTCAAAACCAGTTTTCTTTATTTATCCTGGATTCAGCGTCACAGAGGCGAGACTGCACTTACCTATCTAACGAAAATGACCTTGTTGCCATGGTGATCGGTTGCATGCTCATTGACAGTACATATACAGGGCATGCTACGTAATTAACGTTGAGGACTGCAATATACTTGCGCAGGCAGCGTTTGTTGCCATATGTTTACATACTTGCTGCTGCACAGCATTGCATGTAGTGCTGGTGTGCTCCACTAGGGGGCACACCAGAGTACTCAGACCAGATATAGAGAGCCGAGTTTGTGGGTCAACCAAAACAAACATGGCGTCGATAGCAGAAGTCAGTTATTTTGAGGTCACGGCAGAAAAAAAAGACAACAGCGGTATCGTACACAGCATGAAAGACCTCTAAACCATAGACAGAGTCACCATGGTGACTGTGTCTTGTTTGTTTTGTCAACTCTGCTTACTGGTTACTCGTACATAAGGTAATACCGTATATCACCCTCTGTTCCGTTGCTGCATGTGCACTATGTTCAGGTATTTTATTTGTATCTGCATAGGACTGATATTTCAGTCTTTTAGTGTTTAAAAGTATTTCATTAGAACTCGCAGACGCAGCAACAAAGTTCCGTTTATCTTGTCTCAACTGGACCGGACCGGTCTGGGAGACTGAAACCCGACACAAGATGGCGCATGCGCGGTAGCACTAGTAGACGTCATGGACATGTGCTTGGAAACGTGAGTGGGCGGGGCGTATGGCTTAATGGAATGCACGATGACGTCGTACAAGCTACATGTCCTAGGAATCTGACAGAGGTCTTTCATTATCAGACGTGCGTTGAAGAGCGGTGTTGGACGGATTGTTGCTCGCAGAAAACTTTGGTTTTGTGTTACCAGCATCCTTTAACAGCTCACTTCAGCTACATCTGGTGAATTTGGTGAGTATCGCAGCATCTTTATTCACCACTTGAGAGCCATGGCAAGCAAAGTTGGTTTTTCCCACTCACCCAGCTCAGAGCAGCTGTCTGGGAAAAGAAAGCGTTTGAGTGACGGAGGTTATGAAAACGCAGATTTTCCCAGCGCTGCTTGTAAGAAGCAAAGGCTGTCTGAAGACACCTCCCAGCCAAAACGTCCCACCATGATTCGACTCAAGGGTCGACGAAATGGGACCGTTTTGCGACCCAAGCATGCCTCCAAACCTCCCAGCACTGCATCTGAGCAACCTCCCACCCCAGTAATCTGGATTATAGGCTCCAGTTACATTCGACGGGGTGAAGAGGCGGCTCAACAGCAATTTGGGACAAACTTTGGACTAACAGCTAAGGTCCAATGGTTTGGTAAAGGCGGCATGCGCTGGGCAGGTGTCCTTCCGTGGTTCCTCTCTGAGGTATCCACACACGGTCCCCCAGACGTTTTGGTTGTCCACGCTGGAGGAAATGATTTGGGTCTCATTTCCCCGGTGGAATTGGCTTCTCAAATCCAAGGGGATTTATCTCAACTGCATGAGAAATTCCCACAAATGAGAATTGCCTTTTCCACCATTAATGAACGGCAGGCGTGGCGATATGGACAGCCAGGGAGAATTAACAACGACAGAAAACGTGTTAATTCTCATCTGAGGCGGACCGTTGGGAGCTTTGGGGGTCTGCTCATCGAGCATCCTCAGCTGAGGTTCTTTAAGAACGCTCTTTTTCTGCCAGACAGAGTGCATTTCAGCTCCACCGGAAACAGGCTGTTTCTGGGGAGCATTCACTCTGTTCTGGAGAAGATCCTGGCTGAAAGACCCCCAAACTGAAGCTCTCGCCCCCTAAAAAGAACAGCCAACAGAAAAGGGCCATACCCTCTGCTGTCCTGGCGGGGAATTGCTTTTTAGCACTCCCCAGGTGATGGAGAAGTTCGAGAACGTGTCTCTGCCTCGGGGAGCTGACAGAGAAGTATAAATTAGGCTTTACTTTTCTGTCTGCGTCGCTCCGGAGACAAGCAGTGCCGTTTGGCATCTGTGCAAGGGCTCTCGGACGGGCTCGCGGAGGGTGACGGCGACACGCCCCCTTTTTTAACTGTCCGTCGAAAGCAACGGAGAACGCAAGCCAGGATGCTGCTTCTATAAAATACATCAACAGCACCGCCACTGCCAACTCAACAAATAAAGAGAGCCGAAGATATCTAGTGGCAGACACGGAGCAGATTTCCTCGCGGAAAAAGTCAGAAAATATGAAAGTTTATTCATCCGTGACTGAAGGAGCACGAAGATACAGAGCAAACGTTTTATTTGTGGACAGAAATGATGGGAAACGTGGGTTTAGAGGTGGAGGAGAATGAGGGACAAATTTGTCAGTGTTAAAAAGTCTAAAATACATTAAAACAATGTAAACACAGTAGTAAATACACTATCGTGGACCGGATACGTGACTGTAATGGAGCCAGGATACCCCAGACAAGCGCTACGCCCTCTGTTCTCCTGCCAGGGAATTGCTTTGCAACTCTCCCCAGGTGACGGAGAAGTTTGAAAGGAAAACTCCCCCGTAATTTAGTGATGAATAACTCCCGTAGAAACTAATAAAGGCTGGGGAGACATTTCAGCATTTAGATTAAGGTGCTAAAAAGATGAACGCGCAGCGAGGAGAGATTCGTTTTACTTTCCGTTTCACCAACGAACTCTAGGGGGTGCTAAAAACAAGTCAAAGCTGACTAGTGTCCCTTTAAGCCTCCAGAAGAACCAACAAATGTCTTTTTCAAGACAAAACAAAGTAAAAACCATAAAAAAGAAAACTCAGGTGTTCTCACACCTGGGGGCTGTGCCAGAAAGCGAGTTTAGAACATCGAGGCTTTCCTGATAAATCCCTGATTGACACAGCACTCCCCTCCCCTCCAGGTTTCCCTGGGGTCGCCAACGAATCTCAGGTGGATTCAATCCCCTGTTAGTCACGCAAGGAGCGGCACTCGCGGCTCACGCGCGTCCACAGGCAGCCCGTGTTCATCAATGCTACATCGAAATAACGTTCATTGTGCCACGGTTACATGATTATAAAATATAGTTTCTTTTCGCTGAAGTCTTCTTCATGGGCTGTCCCCCAGGCTTCTGGACAGCCCATGAAGAAGACTTCAGCGAGAAGTCGAACCTGTAGGCAGGTAGAAAGAGATTTATACAAATTCCTCTTACTAATATCCTGTGCCGACCAGAAGAAACTATTTTTTCTATTAATCAGTGCTAGATAAATGAGAATGGAAGGAAAGGAAGGTACCTGGTTCTTTTCCCAGGTGGAGTAAGACTTATATATTCATGCCTACGAGGACTACAGAGATATTCTAACTAAAATAGAGACCGCCAACTGCTTGATTAAAGCTCTGTAGCTGGCTCTGTTTAGTTAGAACGCTCAGCAGTTTCCATGGCGACGCCGGAAGTCCGCTTCAGCACTGCTTCTCCACTTATTTTATTGGAGTTTTCCTCATTTATGTGTCGTTTTCATGTTTGTGCATACATACATTTATATGATTTGATATGTGCCATTTTAATTGTTTTTTTATCACAGAAGTAAAAAAGAACAAAGTAAAAAAAACATAAAAAAAATAAAAAAAAACGGCACTGGTAATGGTACTCTCAGCAATGAGATGGGGATCGTTACCCTGCAGTGCCAGTCTGTTCCTGCTCTGGAGCGTCGCAGAGGGCCAGCCGCCCCACACGCCCTGAGGGATCCCATAGGGATACGGTCAGTCATCTCCACAACCACTAAACAGTCATGGACTTGTGGGAAAAAATGAAGCAACAATTATTCACTTCCAGTTAAAAAGAGGAAAAAGCAATAAAAACGGTCAAAAACATGTTTAACTTTTTATTTCAACATCCCCAAGATTTAATTTCATTTTTTCTTTACTCGTTTTTCTTTTCAGTTGAGTTTAGTACAGTTTGGTAGGAAGACCAAACTCTGCTCCACTTTGTGTTTTTGGTGTCTCGTAGCTGAGTGATGGTAGGATCACCAGATCTCAGGTCTGCCACGTGAAGAAGGAGCTGAGATTGGGACCAAGGATGAGATCCTGGATGAAAGCTGCTGAAGTGAGCTTCCTGTGGGCGGCTGGCTCCGCTTTGGAAATCAAATGTATTCTGTCCAGTAATGTTTTTACCTACATTTGTGTTGACCACACCTTCTTTTGCTCATGCTTGGACTATTGAAACTCATTTTTCACTCCTCTGAGCAAAACCTCCCTGAATCAGTTACAGGTGGGTCAGAATGTCTGTGCTGCACACACCACATCACTCTGCTCCTCTTTCACTTTCAGTGGCTGCTAGTTAAATGCAGAGTTCCAAACTCTGTTTTCTAACTTTTTTCTGTTTCTTATTTTCTTACATTTTCTGTTTTAACTCACTATTATTATCATCTAACAGTTGTAAAAATGGGACCCAATGCCTCCTCGCTTGACACTCAGCACTAAGGGGTTGGATTGGGGGGTTAAACCACGCTCACCGCTCCCCACCATGGGGATGGGTCAAATGCGGAGATGTAATTTCACCAGTGTGTGATGAATACTTGGGACTTTAAATCTCCTGTCTGGTTCTCAGGTGGCGCGCACCTGTAATCCAAGCTACTGGGAGGCTGAGGCTGGAGGATCGTTTGAGCTCAGGAGGTCTGGGCTGCTGTGGACTATGCTGATCAGGTCTCTGCACTACGTTTGGTATAGATATGGTGCTCCTGGGGGAGCCCGGGACCACCAGGTCCACCAAGGAGGGGTGCACCGGCCCAGGTCGGAGACGGAGCAGGTCAAAGCCCCGTACCGCTCAGCAGTGAGATCGCACCTGAGAATAGTTGCTGTAGTTCAGCCTGAGTAAAACAGCGAGACTCAGTCTTTTATAAAGTTTATGTCTCATTAGTCATGATCACATGCTGGTGAAATTACATCTCCGCATTTGACCCATCCCTGTGGGGAGCAGTGAGCTGCAGCGGTGAGCCCGGGAAATATTTGGTGGTTTAACCCCCAATCCAGCCCCTACTGAGTGTCAAGCCGGGAGGCATTGGGTCCCATTTCTAAAGTCTTTGGTATGTTGTAATTGCCTTCTGTAATTCTGTACATAACATGTCTGTGTAACCGATAAATTTTTGTAACTGTAACTTTTGCTGCCTCTTGGCCAGGACTCCCTTGAAAATGAGGTTTTTAATCTCAATGGGACCTTCCTGGTTAAATAAAGAATAAATAAATAAAAAATGACCCGACTGAGAATTTGAACCCACGATCTCCCGGTCTCAGGGTGAACACCTTCCACCTTCGGAATATTGCTAAGATTAGAAACATCCTTTTCAGGAGTGATGCTGAAAAACTGGTTCATGCATTTATTACCACAAGACTGGATTACTGCAATTCATTACTATCAGGAGGTCCACAGAATGTAGTCAAAAGTCTTCAGCTGGTCCAAAATGCTGCAGCTAGAGTTCTGATGAGAATTAAAAAGAGAGACCACATCTCTCCTGTTTTAGCTTCCCTACATTGGCTGCCTGTTAAATTCAGAATAGATTTTAAGATCCTCCTTCTCACATATAAAGCTCTTAATAATCAAGCTCCATCATCCATCAGTGATCTCCTGTGGAACCAGCTCCCAGCTTTAGTCCGTGAGGCAGACACCTTGTCTACTTTTAAGACTAGGCTTAAAACCTTTCATTCGATAGAGCTTTTGGTTAAATTCTGAGTGATGTTAGCCCATGTTTGGACAAGAGTGAGAGTAGGGGGAGGTAATAAATTATTGGTCAGAATGTCAGAGAGGTGGGTTAAAAAGACAGGTGAGCTTCAGATTCAGCACTTCGGACAGCTCCAGGAGCCTCTGAGTCTTTAGGTTAGAGAGGGATCAGCTATCCTCTAAATCCCAGCGACCGGCATGAAGATCATCTATTGGTGAAGTGGGAAAAATACACAGTCACATTTATCTGAGCCTACAGTGCTGTGATCAAGTATCTCAGATTTACTGTTTTTGTCACTTAAAAGGTTCAGATCAGTCAGAGATATAATAGAATAGGCTTTATTGATTCCACAGTGGAGAAATTCACTCGTTAAGGCAGCACGTACACTTAGAGCAATAGCGTTCTTTTTACATCTTGGATGTCAGTCTGCCACTAAAGGAGCTGTCCATGGCCTCCACAGTGGAATACAGTGTGTGGGAGGGGTTTTCCACAGAGACAGACTTTATTTAAGTACAGAGTAACTTATTTAGTCTGAAACAAACATTTATTGATCATCTCTTTGCGCTGATTTCATATTCTGCTAACTTTAACCTCAGATTTGTTCAATGAAAATATTAGCGAAGTCTCATTTTATTCTATGAGTTCAGCTGTCTTCAATCCCACTCTGAGCTCGGCTGCCTGCCCTGTTCTGCTCAGAACCTGCCAGCAGAGACACATGTGGGACGTACGGTCGGGTTCTGTGTGTGAACAGCTGACCCACTGTGAGGATGAGGGGTGAGCAGTGAGACTTTCACCATTCTTGCTCTGGTTTGACCTCTGCTTTTAGCATGATGGCTTTGTGTTTCACAGAAGAGATTGACCCGACTTTCCTTGAAAAAAAGTCATGGCCTTTGGACTTTTGAAGCCCTTTAAATTATCATGTATGAAGGGTCCAGGGCTTTCTATTAAATAGGATTAAGTGTCTCCCCAGCAGATTCATGGCCAAGGCACTGGCAAATCAGAATAATGTTTATCATCATCTCAGCTCTCATATTGACCCTTTGCACCTATCACGTGGGTCCTCCATATCGGACAGCAAAAGCATTGTAAGCAGTAAGCAAAACAAGTATTGAACTAAGAGAAAAGTAGCAAGAGAAGTACCTGAGATTTTGTGTGTGTGTGTGTGTGTGTTTACTTTCATTTTTAATACTGTTGCCGACCGGGGCTCGGTGGACATTTCACACATGAACATGACATCATCTGATGAGTGAAGATGTGATATTCATTCAGAAGTCTGCCGTTGCAGTAATATTACTATCCAGCTTGGCGGCACAAATGTCACGATATTCCCACACTGCCATGCCGCCACAGTGCTTTCATAAGACATACCGTGGCGCCAGACTTACCCTGATTTGCTGCTTTGGGAACCAGCTGTCAGGGGCACAGATGAGAATTTCAGTCTTGTCTTCATTCAGCTGTAGAAAGTTCCCAGCCATCCAGTGTAATACAGTCTAAGCAAGTGTGCAACAGCTGCAGCTTAGGCATCTCGTGGAGCTTAAAGGAGATGTACAGTTGAACGTCATCTGCATAAAGACTGTATGAGATTCTTTTTAAATAGCTCAGAATGTGCTGCAGAAGGAGCAGATAAAGGAAGGAAGCAGCACAGGCCCCAACACAGAACCTTGTGGGACACCATGGGCAAGGGGATGACCGAAGGTTGGAGATGGCCACAGAGAAGGAACGCTCAAATCGATGAGGAGAACCACTCCAGAGCAGCTTCTGATAGGCCTACCCAGTCTCATCAAGTAACAGGTGATGGTCAGAGGTGCCAAAGGCTGCAGTCAGGTCCAGCAGAACCAGAACAGAACATTCCCCTGCATCACTGTGAGTCAGAAGGTCATTAGAGACCCTGAGAAGAGCTGTTTCAGTAGAATGAGCTCTACGGAAACCCGACTGGAAACTATCATAGATGTTATGCTCATCAAGAGCAGCTGTGAGTTGTTTAGCCACAACCTTTTCCAAGATCTTGGAGATGAACGGGAGTTTAGCCCTTTGATGCATAGAGGTCACTACAGTGGACAGCTACTAAAAGGTGTGTTTCTCTTTAATGCATTTGTTTCTATGGTTTTACTGCATATTAGCCTTTAGAGTGCTCTCTGCTGCCATATTTTATTGAGGTCAATTCAATGTTAAGTCAGTGTAACTGCAAGTAAATGTCCTCTGAATCCAAGATGGCCAACAAGTCATAAATTGCTTCACTGTTTCTTGGGACTGTTTTGGTTATAAGTAAGTGTATAATTGTTACATTTATAAGCTATGCATTTAAAATATACATTTTGTGCAGATTAGCTGTAGTTTGAGTTCCAATAATTATTTTATCATATTTTGTAGACTTCAAATGCAGCAAAGAATAAGGCAGCCTACAGAATAGTCTCCAGTGATGATGAGTTTAGTGATGATGAGTGGCTACCAGAGAAGAACAGAGCTCTAGGAAGTGATGATGATGATGATGGTGATAACGATGATGGTAATGATCATGATTATGATGATGATCATGATGATGATGGTGATGATGATGGCAATGATGAAGATGATAATAATTATAATGGCGATGATGATGATGAAGATCCATCCATCCATCCATCCATTTTCTGCCGCTTATCCAGAGTCGGGTCGCGGGGGCAGCAGCCTAAGGAGGGAAGCCCAGACCTCCCTCTCCCCAGCCACTTGGGCCAGCTCCTCCGGGGGAATCCCAAGGCGTTCCCAGGCCAGCCGAGAGACATAATCTCTCCAGCGTGTCCTGGGTCTTCCTTTGGGTCTCCTCCCGGAAAACCTCACCAGGGAGGCGTCCAGGAGGCATCCTAATCAGATGCCCGAGCCACCTCAACTGGCTCCTCTCGATGTGGAGGAGCAGCGGGTCTACTCCGAGCCCCTCCCGGATGGCCGAGCTTCTCACCCTATCTCTAAGGGAGAGCCCAGCCACCCTGCGAAGAAAACTCATTTCGGCGGCTTGTATCCGCGATCTCGCTCTTTCGGTCACTACCCAAAGCTCGTGACCATAGGTGAGGGTAGGAACGTAGATCGACCGGTAAATTGAGAGCTTCGCCTTTCGACTCAGCTCTCTCTTCACCACGACAGACCGGTACAACGCCCCCATCACTGCAGATGCAGCACCAATCCGCCTGTCGATCTCACGCTCCACCCTTCCCTCACTCGTGAACAAGACCCCGAGATACTTAAACTCCTCCACTTGGGGCAGGACCTCGTCCCTGACCTGGAGAAGGCATTCTACCCTTTTCCGACTCAAGACCATGGTCTCGGATTTAGAGGAGCTGATTCTCATCCCAGCTGCTTCACACCCGGCTGCGAACTGCTCCAGCGAAAGCCGGAGATCACGTTCTGACGAAGCCAACAGGACCACATCATCTGCAAAAAGCAGAGACCTGATCCTTAGGCCACCAAAACGGATCCCCTCACCACCTTGGCTGCACCTAGAAATCCTGTCCATAAAAGTTATGAATAGAATCGGTGACAAAGGGCAGCCTTGGCGGAGTCCAACTCTCACCGGAAACGAGCCCGACTTACTGCCGGCAATGCGGACCAAGCTCTGACACTGGTCGTACAGGGACCTAACAGCCCGTATCAAGGGGCCTGGTACCCCATACTCCCAGAGTACCCCCCACAGGGCCCCCCGAGGGACGCGGTCGAACGCCTTCTCCAAATCCACAAAACACATGTAGATTGGTTGGGCGAACTCCCACGCACCCTCCAGGACTCCACCAAGGGTATAGAGCTGGTCCAGTGTTCCACGGCCAGGACGAAAAACGCATTGCTCCTCCTGTATACGGGGTTCGACTATCCGACGGACCCTCCTCTCCAGAACCCCTGAATAGACCTTACCAGGGAGGCTCAGGAGTGTGATCCCCCTGTAGTTGGAACACACCCTGCGGTCCCGCTTTTTAAATAGGGGGACCACCACCCCGGTCTGCCAATCCAGTGGAACTGCCCCCGATGTCCACGCGATATTGCAGAGCCGCGTCAACCAACACAGCCCCACAACATCCAGGGCCTTAAGGAAATCCGGGCGGATCTCATCCACCCCCGGAGCCTTTCCACTGAGGAGTTTTTTGACCACCTCAGTGACCTCGGCTCCAGAGATTGGAGAGCCCAACCC